>WOXC01000245.1:1200000-1504033 GCA_011680675.1 Gymnobelideus leadbeateri
CAATTCAGTATATGTTGTACATGTCTAGCTATGCAAAACATTACCATAGTAGATATATTGTAAAAGGCTGCTTATAATTCCCTCCCATCCATCCCACCCCCCCACCTGGTCCATTCCCTACTTTGATCCTGTCCCTCTTTGTCCCCTCCCCCCAGAATGCCCTCCCCTCCATCATCCCCCCTTTCATCCCCCTTCCCCCTACTCTCCATCAGGGTGAGATATCCCATTTAGTATGTATGTCATTCTCTCCCTGAGCCAGATTCAATGAGAATATGGTTTTGCCTTTTTGCCTTCCTGTTCTTTCCGCCCCCCTGCTCCCCATGGCCACTTCCCCTGGCTTCTTCTACATGAGATAGTTTACCCTACCCTGTCTCTCTCCATCTCCTCTTACCACTTTCCTCTCTTACCTCATAACTTCACCCCTTAAGTATCATCCCTTCCCACCAAATTCAACCTGTGTCCTCTATCCCTGTATAACTATAAACATATATACACACATTCAGATATCTATTCATATGCCCATATACCCTTCTTCCATTATTTTCATACTGAGAAAGGTTTCATCAGTCACAGTTATTGTTTTTCCATATAAGAATGTAAATAGTTCAACTTTGATAAGTTCCTTTTGATTTCTTTTCCCGGATTACCTTCTCAGGCATCTCTTCCTTCTTGTGTCTGGATGTCAAATTTTCTATTCAATTCTGGTTTTTCTCCTCAAGAATGCTTGAAAGTCCTCTATTCCACTGAATGACCATATTTTCCCCTGAAACAAAATACTCAGTTTTGCTGGGTAGGTGACCCTTGGCTTCAATCCCAGCTCTTTTGCCTTCTGGAATATCATATTCCATGATCTTTGATCCCTCAGTGTAGAAGCTACCAGGTCCTGGGCTATTCTGATTGTGTTTCCACAATATTGAAATTGTTTCTTCCTGCCTGCTTGTAGTATTTTATCCCTGGGAATTCTGGAACCTGGCTATAATATTCCTGGGAGTTTTCTTTTTTGGATCTTTTTTAGAATTTGATCTGTGGATTCTTTCAACCTCTATTTTGCCCTCTGGGTCTAAAACATCAGGGCAATTTTCCTTGAGAATTTCTTGAAGGGTGATTTCTAGGTTCTTTCTTTGATCATGGCTTTCAGGTAGTCCAATAATGTTTAAATTATCTCTTCTGGATCTATTTTCCAGGTCAGTGGTTTTTCCCATGAGATATTTCACATTCCCTTCTATTCTTTCATTTGTTTGGATCTGCTTAACAGCATCTTGATTTCTCATAAAGTCATTAGCTTCCATTTGCTCCAGTCTAACTCTCAAGGAATGAATCTCCTCAGTGAGCTTTTGAGATTCTTTTTTCATCTGGCAAATTTGGCTTTTTAAGGCATTCTTCTCCTCATTGCCCTTTTGGGCCTCCTTTGCCATTTGAGTTAGTCTATTTTTTAGGGTGTTATTTTCCTCAGTCAGGCTATTGACTCTCATTTCATATTGAGTGTCTTTTAAAAATTTTTCTTCTATATTCATTGTATAAAATAGAACAAATAATATAATTGGTTTTTAAAGTAGACATAATATCATTATTCAAAAATTTAAAATAAATTTACCATTACCTACTAAAATGTGCATTTTTATGTTTTTGCTTATAATTTCATAGATTTTTGAAGTGATTTAATCAGATTTACACAGAGAAATATTTCCTGTCTCCCACACTTTTTCTGTTTGTTACCTAAACTTCTCTGCTATTAACTCTTTCTGTAATTTATTGTTCTTACTTCTATAGTTCATTGCATCAGTTATCTGATGTAGATAGTCTCTTCAAAGATGCAGAGCAGAAATCAGTCATAACCATCTCTCCTGTGCTTCCTTTGTTCATATTCTATAAATCATATTCAAGGGATCCCTCCAGTGGCCTAGTGCATAGATGGGCAAGGACCTTCTTCCAGTTCTCTTGATGGTACATAGATACCTATGGCGCAAATGAGTTGTGCTTCAGTTACTTACTTTTATTATGTGATAGGCCTACATTTTATCTGTCTTTTTTTCCCAGTCATTAACTTCCATAATGCAATCTATGATACCACTTCTGCAAATTTTTTATGATGACAATGATGATAACAACACTCACATAGCAACTACTATGTGTCAGACACTGTGCTAAATCCTTCACGAATATTCTCTCATTTGATCCACACAATGATCTTGGGAATCAAGTACTATTATCATCCCCATTATACAGTTGAAGGAACTGAAGGTAACAGAGGTGCTTTGCCTGGTGTCTTACAGCTACTAAGTATCTGAAGTTGGAATTCAACTCAATAAATCAATAAACATTTATTAAGAGCCAACTATGTCACTGTGTGCTAAGCCCTGAGGATACAAAAAGAAGCACAAGAGAGTTCTTGCCCTCTAGGAGCTTGGAATCCAATGCAGGAGACAATAAGCAAACACATGTAAAGAAAGCTAGTTATATACAGGATAAATAGGAAATAATCAACTGAGGGAAGTTACTTGCATTAAAAAGTGGTTAGGGAAGCCTTCCCATAGTAGGTGGCAGTTTAGTTGGGACTTACAGCCAGAGAAGTCAATACTCAATGTAGGCAGTACAGTAATGCCATTATGAGGGAAAACACACAGATAATCTGTCCACTGAGCCGCTGAGTTGTCCATATACTTCTCTTTCTGGCCTGCCAAATACATTTGCACTAACTTTTGAGTGACTTTGACAACTCCATTTTCATTCTTGAGAGGGCATGATTTATACCCTCACTGGAAGAGTAATATAATAATATTACTATAATATAATAATATTACTATAATAATAATATAAGAGTAATATAATGATAATTGTTCATACTTTTTACAGTATTTTGAGGTTTTTAAAGTACTTTACATGTGTTGTTTCATTTGAATTTCACAATGACCCTTTAACATCCTTTATTTAGGTTCAGTGACAAATTTCTCCAGGATGATTTTGCATAGTTAAGTCTTTCATCAAAGTTTCTTCGTATTAATTCCCTTTCTCCTGTGGTTTTGTGATGTGGCATCATTTATAATCTTCTACCTACTTGAAAAATATTTTGAAAAGAATTTATAAACTACAATTTCTCTTAACTAGTCTCTCTCTCTCTCTGGTAAGTAAGGAACTCATATATTTACTGGATTTGATTTATCTAGGGTTTTTATATTTTTAATGGAAAATAATTAATATTTGTTAAACATATGGAATGTGATTATTAACAATATCAGAATCTATTTCTTTTTTCATTCTCCATATTTTTCTATGTCAACATTTTGTTAAATAGGTCAGGTTAGAGTTATAATACCATGGCATAACTTTTCTTCATTATTATTATTTCCCAATTGACATTAATTTTCTTGTTGCTCTAACATGTCAGTGATACTTCTTTAGACATTTCTAAATTGGGAATAACTCCTACAGTGGCAATAAATAGCTTCTAATTGACTAAAATGTAACCAAATTATTTTTATAGTATTTGGTGTCCCTATGTGAAATATTTCCTTATTTTTTTCTCTGATACAGAGGCATGAGATTTCTTTCAGCCTATAAACCATTGATTCTTCTCATTTCTTACTCCAAAAACAATTTCTCCATAATATTTTACTATCTTTCTCCAAATCTTACATTTAGTTGTTTTCATTCAATATTAAAGTACGTATTGATTTAATGTAGAGGTTCCTTGAACACTCAGAAAATTCTCTTTAATAGTAAACCATAATATTTCCTTCTCCTTTTCAAATTCGGGCTTTAAAATGATTTTTTTCTGAGCCACAGCAATATTGCCCCCTTTATACTATTGCACCCTTCTTGGACTGATGTTTATTAAGCCACCCTTGTGTGAATGATCCTGCTCTAAGCATTTCTCAGGTTTTACTGAGTGTGGAAAAAAAATGTAAGCCTTGGTCTAGGGAAGTTTTCAGGTAAAAAAAAATTGACAAAGAACATTTAGCATGTTCACATATAAATTCACATGGAAATAAACCCCTGTTTTTCACATAGATCCATATACCTTTTACAGAACTCATTTACTTGAAATGAGTCGGCATTAATGGAACATTGAGGCTGATCTCAGTTAAAGTCTAAAAGGCTTTATGAAGTTGAAGTAATGTGCATATTTTGAAACCCCAGTCATCACAAAGTGATATGCAATAGGGGGTAACAAATAATGAGAAACAAAATCCTATATGAATACGTAACAGTCAACATAAATTATTTGCTGCCCAACACAAGTGTCCCTTTATATCATCTTCATGAATGATAAATAATGCCCCATTTCTCCCTCTGAAGGGTAATGGATAGTGATACTTAAGGTGGTGAAATGAACAAAAACATTGGGATATCTATTTTATAATCTTTATTCATATAGAGATGGCAGATAATTCGTGTGCTGCAATCTAGTGGAGCAGACTAAATGAATATCCACAGGTATACATATATACACATATGTAGGTACACACATGTATATATGTATATGTGTGTTTATATCTATATTTCTATATCTATCTACAGATTGAGATAGAGATATGGGCATAGATATAGATATAGATATATGGTATCAGTGGCCTAGGGCCCTGGCTTTGAATCACAGCTGTAAAGTTTCATTTTATGGTATATTGGGCAAGGAACTGAGTATCTCTGAACTGTAATTCCCTCATAAAATGAGAGTATCAGACTAGAGGAACTCACAAACCTCTTCCGTTTCTCAACATCTTTCAAGTACATAGAATGACTTCTACTTTATGGTGCTGGAGGTAGTATGATAAAGAACAACCTAAGTACTGGGAATTTTATTGTTTTTAGAAAGTAGCATGGAACCCATATATAGTTACTCAAAATAATGCCCACACCAACCTTGTAAATAAGATATATCCATATGATTTTAGGAAGACCCTAGTCAGTATAGGATTTCAACCTAGTTAGTTGATTATTTAACCCACTTTGTTGCCTAGGGAAAATGTCCTGCTTGCCCCATCCTCCTTATGATACTTGTGTGCTTAGGATGGAGGTTGGGAGGTAGAGAAGTATTCTGCTAACTTGAATGCCAATCCTAACCCTTATTTCCTCACCTACTTCCCTTTATCTGTCTAAGCTCCTTTAGGTTTTGAAGCTATGAAGTGAAGATAATATATTTTTTTCTACAGGATTTTGTAGAAATAAAATAGTTACATGATGATGATGACGATGGTAGCTTGGTTTATATAGAGCTCTACATATATTATCTTTTCTGATCTTCATAATAACCCTGTCAATTAAATGCTATTATTCTCATGATATTACAGATAAGGAAAGCAAAGCTGAGAGTGGCCAAATGTTTTTCACAGTTTCATACACTAGAAAGAATCTGAGGCTGGATTCACACTCAAGTACTCTTAATTCCAAATCAAAGCAGTCTGTCCACTGAGCCAGGTAGCTGCCATAAATTAGACAATGCTTATTTAAAATGTTATACAATATAACCTATTTGTTAAACTAACCAATGAGTAACATTCACATAAGTAAATTCAGAACAGTCAGAAAAAAGGTGATACATATTTTTGACTTCTGGTCAAAGACTGTCACATTTCTAAGAAATTGTTGAGAAAAGAAAATTTAGGCAAATAATAATAAAAGGAAACTATATAATAATGCTCGTGGAAGAATGTATGTGACAGGGTATCACAGAAGAGACAGCTAGAAGTACCTCAATTATTTGCGATAATTTCAAGAAAATAATGGGACTTGAACTATGCCTTGAGAGATGGCTATGTAGAGCTGGGCTGTAACAAAAAAGGAAATTTTCTGTTTATAAAGGGTAGTGATGAGAATGGTTAATTAAATGGAAAAAGTATGAAAAATCAAAGGACTATACACATATCAGATCTAACTGGGTGTAAAGCCAAGCACAAGCAGCTCTACTGAGGACTGCTGCTGTGAATAGCTTTAAGGTCCTGATCACATAGTATAGTATAGTGAACTCTCTATTCAGGAATAAACTAAAGCAAAACCAATTTATTTTTTGAAATAACCCCCTTGTCATTTCTTTGTTATCTTGTCATTTTAGTCACGTGTGACACTACATAAGCCCATTTGGAGTTTTCTTCACAAAGATACTAGATTGCTTCACCTTTTCTTTTTCCAGATCATTTTAGAGATAAGTAAAAGGAAGCAAACAAGATTAAGTGACTTGCTCAGAGTCACACAACTAGTAAATGTCTGTGATCAGGTTTTAAAATTCAGTTCTTCCTGACTCCAGGCTTCCCACTCTATGCATTGTGCCAAATAGCTGCCCTGTCATTTTTTTTTTTTTTTTGCTTTTTGGAGGGCAATTGGAGTTAAGTGACTTGTCCAAGCTCACACGGCTAGTTTTTGTATTAAGTGTCTGAGGCCGGATTTGAACTCAGGTCCTCCTAATTTCAGGGCTGGTACTCTATTTATTGTGCCACCTAGCTGCCCTCCCCTGTCATTTCTTAAAGCAGAATAATATCCCATCACAATCATATACCATAACTATTTCAGTCATTTCCCAGTTGATGGGCATTCCTTCAATTTCCAACCTGTTGCCACCATAAAAAAGAGCTGGCACACCTATTTTGGTGTCTTTGGGTTATAAATCTAGTGGTACTATTGCTTGATCAAAGGATATGGATGAATTTGGTCGTGAGGGTTTTAGGCAACACTGAAATTGGTCATTAGAAGAATATTGAGCCCACTTTACCACAAGAGTGTTAAAAGAGGAAAACAGAAGAATTTTGAGGTCATCAAGAATGAAGACTTAGTTTAGAAAAGTATTAATAGGTATGTTGTAGAGAAGATGGGATGACTCCAGTTGACATAGCAAAGAAAGAAACTTTCCCTTCTTGGGGTGATCTTTGCAGTCATTAAGTGTTATGAACTCTTTGATCATAGGGAATTGCTGGTTTGAAAATTCTTCACTAGTATCATCACCAAATTGTGTCATTTACATTCTCAGAGATTTACTTGGAGCACTGAAAAGTTGTGACTTACCTCACTATGATGTCCTTAATATATGTGTATGGAAAGAGCCTGAATCTGGAGTGAGAGAACCTTAGTTCAAATGTCACCTGGGCTTCTTACTATCTTTATAACCTTGGATACCTTCACTGGGCTATGATTTCTTCATCAGAAACATTAATGGGGACTGGCCTAGATGATACCTAACATCCCCTCCATGGGTACATCTAAGTTTATATGATTGAACAGTTAATATGTTTCACAGGCCAGTATTTTATTAAGGTTTTCTGGATGCCAAGGCTGGCTCAATAACCCCTACATCAAACTTCCTCTTGATGTGTAGGACACAGGTTCTGAGAGGAAAAATGTGTACAGAATGACTTCAAGATCTTGGACTAACAATTAAAATGGGGAGTTTAGGAAAGTGAGATTTTTGTTGGGAAAACTCATGAGTTTGGCTCTGTACAAGTTTAGTTTAACTTCACAGTATGGCAGATAATCTTAAACAGAGATAGAAACATCACAACAAGGAGATGAAATTGATATCTGTGATTCAACAGAAATTTATTGAGTGCCTACTCAAGACATTGTAGGAAATGCCGGAATTAAGGAAATGTTGTGAGTAAGGAAACACAACTGACAAGTGGCCTCCAAATTGAGTTTACCTTTATTTTGTTCTTTTTAGTCTGTATGTATTGTTTTGTTTGTTTATTTTCTAGCTGTTACATTTCTTCAGAGAAAATATCATTCTTACTGAGTCAGATCCCTTCTCTCTTAGCCTAAAAACTCAAATAAAAAAATCAAAAACAAATGTTCCCTTTGTCTCTTATAGTTTAAAAACCATTTTTTTCTTGAAACCTGGAGGTCACAACAGGTGTTGGATGCACATTTTGTCAACAATTTACAAAGAAACAGATTTGAGTAGCACACACACACACACACACACACACACACACACACACAAATAATATTAAAGTTTGGGAAGTAGTGAGATTCCCTGAACTCTTCTGGCCAGACCTTTAAATAATCAGTTATAAATATAGTATATGATTACAATATTATAGATAGCTTCAGAAAAGTAAAGTTGGACTTCTCTTTCTTGTCCTTGTTTACATAGCATTTCACAGAAATATATTTTAGAATTTCAGTATTTCAGAAAATGTACTATTAAAATAAAAATAGTGGTTACTTTTGTGAACAGATTTCTACAATGCATGTTTGTCCAATCAGATGGTCTCTATGGTTATAATGTTTCCTGATAATCCTCTATTTGACTTTATAGAAGGTAAGCTCCTTGAGGGTAGGAAATATCTACATATGTACCTATCTTTTGATCAATTTATATATCAATTGATCTATGTTTCTCTATTCTATATGCCTGCACTTACAGATATTCTATCATTTTTCTTTATCCCTCCTAAAACAATGTTATAAACAGAAAAGACATAACACATGTTTGCCAAATGGGGTTTATATTTTTTTTAATGGAGACATTCATTAGAGGTTCATATCACCACCATAGAAGAAATTTCTTATAGAATCTAAGGAAAAGACTTATTCTGTATGGATCAGGAGCTACTGGAGGGAGTCCATAAAAATCATGGGAGTCCATAGACAGATTTCAAAGGGTCTGAACTTGAATGCAAAAACATTATATTTTAATTTTCATTAACTTCTAACTGCAATACAGTATTTCCTTTAATATTAAAAGGAGGCAACAAATAATTACTTTGAGGAGGAGTCCATACCCATCACCAGATTCCTAAAGAGTTAAAAAAGAGTTAAAACCTCAGCTATAGAGGGAAGAAATATATATACATGCTACCATTTAGAATTGACATGTCATTGATTACAATAGTGCCTGAAACAGTAACTCAGAAATGAGATCACTCAAAAGAATTTGACCCAACTATTCATCTATGTGTAGGAAGAGTAGATAATGAATTCCTGTTATCCAAATTATGCTATATAGTTGGATTACTAAGACATAGAGCTCATCACCCATAGTTAAATTAAATATAAATAGTCAAGTGGGCCAGGAACTGAGCAGAGGCAGAAGGAAGAAAGCAGGTTTGAATTGCCTCTGGGAAACTGCTAATTTCTTTTAATGATCCCAAACTTCTTGTGGAAATTACAGTCAGTCTTTACAAACAAAAATATTGATGTTGATGTTATGTGCATGTCAAGGGACTCTATAGCTCTCAAGGCACTAAAGTCAAGGCTCTATTAAAGAAAAACAGAAAGGTTCTTGGAGTACATGAACATCTGTAGCACATTACAAATAAAGAATTAATAGGAGAAACTATGTAAAGAATTCCACTTGAGGATATATAATAAAAAAGAATCAGGCCAGACATGTGGAAAGGCTGAAGGATAACCAATGGAGGATTCATATCTTCCATTGGTGTCCCAAGTCCCTCAGGAAAACTATAGGTAGAATAGAGGTATATGTAGTGCCAATACAATATTTATAATGCCCATGATCATGATAAAGTACTGTGACTATAAGTATTACATGATAGTCAAAGGCAAAATATACTAGATTCTCTAGGTAGAGGATAGAACCGAAGCATTTATTTAGGCACCAAAAAACCCAATCCCAAAACCAGTAAGCTGATTCCATCATAGTACCAAAGATATTCAGAAACCATAATAACCTGAGAGCCACAGTATCCTTCAGCCTTCCCATAAAGAAATATAAGAAAATATTTACTTGAAAACCTCTCTCTTTCCTTTCTTGAGCACCTCTCTACCCCACCATCTGGCTAGCTCTGACTACCAGCTTCCTGTGGGCTCTGCTTCGCTGCAGAAAACTCCTCCCACCAGAGGCTCCATGTGACTATATTTAACCTATTAAGGAAACAGGGTTTATCTTCACAGCAGGGAAGCTTCCTTTGGGCTTTGCTCCACCCTTTAGCAAATTCCCTCCATCACAGGTTCCATGTGATTATATCCATCCTATTAGGGAGCAGAGTTTACTTTCAAAGCAGGGGAGGTCTTCAAACTCCTCTAGGTCTATTAAGGGGCAGGGAGGATCTTCAAATTCCCATTTCTAAACAGTATACTAGGAGGATTCCTTTTGGTGAACGTATAGAAAAATATAAAAGGAAATCAGACATAAAGTGAAGAAAGAAATAAGCCAGGACATGAAATATGAGAAGGAAATTCCATATCAATGAGATCAAAGAAAATTTGAGTAATTAAGAAATAAATCAGGCCTGGCCCCTAATTCTGTGTTTACTAACATTTCTTTTCTCCTGCACTGCCATTTGCTTCACATACTTTCACTTGCCTTTGGCACCTCTTATGTAGAGAAGCTGAATATTTGTTGAAGGTTGTATGGATGACCTAGAATTGGCTGAGATGCTATCATATTATTTATAAGAAACAAAACATCTGGAGTCCATAGATGTGATCAATTAAAAATAGTAGACTCTTCCAAAGGGCAAATACAAAGGCCATATTTCCTTCTTTCTCTTATTGTTTCCCCATTTCTGGATCATCCTAACCATTTGCATCTCCTCCCCCTTGACTATATTCTGGCCCTTAAATAACTCTTTAACACTTCAGCCCAGAAGGTGGGAATGGGAAGAAGAGGAAGATGAAACTCATCAGACAACTTTGCTCTTTCTCAGCAGCACTGGTAAAAGATGAAATGAGGGAAACACTTATCCTGTTGCTTAAGAGGTGCTTAGGGAATCATCTGTGAATGTTATTTATCCATCTTGTTCTGTCCCCACAGGCAATTACAAGTCAATTGCTCTATGCTGTTCTCTTCAACTGTTTTCAAATTGCTATTTGCAAATTATCATCATGAAAATCACTGCCAGGGAGTTTGGGCATAAATGGATAATGTTCATTAAACAATGTTACCATACTATAACACAACAGCTCTACTCCAGTGGGCGTCTACAAACACAACTGTTCTAGTCCTTTCAGCTGATATGATTTGTCAGTTCAATCGATCCATTAGTTCAATAAATTGTGTAAGGAAAAGAAATAATAAATGTGTGTGTGTGTACTGAAAACCCAAATACACATACTCATGGATTAAATTATGTTCATCCTTCAATCAGCATCAGTAAGAATTAAATGATTCTTGAATTATGACTGTTCTTATGTGAAAACAATAAAACAAAAACAACATTATGGTCAGAGGAATTGAGAATTAGGAGGGATGAAGGTTCCCTGGACTAGAGAAATGTAATCAAGGAAGAAAAGTTCATAATGCACCTTTTTTTTAGTGTATCAGTGAATTAGTGAGTTGCCTTGATTTCCCTATATCATATAATCAGTATCATATGTAGCATGAAATATTTTCTCTTGGCCCTCTCCCTACTCATCCATATTCATGCATATCTCTTTTTTCCTCTTGAAACATTTGCAAAAATAATTTTAATAAACCCATTCACATACTGAGGTGGAAGTGTGGCAGACTTAGAAAGTGAATGAAAAAGAATGGAAGATGATTCCTTGATCCTCTAGCAATTAAAGGAATTGTTGATGTGGAGAGGAAGCCCAATGTCTAGGTGCTTATGGATAATGGGTCGCAAATTGTGATGGGACAATTAGCCGCATCTAATTATGAGATACAGCCCACTAAAAGATGCAAGAGAAGATTGCTTCTTCAACCTTCTCAAAGGCTGGAGGATATATAGGATCTAAATAACAAAAGTTGGATTTGTTTCCTTTAATTTGTAAATATATTGGTCATGATTTGACACTTGTGAACCTGCAAGCTTGTAAGGGTTTTTATAATTGCATCCTAAGTGATGTCTGACAGTATAGTTGCCTGATCTTCTAAAGCAGGAACGGGGGGGGGGGGGGGACATAGATGAGTCAATTAATTATGAAGTCCTAAAAAGTATGCCGTGTTGTTTTTTTTTTTTCTATTGGAAGGTACTTCTGACACAAAACACATGAAAAACTTCCCAGGTTATCATAAATATATGCTTCAAGAGTTTGTGGATCCATTCTATAATATCCCTATTCAATCCCATGTGCTATGGTCTGCCAATACCCTGCTGCTGTTCCACCCCAATACTATATCCCAAGAAGAAACTATAAAGTCAATCTTCCTAACTTTTCTTACTCTTATTTTTCCTTTAAAATTTTAGTCACAAAATTTCAGTGTTGGAAGGAACTTTAATAATGATTTATTCCAACACTTCATAAGATAAGAATTCTCTTTACAATATATCCATCAAATGATCAGCTCTGTTTAGCTTGAGGTCCTCCAGTGAGGTGGAACCCACTATTCCTGAGGCAATGAATTTTCCTTTAGGACAACTCTAAATTTTTTAAAGTTTCTTACTTGAAGGTTAAATTAGGCCTTTTTTTGCCACTCATTTTTTTTGCCACCCATTGACCCTTGTTCTGCACATTGAGGTCAAATATAAAAATGTAAAAGTTCTTCCTGGTGATCAACTTTCAAGTCATTTATATACAATTGTGATTTTGATCTGTGTTTTGGTAGGCTAAAAACCTGCAATTAGAAAGATATGTAGGTAAAACATTTATTTAGCACTTACTTTATTCAAGATACTGTGTTTACCACTAGGGATACAAAAACAAGAAAACAAGATAGTCTCCAATCAACAAACTTACAATCTAATGGTAGAATATAACACATAAGGAAGCTAAAAATCAGATGGGACACCAAGCAGGAGCAAGAACTCTCCAATATCACCAATATATTGGCAATGGAGTCCCAAGAGGACAGTGGGCAATGTGACTATAGTTTTTTTTTTCTTTATTGTGACCATGCCAGCCTACAACTCACCAATGATTTAACTGGCTCCAGGGTGGTGTCACCCTCAGGGGGACAAGGTAATTGGCATGTAGGTGGGGCATTCCAGAAAATAATCCCAAAATGAAGCAAGCTGTGTGGCTAGGACTTCTGATTACATGGCCATTCCATTTATTTCAACCAATTCTTATATTACATAAAATTTTTACACTTCATCAAACTAATTCCCTTCCTCTGCATTTCTTAAAATGTGGTACCCTGAATGTAACAGATCTCTGGCATATCAAGATTTTAAATCATCTAAATGATTTAAAAACAATAATTAAATAGTTAAACTTCTTATGATAATTCTAAACAATGCCTGTAATAGGATATTCCTAAACCTACAGAATCTTTTGTTCCTCTGTATGCTGTACACTCCCAGCAAAAGCTCAGTCTTCCAAGAGGTCTCAGCTATAACCTTTCATTTTGAGAGTGAAGTTGCTAATGGTTCCTCTTATTTGGGCTTGCTTCTGGCAAAGTTACTGTCTCCATCCCCCATGGTACAACATATCCTTGCATTTAAACAATAGATTCAACAAAACCAGTGATATTACAGTGATTTCAAAGAAATAAAACTTGTGTGCTACTTAATTCTTTCACTCTGTGTGGACACACTGAGTTTGTAACTAGTGATTAAAATAATGTGAATTGTGAGGTGATTATTTTTGTTTGCTAAGTGCAAATTTTGGATCATACCTGAAATATACTTACTATTTTTAAAATAGAAATTTCTTCTTCTTTTGAAATTATTAATTGTTTTAAAACTAAAAAACCATAAGAACATTATATGTTTCATAAGTGGTACAATTTATTAATTGCCTAAATTGTACCATTTGCAGATGTTTTCATTTGTGTAATGGGTTTTTTTCTTTCTTTTTTTGGTATTTATTAATTTGTTTGTTTACTTTCAGTTTACAAGATTCACTTCCACAATTCTTTGAGTTTCAAATTTTCTCTCCCTCCCTCCCACCCCCCCACCATGGTGGCATACAATCAAGTAGAGGGTCTGCAAATACTTTCACATTAGGCATTAGGTTATAAAGAAAGTTTGTATCAGATGGAATGAACAATGAAAAAGAGGGAAAAAAATGAAATAAGAAAAAGAGCAGGTAGCTTGCTTCAATCTGGATTCAAATTCAGTTCTTTCTAGTTCTTTCTCTGAATGTAGACATCTCTCTCCATCATCAGTCTTATGGAGTTTACTTATAGTCCTGCATTCCTGTAATGGGTTTTTAGAAACCTTGTCCAAGCTTTTCTCAGCTATTTGATCCATACACACGTATTGTACCCAATTACATGTTAAAATACTTTTTAACATTTAAAAAATTTTTGAGTTACAAATTTTGGCGCTCCTTCAATTCCTCCCCTCCCCTCTCCCTGATATGCAAAGAATTAAGATATGGGTTATACAAGTGCAATCATGTAACACATTTCCATTTTAGCCATTTTGTATAGGAAGACTCAAATAAAAGAAAAAAAATAAAGTGAAAATAACACATTTCAGTGTATGTTCAAACAATATTGCTTCTTTCTCTGAAGGCAGATAATATGCTTCCTTATTACTCCTCTGAGTAATAATATATGCTTAAAAATGCTTAAAATAGCTAAGTTATTTACAGTTTTCTTGATAAAACAATATTGCTCTTAATATGGACAATGTTCTCCTGGTTCTGCTCACTACACTTTGCATCCTTCCAGGATTTTCTAAATCATCCTGCTTATATTTCTTATAGCACGTGTAATATTCTATCAAAATCATATAGCACAACTTGTTTAGTCATTCCATAATTGATAGGCATCCCTGAAATTGCATACTCTTAACCCCTGCAAAAAAAGCTGTTATGATTTTTTTTTGGTACAAATAGGTCGTTTTTCCTTTTTGTTTTCTTTTAATATGCCTTTTTGATATAGATCCAGCAGTTCTATTGATGGATTAAAGGGTATGCACAGTTTTATTGCCCTTTGGGCATGGTTCTAAATTGCTGTTCAGAATGGCTCAATCAATTCACAGCCCCAGCAGCAGTGCATCGGTGTCCCATTGAAATTAAAATTAATAAAAAAAAGTATTCTTCAATCAAGTGTGAGCAAACAGAGACTAAAAGAAAAGGACTCTTTGCATCAAGTCATTTCACTCTTCCAGAATAAATTTGACCATGTTGCCTACTGAACATTAACATGATGAAGTTCAATTTTAACAAAGCTATTGACACATTTTTTAAGTTACTGCTCAAAATCAGAAACTATCAAGTTATAGATCTTTACTGCAAAAGTAAAATATTTGAAGGTAGGTTTTTCTCCTTTTTAAAAAATAAATTAATGATTTTTTAAAGTTTATATATATATATATATATATATATATATATATATATATATATGTATACCTGGAAATATATATGTATCTGTGTATGTATATATATAAATATATATATATAATTTTCCTTATCAATATTTCTTTTCTGCCTCTTATTATTTATCTCTTTTCATGATTATTTCTAAAAATAATATTTTCTGTTAGACTTGGAGTAGTCCCTAAATTATCCTATTCAGGTGTTAATTTTGGAAAGTACACCACTAAATTAAGATATTTCTTTTGTGATCTGACTGTGAGATTGCTACCTTTTCATTCCTAGAATCTCTACATCCATTATTGAAGCATGATATTACACTAGCTTTTGTAGTGTTTGTATGATTCAACATATATATATATATACGTATATATATATATACATATATATATATATATCTCACAGTCAGTTGACTAAAATTGGACGTTTTTTTTTTCAGAAAAGTTGGTCTGTAGGTAGTTCTCCCCTAGTACTTTTTAAAATGGTTATTTAAAGCCAGGTGTAAGACTTTAAATTGATTCATATTGAGCTTCATCTTTTTGATGATATTTCATCTTTTTGATATAAATAGATGTACTTATTTAATTAGGCCTATTATTCTAGTCTGTCAAGATCTTTGGAGAACTGACTTATAACCAGTATGATAGTTATACTTCTCACCTTTGTATCATCTGAAAATTTGATGAGCAGGGCACCTATTCTTTCATCGAAGTCAGTTGTGAAAATGATAAAAAAAATCACAGGACTGAGCACAGGAACTCCATTGGAAATCTCCTCAAAGGATACATGGAATAGCTTCAAAGAAGATGACTCATTGGGTCAAGTCATTTAACCATCTCAGAATCTATCTAATTATGCTAATTTACTAACTCAATTTTCTCTGTTAAACAGGAAAGACCTGAGAATTGTACTGGATCCTTTGCTAAAATTCCATCAAAATTAAAAATTATAATTTAGTAGTAAAATGCAATAAACACAATTGCATGCAGTCACTGTTTCTGGTAGGATAAGGGAAAATGACTGAGGCAAGATTTGAACTATCCCTTATATATTCATAGACACATTGTAATCTGTTAAACTTTCTATGACAGCCTGATATATCATTTAATAAACCTTTCAAAAAGGCCATCTTTTGGCTTGGCTTGACTGGTACTTGAAGCTTCTATGCTGTTAGTGATCAATGCTTCCTATTCTAAAATTACAATAAGCATGACTTTAATAAAACACTCTAGAATGCTGGAAGGAACAAAAGCCACCCACAATGCCCATTACTGTATAGACTTTATTCTCTTTCTTTTTCTGAAAATGGGGTCATCTGCTCTTCACTGTTCCATCTTTATCATTTCTACTCTCCCTCAGTCCTTCCAATATCATTTCAAGAGGCTCAGAAATTGCATCTGAGAGTTCTTTGGGTACCTGAAGAGGTGGGCTTTGTGGGTTGATTTTCTGACCTGATTCACACCATCACCTTACTCATCTTGTCTTGAACTTCATATTAATCATATTTGTTCTTTCTGAAGTTCAAGTATCTTTCAGAAGAAGAAACAGGAGCAACATAAGAATCAAATGCTTCTGCCATCTCAATGTCATCATTTATTCAGTCCTCATCTACATCAAACAGTGATATTATCCTTTCTTTCATTCTCTATCTCTTGTCCCTGTACAATACTCAAAATAAACTTAAAAAATATGTCTGTAAATTTCCTCATGAGTTTCAGTTTATTCTGATGTTTAGTATAACTGGAATTATTCTTACAGACTGTGTAATTTTTGGTACACATCTTCTGCTATCTGACATTACTTTTTCTTTCTTTAAAAAATTTAGTTGGTTGGTGAAATCCCTTTCATCTTCATGATCCCTTTAGAAAACTTTATTTCTCATCAGAATTGTTTATCTTTGAATCTTCCACATTTCAATCTTAATAGCTTCCTATACCTCCTAGACACACTCCCCTTGTAGAATTTTAGTCTGTGGAATACTAGCTATTGTACCTCTGAATTCTTTGAAATATATTTCCTCCAAAACTATGACATATTGCAGACTTACCTCATTTTTTATTCTCTATAACAAACCTGAAAAAGTCATATTCACTTAGCATAAAGTCTCCCATCATTGCCATGACAACAAGAGATTCATTTTTATTGATGATAGGTTGAGTTTGCCATTTCCTCTTATTGGTTCCTTTAAACATCAATAAATTAAATATTTTTAAGAAGTCAAGAAATTATCAGTGACTGTTTGGCAGAAATCTCATGAAAAGTTCTTAATAGTTGAAGGCTGTCATTATTGCTATATGATTCTTCTGTGCCAGACTTCTGTTGTTTCCTGATTTTCTAATCTATTTTCATTTTGTTTTAAAATGGACTGCAATATATTTAGATGATAATATAACTTATTCTTCCAGTTCTTCCACTGTTCTTCCACTGGCCTTAACCCAAAGGCTTCTCCAGCTGTTTCCTTTATTCACATATCTAATTATTTATTGAAATATATCTCCTAAAATAAAATTACACTTATACCCCCGAACAAATCCTTAACTATTATCTTTCTTCCAAGTAAAGTATTTCCTTCCAGTGTCATAATCCAGATGCCATCTTTCCCAGTTTCAATGATACTAGTAAGGTTCAATAGCAATGAAGAAAGGTTTCCTAGGGATTGCTTAACCTTTAGCTTCTTGAGTCCTAATTTCTTACCTTTCTTCTCTCATAGTTAACAGAACTGATTCATTTTAATGTGTTCAAGGAAAAGAAAACTTTATGAATTATCCCTAGATATCCACATAACATGGTTGCATGTAAACAGAAGACTACAATGTCTTTAATCTTACTTAAATGGGTTCATTTCAGCCTGCAATGCAGCTTGAGGTAATGATTTGGAAACGATAACATGATCTAGCAATGCAATTAGATCTCTTTGGATAGGAGACCCAACTAGCATTTCTCTAGGCCCAGAACAATCTTGTTCACTTAAAAAGGAAAATATTATATCATGTTGTCCTTACTACTTCCAAAAGCCATTATACATGAAATGAATGTTCTATGGAAATAGATGAACTTTGAAAGGATTTGCGATATAGGTCAAAGTTGGCTGCTCTTCTGCTTCATCAGAAATTTCAACTTTTTTTGTTTTTGTTTTTGTTTTTGTTTTTTGCTTTTTGAAGGGCAGTTGGGGTTAAGTAACTTGCCCAGGTCACAGGGCTAGGTTTTTTTGTTTGTTTGTTTGTTTGCATGTGCGTTAAGTGTCTGAGGCCGGATCCAAACTCAGGTCCTTCTGACTCCAGGGCCGACGCTCTTCTCACTGCGACACCTAGCTGCCCCAACCTCATAGTTCTTGATCCTCAGGATAATAGAATACTTCCTATATCCAGAGTTGGCAGGAACCAGACTTTTTAAATAGCCACCCCTATTTAGGGCATTTTCAAATCTGATGGATATAGATAGATTCTTATGTGGAGAAACAATATAAAGGGATATGATTGAGCAAATTTTGGGAAAGGAGAAGATGTTTAATGTTCAGTTTATGTTGTAATATTAGTTTTGGAGTTGAGATGAGCATCTAGTTCATTTAAACTAATGTAAACCTCTCAATTATTATTTTTTTGCCTCTGCAAATATTTCCTCATGACATAACCATCTAGAACTTAGAAAATGACCAGATCTTATTTAGGTGTAAAGTTTATCTTAGGGTAGTTTATAACAGAGTTAATAATTATTTTGACCATTTCTACTAAATGATAAAATTCTGATATAGAGTTGGTCATTGGCCATGTTTTTACAGATGAAATGAAGTTAAATTAAAGTAATTACACAGATAATTCAGTGAGATGAAATGAAAACTTTAATTGCCCCCTCCACCATTTCAAGAATCCAAATCATTAATCATAAAAATATTTCAAATATCTTCCTATCATAAAACAGCATTTGTTAATAAACATTTGTTCTAGAAATATAACCACACAATGTAGCTTATTTGTACAATGTTTTATAATCAAAAAGTATCAGCAATCAAAAAGTATCAGGTCAGTAAAGAAGGCCAGATTTGAATTCTGTTCATTAGCTATATGACCAATGTTACATCACTAACCCTCTCTGTCTCATTTTCTTGATTTTTATTTGATGTCTCCAGAGAATTATTGTCCAGTGGCTTGATCTGGTTCAAGGGGAAAAAGTCAAGAATTTAAGTCACATGCTCTTTCCCAGAGCCTATGTGCTCTGTTCAACACCTAGCTCTTTATAGCTCTTAGAAACATTGTCAGTTTTTCCCTTCAACTCCTTCCACTTTATGGATTTATTTGTCCTATTAGTTTTCACCTGCCACCCTGGCCAGTGGAAGGATTTTTAAGCTTTCTCCATCCCTTCTCCTTTCAAAGATGTTTACTCACAAAAAGCACAAGTTGAAAGTCACTTTTTAGTCATGAAACCAAGAAAAGAAATAAAATCAAATACAGAAAAACACTCAATAAGGGCTGGGAGCCTTAGCCTTTTTATTGCCAAATAGGTAACAATCCCCATTGGCTTAGCAATAAAACCAGAACATAGGAGTTCATAGAAATATAGGACATTCTCAAATTTCTCCCAACAATTGCTTCTGGGAGAAAAAAAAAGTATAGCCAGTGATAGAATCAATCTGCTGAACTAGACTCTGGAGATCCCATTCTAATTGGCTTCCACTGCCATTAGAATTCAGGTTCTGCCCCCATTTACCACCACAACTACTAATTACTCAGTTTGGACAATATTCTCACTTCTTTTGGCCACATAACATCTCCAGCATTTTTTTTAATATATAGAATGGGGAAAATAAATAGGGTTGTTCTGAGGTAAAAATAAGAAAATGTATGCAAAATCCCTTTGCTAAATTTAAAATGTTACATAAATTAGAGCAATTATTAATCATTATTTTATTTATTGATATTGTTATTTTCATTGAAATAGTATATTCCCAGAGGATGCATTATTACCCTCTTTTCTCCCTGAAAAAAAAAAAAAGAAACTGTTATGACTAGACCACACCTTACATTCCTCCTATTGTCTTGTCCCAATATCACTTTCTTATCTGTTCTATATTCGGGCTATTTTCATTATTGCCTGAGCTATGAAGTTTGGGGTCCTGGCCCACACAGAAAATGGGGATAATAGAACCTCTCAGTTTGGTTGCTGAGAAGCACCAGGGCATCAATACGTCTAAAGTACTTTGCGAACTTTAAAGTGTTACATAAATAACATTATTAAACTGTTTGAAATGCTTTCACTCAATAGTAATTACATCATAAAATTATACTTGGCATTTATATAGTGCTCTATGGTAGCAAGTTGCTTTTCTCATGTTTCATGTCATTTGATACTCAAAAAAACCTTTGAAGTAGGGAGGCCAAGTGATTGCCTTTGTTTATAGATGAAGATAATTGGATGCATTATAATTAAGTGAATTTGTTTTTATTTTTTTGTTTTTTTGCATTTTGGAGGGCAATAGGGGTTAAGTAACTCGCCCAAGATCACACAGCTAGGTTTTTGTTTGTGTGTGCATTAAGTGTCTGAGGCCAGATCCGAACTCAGGTCCTTCTGACTCCAGGGTAGACACTCTACTCACTGTGCCACCTAGCCACCCCTAAGGGAATTTGTTTTACTATGCAGAGACAAACCAGGAATTAGAATCTAGAACCTTGCTTACAACAGTATTCTTTCTTGGATAGGAACTTAAGAACTCTACAGCCCTTTGATCAGATTACTTTATTTCAAGAAATGGTTTCAGCAGTGATAGGACTTGATCATGTGAAACTTTAAAACTTTCTCTTTTTATACAAGCTTTCCTTTTTATTTCTTTATTTTTATTGCATTTTCTGGGCAAGTTTTATTGCTTGCCGAATGTAGAACCAATTCCTTTTCAGATTATTGATAGTACTGAATGTCAGAAGTAAAATTCTATATGTTAGCAACTCTGAGTTCTTCCCTGATGCATTTTGACTATATGTAAGATTTCAACTCTGACTTTGCCTTATGTTGGATAGTGAAATATTGATAACTCTGGGGATCAGAGAGTGACACTCTATCAGGGACAGTATGATTTTTCTCTTTGAGGACTGGTACTTTAGTAAAAAACCAATTTCCACTTTTCTCCCAGTAACCAATGATTGAAATGGATTTAAATGTGAAATGGTCATTCCTTGGCTTCAACAAACTGGTATAAAAGAGCAGAGTTGTCGGGGCTGAGGTTCAGATTTTGAATCAGATGGAATCATTACAGGTGCTAGAAAAAGTAATAAAATGCTGGGAGGAAACAGATGAAGAAACACACATACCAGCACACCATATGTTTCATTTGTTGTAGTTTATTTTAATAGAGGGAATATATGTAAAACGTTTGTAATTTTTATAGTGCTTCATAAAATATATAATCTTTAATATGATTTTAATAGTACTTTTTATTAAATAAATTTGTGCTCTTAAGAAGAAAATATACCCATAGTTGCTCAGTTTGTAAAGAAAACCATGGAAGCAAAATATGATTTCTCAGAAATATCATCTCAATTTCATTGAATTCAAGAGGCTTTAATTAAGCTCTGTCTATGTGCCAGAAGCTAGGGATTAGAAGACAAAAAAACTGAAACACTCCCTTTGCTAAAAGAGTTGAGACTTAACTAGGGGAACACACAAAACATAAGGAAATAAGGATTATATACAAAAAATGTCATAAATGTTTGTTGTTCACATGCAAAATTCCAAATTGTTTTTTCCAGAATGGTTGGATAACCCACCAACACTCCACAACTCCACTATTTGCACAACTCCACCCAAAGTGCCTTAGTATGCCTATTTTTCCACATCTCCAGCATTTGTCATTTTCCTTTTCTATCATTTTAGCCAATCTGATAAGTGTGAGGTGATAGACACTTTAGTGCTGTTTTAATTTCCAATTCCCTAATTATGAGTGATTTAGGGCAGCTGGGTGTCACAGTGGATAAAGGGCTGGGCCTGAAGTCAGGAAGACTCATCTTCTTATTGAACTTTTACTGCCACTCCTTCTAATGATGGAAAATAGTGAAGGAGGTATTCCAAGTGGGAGGGATGGTATAAATATATGAACATAAGTATGTATCGGTGGGGTAGCTAGGTGGTGCAGTGAATAGAATACCAGCCCTAGAGTCAGGAGGACCTGAAGTCAAATCTGCCTTAAGACACTTGAGAAAAAAAAAAATTGCTGTGTGACCTTGGGCAAGTCACTTAACCCCAATTGCCCTACTTTCTGCCTTATAAAAAGCAAAAAGAAAAAAAAGAAAGAAAGAAAAGAAAAGAAAAAATATATGGGGCATATTCAAGGAAACATAACTAGAGAATTCAATTTGACTAAAAAAAAAAAACATTTAAGTACCTACTTCTGGTGAAGCCCTTTGCTGTTAGACTTGAAACAGAAAAACCGAAAGAAAGAAAAAAAGTTGCAATAATCAAGAAGCATACATTCTGCTGCAGGATAAAATATGCTAAGCAAGTCAATTAAAAAAGGTAATTTTATAAGAGAGGAATCACTTGGCTAGGACAGATATATGCAATGATGCTATAGGTAAAGGTTAATCTGAAAAGGTAAGTTCAGATCATGGTGACTGAGACAGGGTTCATTTTCATGCTTATGTGGTCCTATGTGCTAGCCTAAGAAATGTGAAGATGAAATTGTAGAGCATAGGAAAGCATGGAAACCTACTAAACAGGTCAGTGAAATGTGTCATACTAAAAAAATTTAAAAGTAGAGAAAATCTATGTCCACATGCTACCTCCAATAAATATATTTTATAGGGGTGGCTAGGTGGCACAGTGAATAGAGCACCAGCCCTGGAGTCAGGAGTTCAAATCCGACTTCAGACACTTAACACAAAAAACTTGCCATGTGACCTTGGGCAAGTCACTTAACTCCAATTGCACTCCAAAAAGATATATATGTATATATGTGTGTATATATATACACACACACATACACACATACACACGTATATATGTGTGTGTGTACATGTGTATATATATATTTTATATATATATATATATACACACATATATATATATATACATACATAATATGTGTATTAGTGTCTATCAGATTTCCCTTGTAACCTTAAGGGGGATTAAATGTGTCTAAGTTCTCTACAATTGACTCCATGCTCTACCACTGGTGCTACCTCAACCATGAAGTGTCCCTTGCATTGCAGGTCCATTTAATCACTTAATCTTATTAGCTTTTACAAAGGAGTATTTATTTCACAGGAATAGCAAGAATGTGTCCCTAATACCTGGAAGCATAATCCATTCCATATAACTCATATTTGGGAGGAGAGGGGATTTGGTTCACAATTTAGTTTAGTTCATTTATAACATGATGCCAAGTTACAAGCCCAAATGTAGTTCCCTGAGCTCTATTACCAGGCTCTCTGGCTTCTTGAGGCTTTCCCGCTGTGCTGATTGGCTTAGATTGGCCTAGAATCCTACCTCCAACATTGTTATAGCATGAACTCTCGTATCTACTAAAAATTCCAACACATGTACCAAATCCAAAAAAGACAAATGAAACAATCTAAAACATAACACCTAGACCTATTCTTGGGGCCAAAGAGCAAAAGGGGACTGGGGGAGCAAGGGCAACTTAGCTTTTATCACCACCCAGTAAGTTAAAAAAATATACATTCTTTGGGTGAATTGTCAATTTCACCCAGTCTGGATGTAGCAGAAACAAGATCAAATGTCTTTGGCTGGTAGTTTGTAATGATATGGACTATGCCACTACCCAGACAATGTTAAGAGATTCCCATTCATGTGGCACAGAATACAGGATGTCTTCTCACAAAAAGTAAGGCACCTCTATCTATGTCAGGCGATCTGGACACGAGCAGCAAAATTCTCATGAGAGATAGAAAAATAGCTCAATAGAGAAAATAGAAAGATATAATAGATGGATTGATAGATATAGCTAGATAGATATGTGCAGATATATGGTTTTTTTTTTGTTCAATTTTGCCCAACTCTCCAAGACCACATGAATGGTTTTCTTGGATAAGATACCAGAATGGTTTGCCATTTCCTCCTACATATCATTTTTATAGATGAGGAACTAAGGCAAACAGGATTAAGTGACTTGCCAAGGTCACATAGCTTGTAAGTATCTGAGGCTGATGTAGCACTCAGGTTCTCCTGATTCTAGGTCAGTGCTTTATCCACTGAACCCCTAAGCTGCACTAGATATGACATATAGATATGTAGATAAACATACAAATAGATAATTGCAGAAAATGCCCATCTTTTTCAAGGATTTATAACTAGGAAATATGTTTTAGTCAATTTTTTTTTGCTGGTCAAATAAAATACTTATGTATGTATATGTGTCTGTGCATTTGTCTACATTCATATACATATGCTTATAGGCATGTATTAACAAGTTCTTTCCACTGATAAAAGATAAAATGTAAGCTCCTTCACAGACAGTAAGGACTGCTTCATTTCTCTCTTTTTATCCAATCTAGCACAACGTCTGATGTATAGTAGGTGTTTAATCAACGTCTCTTTTAATGTTTTATTTATATACACTTATATTTTATATATACCCTTTCATATCTTTCCACATTTTTGTTAAACTCTGAGTTACAAATCCCCTACCTCTCCAGCTCCTCCTCTACTAATTGAGAAGGCCAGTAATACAATTCCTGTTATACATGTGAAATCATGCAAAACACATTTCCATATTAGCCATATTGCAAAAAAAAAGAGCAAGAAAATGAAGAAAGTGAAAATAAATATACTTCAGTCAGCATTTAGATTCATAGTTTCTCCAGAGGTAGAGTTTCTCATAACGAGTCCTTTGGAATTGTCATAGATCATTCTATTGATCCATGTAACTAAGACTTCTTCCATAGTTGATTATCATTATAATATTATTGTTACCATGTATACTGTCTTCCTCCTCTACACACTTAAGTTTCCATCAGTTTGTAATTTTAACTGACCCATCAAAACCTTGAGGAAGACTTTTTGGTGTTTAGCTTCTCAAAAACCATTGAAAGGGGGGAGGAAACACATGATCTGTTGCTATGTCTTTGCAAATCTTCTACATTTAGTGGAGTCAAATATTTATCACATTTAACAGATTGTCCAGGATGTAATAGTTATTCACCAAAATTTATCCTGGAGAGCCATCATCAAAGTTCAGCCATTCCTGTCCATTTCCCATAATGCCCAAATCCACATATTGGAATAGCTTTCTCCAGGTTTGTATGAGTTCAACTCAAGGTTTTTGATTATACAATTTCAGCTTTGCACTATTTTTTTTCCCATTTAAGTTTACTAAAGCCAATTCCTGGTTAACCACTGAATCCTCTTTTGAGGTGATGCCATTGCCCTGATTTCCTTCATATTAATTGTAGCATCTCTAGTTAAAGATTCCAGGAGTGACATTTTGGTAATAGCAGTGTATATTTATTCCCAGAAGAGCTGAATGCCTCTACAATTTTAAGCTGCTTCACATAAATTTTTTTTCTTTTTTGTGTTACGAATTAACAGACAATGTCACTGTTTTCTTGGTTCCTTTTGCCTTTTGTAGTTGTATTTCCATCTCTCCAGGACATGTTACAAAAACATCATTAGTCTATGTTTTAGTGACTGACATTTCATTGTGTCTTCTGTTATATTGCAATTTTTGTTTTCATTTATTTTAAGGTGTCAGAAGTTACAGAATCTTGAAGAATTAATTGCCTATTATCCATTTGTTGAATTGCAAAGAAAGTGATGGATAAAATATGTTAATGTGCTGGGATCATTTATTCCTTCAACTAGTTGTCTTTTAACTTAGAGAGAAATGTTATTAAAGGTCATTTATAGGCACTGGAAGATAGTGGAAAGAGAACTGAAATTGGAATCAAGAAGAACTAGACCTCATAGTTGCATGGCCCTGAATAAAACACTTAACCACTCTCTGTCAAAATGAATCATCTGAAAAATAGGGATAGTAACACCTTGAAGCTCTTTCTCAAGGGGCTATCATGGGACTTCAATATCATAATGTCAATAGAGCCCTTTGCAAATTGTAAAGTGTCACAAAAATATTGGCTATTTATTCTTGTTGAGTTATGTGCCCGTCAGGCTAGGTGGCCTCTGAGGTCCTTCCTAAGTCTGAGTTTCCTTCACATTTTGCCCTTGTATTCATTTTGAAATCACAAAAATAAATTTCTAGGATCATAGGCTCCCAGATTCAGAGGAGACATGGGGGATCTCATAGTCTAAATATTCTTGTCCTGGTATCTGTGACCTTTTTTTTTACAAACAGTATTTTGATAATTGTATTTCAATATAGTTGATTTCCTTTGTAATCACATGTTTTATTTATTTGAATTTAAAGACACTATTCTGAGAAAGGGTCCATATGCTTCACCAGATTGACAAAGGGGTCCATGATGCAGAAATAAAATGAAAGCAAACCTAAGAGCCCTTGATTCAATCTAAACAGTTCATTTTTCAAATTAGGAGTGAGAGCAAGAGCGAGAGAGAGCAAGAGAGAGGCAGACATATAGACAGAGAGAGACTTTATCATGGTCACACAGAGACTAAGGAGGAAAACCAATATTCAAAATCTATATATTCTAGCTCCAGAACTCCCACTTTTCCAGAGCACCATGCTGCTTTTGAATCACCAACAGGGGCCCAGTTTGTAACGTAACAATCATTAGAAATGCCCATTTTTGATAATGACACTTTTCTTCTTGTATTTTTTTGTATCATTGGAGTCAGAACTACATCTTGGAAATACTCCATGGAGGCATAAATGAAACCAGAATATGCAGTGGTGGGGACTAAGTTTAAATCCTAATTCTGACACTTGCTACTTGTGTGTCTTGGATAAATTTTCTTTCTTCCTAATTTCTTTATAAAAAGAAGGACTAGCACTAGTTGGCATATAACAACAACTCCAAATCTACCTTTCTATGACCTTGTGATCTCCAAGTGTCTGGGCAATTCCTGTGCTCTGATGGGCACAGTAAATACACTTGAGTAAAACCAGTTAATAGATAACATTGAGTTCACTTTCACTTCTCTGTGTGTTTATTCAAATATTTCCACACCCCTTGTCCCTAGAGACTCCAAGCACTTATTTAATTGAATATAAACCTTTATAAAATGGATCTTATCTGCAAAATTCAGCTTGAGGCCATTTTCTGAGGCTCACATGAGACATTCTCCTGCACAACAGCTTCATTTCCCCCCAAGAATTCCCTATTCATTTTGCTAAAGCCAGAAGTAAAGCTAACAATTTTGTTATTTCAAAAAATGTATCTGGTTTATTAAACATCTTTTAATTGGCCCATGAGTTTATGAAATGAATGGCTTGTACTTGGCAATATAAAGATGACCTCAACAAAAAGAAATCTAATAAACATATTCATCTGGGATCTAGAATACAAAAATAGAACTTTCTGATATGAGAAATGGTTTAATTTACTCATGAATATCCCTATATGATAGGTGTATAACTTCAGTGTCATATCTTTAGCCTTGTAAACTGATAGTAAAAGCTTATCCTGTCAAATTTTAGGTTCATAGAATGATAGATTTCGAGATAAAAATTTTCTTAGTTTTTCAGTCATTTTAATCATGTCTGAATCTTCATGATTCCATTTGGGATTTTCTTGGCAAAGATAATGGAGTGATTTTCCATTTCCTTCTCCACCCCATTTTGCAGATGAAGAAACTGAGGAAAACTGCATAAAGTGATTTTCCCAGAGTCACACACCTAATAGCTGTCTGAATCCAGATTAGAGCTCAGGAAGATAAGTTGTTTTGACACCAGTCACAGAACTCTATCCCCTGAATCATAGCTGTCCCCAAAAAGTCCTTATTAGTCATTTATTCCAACACTGTCTTTTCCTGATGAAGAAAATAAAACCCAGAGATTTTTAGTGATATATTTAAGAATTAAAGCATATCTTTTGGCTATAAATATACCATTTCAAATGCACCACCCTGCCTTTGTTTTGTAAATCAACAATAAATCAAGAGACCCAGTAATTGGCCATAATATTCACCTCTTTCTAATAAGCATCACTCTTTAAATGGTGTTTCCTCTTCTCTTTTTTTTTTCCAGCTTTTAGGTCGGGGGAAGGCAGGGTAATTGAGGTTAACTGACTTGCCCCCAAGGTCACATGCTAGTAAGGGTAATGGCAAGCACAGAAGTAGTTCACATCTTGTTTCAGCTATTGAATTAGCACCTTGTTTCAGTTCAATTTCCTTTTGAGCCTTGTATCAAGTCTGTTAAGGAACAGAACATGTGAACCCCACAACTTGTGAACTCTAGAACTTGTGAACTCCTGGGGAAGGAGCTAATGGCAATATAAGAAGAGCCCCATGCCTAGAGACAAAAAAAACAAAAACAAAAAGACAAACAAACCCTAAGAAGAGGACTCTTGTGGTGGCTGTCAAGAAGGAGAAAACTTGTGGTATCCTGGCACTCTGTCTGCTCTGTCTGTGTTGATGTTTGTTTGTGATTCTTTGTATAGAAGCTCTGGGACCTTACTGGAAGCCCTGAAAGAGGATTTTCCGGTTGTCTGTTTACAGAAGTCCTGGAGGAGGGTTTTGGAGGTTCTGGGACTTTGCTGATGATTTGTTCCGACTTCTGGGACCTTGTTTGTGGGTCTATGGTGATTTTTATGTTGATGATTTGTGTTGAGTTCCCAGACCTTGTTGGTGGGTCTGAGTTAATTTCATAGGTAGATAGTGAAATGATGATAGTGCCAGCAATGTGTATGAATATTATTGTGGCTCTGTCAAGCTTTGTCTTCCCAGAAACAGAAACTGTGAAGGACTTGAGGTGGACTGGACACTGTGAACTTCAATATGGAACAGTAACTGGATGAAGAACTGGTTAAGGTTCTGAAGAAAGAACTGGGAGCTGCATGCCTTTGAACCCAGGTGACAGTTGGAGCTGGGACCATGGAAGAGCCACCATGGAAGCTGAGGGCCAGAGTTGAGTCAAGCTGAAAGAAGGCTTTACTTGGATACTGTGTACTGACTGAGAAGATTATAATTTATTGTGAGCTAGGGGTGGAGAACTTTGACTTTTGTACTTTGTGATTGAATTAAGGATTTTGTAATCGACTAAATGATTGTACTTTGTTGAAAACTACTGTGACCAATTTGATGAAAACTATATGGCCATTTTAGTGATAAGTTATTGTGAATGCTGTATTTTGATTCTCTGTGATAAGTTGTAACATTGTGAATGCTGTATCCTGATTTTCTGTGAATCTTTTGCTCTGATTTGTTATTGAATACAGAGTGTTCACTATACTATGTAATCAGAATCTTAAAAGCTGTTCACAGTAGCAGTCCTCTGGAAAGCTGCTTGTTCATGGCTTTACAGTAAATGTTAAGTGTTTGAGGCAGGATTTGAACTTAGGTCCTTCTGACTCCTGGGCCAGCACTCTATTCACTGAGCTACCTAGCCACCCCTCCTCTTCTATTTTTAAACATATTTTTCTGAAATATTTAGTTTATCTTCCATATTCAAGTTATTTTTCTATAGTTTTCCTTTGGGCAAATTATTGATTTTTATTCTAAGATAATTCCATTGTCTACTGAGTAACTATTGTATTGAAGTAAATTCAGATTTTTAGATTGTAAAACATAGTTCTTCATGACTTCCTTGGTTTCCCATTTAATTCAACAGTTTCCATCCTCTCCTCACTGCTCCTTTGCTCTCTTCTCGTCTTCTCTTTCCCCCCTCAATGAATTTCCCATTCAATTGGATGTTTAAGAGCTAAACTCTTGCTTCTACCCTCATTATGGTGCTGTGCTGCTCCTGATATTTGTAAGGTAATAAGTTATTCTTACTTACCCAGAAATTAAGTCTCAAAGTTCCAGTTCTGGTCATTTCTGTATCAGGGCTATGATGGTATTGATATACTGTGGCTTCCTTGAAAAAGCAGGTTGATACATTATGGAAGATCATGTGAATTGTACATCAACATGTCATAATTAATGATGGTCCTTTAGCCAATACAATATTGCTTACACTTGTTATATCTAATACCTAGAGGATAAAATTAGAAGGTGCTGAGTGACCTTAATCTACTCACCTTGACTCTGTGGAATTCAGTTTCCTTATCTATAAAATAAGTAAATTTGAACAATATAATCTTGAATGTTCTCTCCAGTATTAACATGCAGTGATTCTCTTGAATTTATTTTTTAAGCTCTCAGAATTTATTTTGCTATCCTTGATGCAATTATTTTTAAAGCAAAATTTGCTGCCTTCTATAGTACCCTTGATCTTGATTTTTAAAACCTTGCTATGTCATACTTATTTGCAGCATATTGCTAGTCAGTTTTATGAAGATAGGCAAAAGCAAACCTCTCTGAAGCATCAGCAGCCTTTAGCTCCTTTGAATTGGACATCTTCAAGGATTTTATAAATTATGACTCTATCTTAATATCTCCATAAAAGAGTGATATGTTCTTTGGTGAATGGATTCATTGAAGGTGACTTTATCTAAAATAATCCAGTAAATCAAAAGCAAAATTCAAGAAAGTAGGAAAAATAATTAAATAGCTCTTGGCTACTTTTCTTTCCAGAAAGAAACCATCAGCAGGACTTCAAACTTTTATTTTCAATTCAAGACAAATAATTTTTTTTGTAAAGTATTTATTAAGCACCTGTCATATGCCAAGAACAATTCTCGATGCTTGGATTAAAAGCAAACTGAGAAAAGTCCCTGCCCTCTAGGAGTTTACATATTGTTTATATATTCATAGACTTATTCAACTGGGTGATTCAGTTGACCTTTATCTCTGTGGGGCCATCTTCAGTCATCCTGGTCTATATGTCCGATTTTAAATACAATTCATTTTCAAGCCATGGCATTCCTTTCTGGGTGCCATGGTCCTCTCCAAAAAATGAAGGACAGATAGAAACTCTACTTTGAACAATTTTAATTTCATCAGTGTGAATATTTTCTTAATCATGTAGATGACAACATATCCATGTCTGCTTACCCTGTGAGACTCTTGAACATGCCTTCCCATATATCCATTACATGCAGTCCATGTGCTATGCTATTGATCTTCTTCATTACAAATTAAAAAGACACAATAAAATTTTTCTATCCATTTTTTCTGACCATATGATCAACCTCAGTTTATTTTTATGCTTGCATGTCTGTATATATGTATATTATATGCATATTTGTGTATATAAACATATACACACATATATGTACTGTATACTTTGTATGAATATATTTGTATTATGCAAATGTGTATATGTTTATATATATGTATATGCATGTAGAAATGCATACATGTGTATCGGAGTCTGTCTATGTATGTATATATGTTTTTGTTCACCCTTTTTTCTAATGACAACCTTTATCCCATTACTCTGGGAAGCATTTTTCTTTCTCTTTACCCGACATGCCTATTTCTATTGCCTTTAGTTTGATCTTTAACTTTATATTGATGATTTAGGTTTTGCTTGAAATTTAGAGACCATTTAGTCCAACCTTCTAATTTTACAAATAAGGTAACTGAGTCTGAGAAAGCTTAAGTGACTTGACTACCCTCAAATACTTTGTAGCTGAGGTAGAGTTTGAACTCAGGTCTTGCTGACTCCAAGACTGTCATCTACTATGACTTTTGTCCAAACAATAATAAGAGGAATATCGCAGTAAAAAATAACTATGAACCACAAACACACAAAATATCTGTGTCTTTTTCAATGAACTGTTTTGAAGGGGGAAAATATTTTTCAGTTGCTTCTAATTCAAGTGCATATATTTGCAATCCAAAGCTTTTATATATATATATATATATATATATATATATATATATATATATATATATATATATTTGCACTCATCAAATTTGCTATCATTTTAGAGATTTGTGCATTTGAATGTAGTAGTCACATGACTGTCTATTAGTTGTAAGTACTTGGCTTGTGATTAGGATATGCTGTCCCCAAGTAGATGGAATTGTTTTATTTGCAGACTCAGAACCCCATCTATGTTATCTTTCCCCCACCATACCCATTTCTCCTTGGAACCTTCCTATTACTGTACACAAATATACTACTTTATTTTTCTCTAGACAACCAAATTTGTAACCTTGTTGTTATCTTCCATTTAATTCTGCACTATTACTATCTCAACACCGACAATTAGTTGCATTTTTTTCCACTTCTCATACCTTGACATGTCTCATTTATGTTCCTTTACCCTTTTAACATAGGAACTATTCAAGTATTGATCCCTATCACATATAACCTAAACACATTTTTTAGCGTCTTTCTTTATTTGGTGTCTCTACTCAGCATTCCTTACTTCAGTTTATTTTCTACATGACTACCAAACTGATTTTCCCAAAGCACAAATCTTAATCTTTTATCACCCCCTCAACAAAAGTTTCTGCCATTCTATTACTCCTGGGTTCAGTGGTAAATTATTTGACTTAAAAAGGTCAGAAGCCAAGACTAAAGTGGAAGGGTAGTTGGTGAATGATTTTCAATTTGCAGATGATTATGTACTCAATGTGGCCTATGAAACAGAATTGAAACAAATTATGAATAAATTCTCTGTTGCTTGGCTAATTTTGACCTAACAATTAACAACAAGAAAACTCAGGCACTCCAATAGCCAACACCTCGCTATCCATGTGTGGAACCATTGTTTACAGCAAATAGAGAAATTCTGAGTACTATGGAGAAGACTTACATTGACAGTATACTTTTCAGGGATGTTCACTGATAATGAGGTTGATGTACACATTGCCAGAGCTAGTTCAGTGTTTTGGAGGCTCCAAAGGAAATACGGGATAAAAGAGATATCAGACTGATGACCAAACTCGAGGTATATGTAACCACCATGCTGACATCATTGTAGTATGCTTGTGAAACTTGTACAGCACACTAGTAACTGCAAGGAAATGGAAGTGCTCCTATTTGGATTGTCTTAGGAAGATTCTGAAGAACACCTGTCAAGGTAAGTTCCTAGACACTGTCGACTGTTCAAACTCTACTACACAGGGTGCAACTGATGAACTGGCCACATTTTTTGAATGCTAAATGTATGCTTCCCTAAAGGACTCTTTTATGGAGAATTCATACAAGGAAAGTCATAACAAATCACACAAGGACACTCTCAAGGTCTCTCTAAAGAACTTTGGGGGGCGGCTAGGTGGCGCAGTGAATAGAGCGCCGGCCCTGGAATCAGAAGGACCTGAGTTCGGAGCCGGCCTCCGACACTTAATCCATACAAACAAAAACCTAGCCGTGTGACCTTGGGCAAGTTACTTAACCCCAATTGCCCTAAAGGGGCGGCTAGGTGGCGCAGTGAGTAAGAGCGCCCGCCTCGGAGTTTGGATGACCCGAGATCAGATCCGGCCTCAGAAAATGAGCACCCACGCATAAATCAAAATGACTAGCCGTGTAACCTTGAGCAAGTTACTTAACCCCAATTGCTTTAAAAGAAAAAAAAGAACTTTGGAATTGATTGTATGACATGGGAGACACTGGCACAGGGTGGTGTTCATCAGAGAAGGTGGTGTGCAAAGCAGAATTGAAGTAGTTTGAAAGAAATGTTAGATGAGTAAATTTAGAGAGTCCATGTCCCATGTCCCAGGTCCCAGGTTCCATGTTCAAATGGACTATGTGGGCCTGAACCATGGTAGAGAATTCAGATGTTATATTGGTCTGATCAGCCACAGTCAGACCCATTGTAACTTTGGGCTCTCTTTGAGGAAAAAAAAAGATAGCAAAGGATCAAATTTAATCTTTTTTGTCACATAATTCTCTTCACTATCTTAAAGCATTATTCTGCTCCATATAATATACAGTCTACCCACACTGGCCCATTTGCTATGGAAAATATATACAGATAAACATACACAAACACACACACACATACCCTCACAAACACATACAACAAATTTCTCAATCTCTGTCCTTTGAAATGTTTCCCCTCCATATTTGGAATGTTTAACTTCTCACCAACACCTCTTTTTAATCCTATGTTCCTTTACAATTAAATTCAGGGGTGTCTAGGTGGTGCAGTGAATAGAGCACCGGCCCTGGAGTCAGAAGGACCTGAGTTCAAATCCGGCCTCTGACACTTGACACACTAGCCATGTGACCTTGGGAAAGTCATTTAATTCCAATTGCCCTGCCTTCCCCCCTCAAAAATAACAACAACAACAACAAAAATAAAGTTAAATTTAAAATAAACAAAATAAAGCTATTATGTATTGCCAATGAAACAAAAAGTCCATCCCATGGATAACTGGTACATTCATATTTAAGTGGTATGCTGGTAAATGCTTAATAATCTACAAAAATGTATACATGACCCATAACATATAAACTGTACCTGTAATGTTTTTGAAAAGCATATGGAATATGCCTATTATACTTAGAAGACCCCTTTTCCTGAAGATATTAGAAATCTTTTTAGATACTGCTTTAGTGTAATATCAAAATGATACAAGTAAGGCAAAATGTAACAGAAGCAGAGAATTCTAGAATTTAAGAGAACTCAGGTTTATATAGTCCAATTAATTTTCCTAAAAGAATCTCTCTTCTACTTCAACAAATGTCTATTCAGCCTTTGTTTGAATGCCTTCAAAAAGGGGAACCTCCCTCACCCTCCTCGTCTTCTTCCTCCTCCTCCTCCTTCTCCTTCTTTTTCCCTATGTCATATGGAACCTGATTTTATGTCTTTAAATTGTTTCTTTTTCTAATTTCCTTGGGGGGAAGGGAAGGCTAATCTTCTATACCTTTAACGGATAGAAATGATGGCCTTTTCAATATTTGAAAAATATCCTAGGCTCATTATGTTCAATTTATTAAAAATAAATTCATAATGTGAATTTTTCATTTCTTGATGCATCCGAATCTGCATGAATTATCAGACTTACAAATAGATGATGGAATCATCTTTTTGGTTGTGTGCAAGAAGATTCCCTTTAGTTGTTATGGAGGGTCTCTAGACAACTCACATTCGACACGATTTATTTTTAAGTATATAGACTGATAGACAAGTGAATCATAGTGTCACCATTTTCTTTACCACCAGATCCATATTCTACAAGTCTTACTGACAACAATTTAACTTAGTCGTGTTATCATCAGGGGGCAAAGATGAAAGCCAAGTATCCATAGAAGGTAACTTTAAAATTTCAATTATAACCATTGCCCAAGACTCATGTTTAAATAAAAGCGAGAATCACATCTCTCTACATCCTAGTGTCTCTTTCTTTTCCTGTTCTCTCTATTTTTTGAAGGTTGAGGGTCAGAGCACAAATATTTATACCATAGAGCACATACACAGCATGTGTAAAAATAGAGAAAATTGATGAAACATTACTGAATGCTGGTGGTGTGAAATGATATTTCAGTCCCAGCTATAAAAATGGAAACCAATTTAAATGTTTATCATGCACCTATGAATATTTTTCTTCTATGCATAATAGTAGTGCATGAACAATTTAATTTTTGGTTGTTTTTTTTTTCTTCTGCCTGGAGAGATTCATTCAATAACTTCTCAAAAGATCCCACCATAGGCTTAATGTTAAAAGTTTGAAAGCAAATGCCATGGAAGCATTTTCTGAGAGTGCAACTAAATACAAAATTAATGTCAATGCTGGATTAAAGTACAAATGCATTCATTTGTTAATCATTTTGAATGATGGTAAAATAAAGGTATTGTTGATAGAGTTGTATCCTCATCTCCCCTTGGCGCTGATATTGAATCGTGATTTGGGGACAAAATGACAGTATTGATGAATATCAATTTTGAGTGTTTTTGGCATCCTCAAGTCTCTTGGACAAATGAAGATACAGATGCAGATAGTTTAAAGGACATGACCAAGTTCACACATGGAAAAAGTGAAAGGGTTGGGATTCAAACAAAGATTTCTATATTCAAACTTTAAATCCGAAGTATGATTTCCTAGACCCACAATTAGATTTCAGATAAAAATTATATTAAAGAAAACTTAGAAAGAGTTGCCGGTTGTTCAGTTATTTTAGTCATATCCGACTCTTTATGATTCTCTTATTTTTTGGCAAAGATATGGGGCAATTTTGTCATTTCCTTCTCCAGCTTATTTTATGGATGAGGAAACTGAGCAAACAGGGTTAAGAGACGTGTGCAGGGTCACACAGCTAGTAAGTGTCTGAGGCTGGATTTGAATTCAGGAGGATGAGTTTTCCTTATTAAAAAAGCCCAGCGTTCTATTCAGTGAGTCACCCAGCTGCTCCTAAGAAAGAGATAGAAATGAGAAAATAATGAACCAAGTCCTTCCTTACATATGAGAAGGTTTTGAAAAAGAAAACACTCATTCCAAGAAAAATATCTGACTCAATAAAAGGGGAGAGCAGAAATCCAGGAAAAATCCCAATTTGAAACAAAAATAACCTGGCTCCTCATCAACTCCACATTTTAGCAAACGTGTTTAGAATGCCAATTATACCTACAAAAGAGTGAAACAATGTATCCAAACAGCAAAGTTGATTTTCGTGTATTTATAACTGTCATTCAATGAAGCTTGTTTGAAAGGCTGTTCCAACTTTCGTATAAATATCCTTAAAATGTAAAAGAAACCCCACCATTTCCTTGTATCTATTTCTTCCATTAAGGTATAGGATACTTTTGTGAGTTCTGGCTTTAAAGAAAATTTCCATTAAGATCTTATATTTTCACAGTACCTTAATTTTATGGTATATTTTTCCTCTTCTCCCCATGACATCCATACCTTATAACAAAGAATAAAATAAATGGAAAGAAATAATGCTGTTCAGTAAAACTAAATATATCAGCCAAGGCTGATTTCATATGTAAAGTTCTATATCCCTAGTTCCCCCTTCTGAGAAGAGAAGAGAAGGCAGTATATTTTCTCAGATCTTCTTTGGGAGCAAATTTCACCTTTGTAATTGCATAGTGTTCAATTTTGATGTTTAGATTTTTTTTTTAATAATAGTGTATTCTTCCTTTATGTTTTTTTTCTTTACCTTTTTTAACTTTGTTTCAGTTCATATGAATCTTTTCATGTTTCTGTGGGTTTTCTTTTTGTTCATCATTTCTAATGTTGCAATCATATCATAGTTAATTAATGGGTCAATTTGTTTAGTTTAATTTATAGAAATTTGTATCCATTATTTTTGCCACTACAAAAAGTAATGCTATAAACATTCTGGCACATATCTGAGCTTTCTTGGACCTCTTTTTAGTATATCCCTAGTAGCAGCATTTCTTAAAATATAATATTATTTTAGGTATTTTCTTAGCATACATATGAATGGTCTCACAGGATGGTTGTTCTGCTTCAAAGCTCCAGCAACAATACATTTGTTCACCTATCTTTCTGTAATCTATCCAATAGTGGCAATTTACATAATTAATCACGTTTCCCTATTTGCTTGGCATAAGGTGATATTTCCAGGGTTTAAAAAAATGTTCATTTATGGAAACTAAAAAAATTCTGCGGTGCTACCACATATTTATTAGATGACTAATAGGGCAGAAAAGGAAAATGACATGTAGAGAAGACGTGGGAAAAATAAGACATTATTGCACTGTTTAGTAGACTTGTGAATGGATTCAACCATTCTGCAGAGCAATTAGGAATTATCTCCAAAGGTCTATAAAACTATGCATACCCTTTGACCTAGCAATACCACTATTAGGTCTGTATCATAAAAGACAAAATGAAAAGGAAAAGAACCCATATGCACAAAAATATTTATAGTAGCTCTTTTCTGGTGGCAGAGAATTGACCATTAACTGGGGAATGACTGACAAAAATTGTGGTATGTTATTGTGATGGAATACTGTTGTTCTATAAGAATTGATGAGCAAGATCCTATCAGAAAAACCTCGAAAGAATTACATGAGCCAATACAAAGTGAAATAGACTGTGTACAAAGTAACAGCAGTATTGTAAGATGATCAGCTGTGAATGACTTAGCTATTCTCAGCAATACAATCATCCAAGACAACTCTGAAGTACTTATGATGAAAAATATCATCCGTTACAAGAGAGAGAATTGATTGTGTCTAAATACAGATTGAAGCATACTTTAAAAATTTATTTTTCTTGAGTATTTTTTGTCTATGTTTTCTTTCACATCATGACTATTATGCAATGTTTTTGCATGACTACACATATATAACATATCAAACTGCTTGTCTTCTCAATGAGGTCAATGGGGTGGTGGGGATGGACAAAGGGAGAGAATTTGCAATTCAAAGTTTTAAGAAAAATGTTTAAAAATTGTATGTATGAGAGAGACAGAGACAGAGACAGAAAATACAAAGAAACAGAAACAGATTGGGATGTTCAATGTATATCTTGGCCATCAAAACCTTATTAGATATATTTGTTAGAAAGTATGTTTTGTTGTTGTTATTGTTGGTTGGTTGGTGAATTTTAGCAGTGAAACATTGTTCTTTTTCTCCTAATTGGGATTTATCTTTCTGTATTTATTTTTCATTTTCATGGAATCGAAATTCTCTCTATGATCACTTCTATGCTTTCTTTAGTAATTCTCTCTCAAACCACAATTAAGAATGGTTTTCCTTTTTTTCTTGATATCTTTGGGATACAGATCTAGGAGATGTATTTCTGGGTCAAAGAGTATGACATGTTTTACCCTTTGGACATAGCTCCAAATCACTCTCCAAAATAGTTGGGCTAGTTCACAACTCCACCAATAATGCATTAGTATCCCAATTTTCCCACATTTTCTCCAACATTTGCAATTTCCCTGTTCTGTCATATTAACCAATCTCATAGTAAGTTATGGTACCTCAGAGCTCTATCAGCTTGAATTTCTCTAATAAATAGTGATTCAGAGCTTGTTATATGGCTGTAGGTAACTTTGATTTCTTCTTCAGAAAACTGTTCATACCCTTTGATAAATTATCAATTGCAGAATGACTTGCATTCTTGTAGATTGGACTAAGTTCTCTGTATATTTGAAAAATGAGACTTTTATCAGTGAAATTTACTGTTAAAAAAATTCCACCTGTCTTCTGCTTTCCTTCTAATCTTGATTGCATTGGATTTGTTAATGCATTTAAAAATAATGTAATAATAATTAACCAATTTATTTCCTATAATGCTCTGTATCTCTTTTTTAAAATTTTCATAAATTCTTCTATTATCTATAGATTTGATAGGTAAAATATTCCAGGTTCTCCTAATATGCTTTTGACATTTCCTCTATGTCTAAGTTTTGTACCCATTTTAAACTTATCTTGGTATATAGTGTGACATATTAGTCTATACTTAGTTTCTGTCAAATTGCTTACCATATTTCCCAGTAATTTTTGTCAAATAATAAGTTCTTGTCCTCCAAACTTGGATCTTTATGTTTATCAAATACAATATTACTATGTTAATTTACTACTGAGTATTGTCCATCTAATCTATTCTGTTGATACAAAACTATTTCTCAACTATTATTAGATTGTTTTGATGGTTATCTTTTTGTAATGTATTTTGAAATCTAGTACTGCTAAGCCACTTTTATTCATGCTATTTTTTCATTGATGCCCTTGATATTTTTGACATTTTAATTCTAGATGTACTTGGTTATTTTTTTCTAGATCTGTAAAATATTTTTTGGTATTTGGATTGCCATGGCACTCAATAAGTATATTAAATGAAGTAGAATTGTCAATTTCATTATATTGGATCAGTCTAACCATGAGCAATTAATATTTCTTCAATTGTTTAGGTATGACCTTATTTGTATGAAAAGCCTTTTGTAATAGTGTTCATAAAGTTCCTGGTTTTGTCTTGTCAAGAAGACATCCAAGTATTTTATTATTTTATATTAACTATAAATTAATTTAGACTATATTGCCATTTAATAACATAGCTATGGAAACTTTGGTCCCTTTAAAGTATTATTATGAACGTGTAACCTTTTAGAGTCAGTGTGGGTTAGTGGGTATAGTATCGACTTTGGAGTAAGGATGTCCTGGATTCAAATCCTGGATCTGGCACTTGATCACAACCTCTGTGATCAAGAATCAGTTGTGCATCAAATCTGTTTGTTTGTTTGTTTGTTTTTATCAAACCAAGAAAAGAATCCCTATAGGACCTATCTTGGAGGGCTATGGTTAGGGCTCAAATGAAATAATATGTGTAAGATATCTTGTGAACTTTGGAGTGCTGTATAAATATCAAATCTTAGTGATTAATGGATTTGTATCAGAAAAGTAATATAATTGAAAAATACTGGTTATGGAATTAGAATGTATTAGTCGAAACCTAGCTCTATCAGTATCTATGTGACCTTAGATAAGTTACCTCTCCTCTTTTTTTTATATTTAATTACTTCATCTGTAAAATTTGCAATGTGGACCAACTGCTTCCTGATGTTTCTTCTAATTCTAAGTCAGTGATCCGGAATTGAAATTATTTCCATTAATTACAATTCCTTGCTTTACTATTAAATAAAAAAATAGAACTGATATTATGGCAATTTACTTGAGTTTTAAAATTAGAATTAGAAGATATTATTTGCTTACTTTCCTAAAAAGGACTAATATATATGTATACATGCATGAATAAAACACATATACACATACCACATAATTATGTTTAATTTATCATTATTCCTTTAATATTATAAACAGTTAAATGGAAGGAAGAAGTTACTTGTGAACAACATGCAGAGTATATTTAACATGTAGGATATTAAATGATATGGTTATCTTTCCCTGTACTATAAATTATTGAATTAAACCCTTATTCAGTTTGGCAGAAGCACCAGATGAATATTACAACAGTACAATACAGCAAACAGTATCTGTCAATGCATCGAGGTCTTACTTAGAGCTGAAATTACAAAGAAAAAAAAAAAGCCTGTGCAATAGATTGGAGAAAAAAGCTTCATTATTTTTTATTCACCTTACCTGATAACACAAAGCCTAATAAAATTTCACTGAGAAAAACAAGGGTCAAGATTATTATATATCATAAAGACATATTCCTGAAACTTCATAGTGGATATTTGTCTATGTAATTAGATGTCTATTTTTTCTGTAATGCTGAATTTGAAGGACATAAGCAAGTTCATATTCAGAAATGAAGCACATTTGGAAATGAAATAGACTTATTTATCTCTTAAGCATTTTAGACCATGAGATCAAAGCTTTGGATTCTAGCTGAGCTGAGTCTTAGTTTAAGGATGTGTAGGTATTGATTGGACTCGTAATGATGAATCTACCACTGGAATTTCCTTTCAAGCTAGTGGTGATCTAAGTGGGGCTGGGAAGTAACTGAAGCAGCTTACTATGATTTGAACAGAAAACATAAAGCTTAAGGCATTAAGAATATTTGCAAATGGCTAAGTACTATGAAATAATAGATTATAAATGAGAACACTTCAGCCTTGGTAATTTTCACTACAAGTCTAAATCAGAAAGTTGTAGAGGGATTTGAAATCAATGAAAATATATAAGATCTTGCCTATTTGTGTTTATTATCACATTAAGACCCAATTGAGCCTACTTTGTATTTAACACACACACACACACACACACACACACACACACACAAACCTGGTATCAAATTCTATGTCTGCCACTTGCTTTCTTTGTGAGCTTGGGAAAATCAATCATCAACTCTGGACCTCATTTTCCTAATTTTTAAAAGTTTAGGGATTGATTATTTTTTGGTCACTGGTTGCTCTAACTCTGTGAAATGACCCAAATATTTTGGAGTGAAGGTAGATTAAATCCTATTTCTGATTCCTATTTGATCCAATTTACCATTGGAGACACAGACTCAGTAATACATTTAAAATAATTTAATAAAAGTCTTTCAAGGTGTATCTAGATGTGGACATGCAGAAAAAAGTCAAACAATTCTCCCACAAAAAGTCAGAAAAGGTTAAAATCTTTTGTCTGCTTTGTTGGCAACATCAATATATAGGAATTAAATATATAAAATGATAAATTGTGCGATTTTTCTTTAGAATTGTGTATAGCCAAAGTCTCGGTATACATGTTTTGCTTTTTATTTTTTTTTGTGATAGACATTACATTTCTGATGCTTTTTCCTTTAAAAATACATGCATGCCATGCTGCTTTTCATTTACATAATCTTTTTCTAGTAATAGTAACTGAAGGTTAAGGTTCTTTCATAACCTCTTTTGCTTAGTGGAAAGATAAATTGGGATCTAAGTCCTAATTTCTCCAAGAAGTTGCAACTTTCATTCTTTTTTTTTTTTTTGCTTTTTGGAGGGCAATTGGGGTTAAGTAACTCGCCCAAGGTCACATGGCTAGGTTTTTGTTTGTGTGTGCATAAAGTGTCTGAGGCTAGATCCGAACTCAGGTCCTTCTGACACCAGGGCTGATGCTCTACTCACTGCGCCACCTAGCCGTCCCAACAACTTTCATTCTTTAGACCTATTTTTGCCTTCTAGGTGTCAGCAGAACATTTCTAATCACTCTTTCCCAAGACAACTCTAAAATAATTTGACGGGCATTTATGAAATATTATGATAAATATTCAAAATAAAAGATTGAAAAATCACAAGGAAACAGTCCCTACTCTCAAAGATTTTATATTCTACTGGAATATATCTATCATGCTATAGATATGATAGTTATGCTAATTATATTTATCATCTGATGAGTTGTAGATTAGTTATTCTCTGCTCTGATATTTTTACACTGTGAGATCACAATAAACATTGATAAAATCACAGATCTGAACCAAATCCAAACAAACCTCCAAATTTAGCTTTGTGAATTTAGGAAAAAAATGTTGAAAAACACTTTTATGAGAAGTAGCAGTTGTGTGAATGGTCAGGGATTCAAAATATGGAATTCTCCTCTGCTGCTGTGATTGTCAATTACACTCCAGTGTCTTTCTGACGTCACTTGGCTCAGTTTAGTCTTAGAGTGATTAAAATGGGGGTCGCTAGGTGCACAGTGAATAGAGCACTGGTGCTGGAATCAGAAGGACCTGAGTTCAATCAGACACTTGACAGACTTACTAGATGTGTGACCTTGGACAAGTCACTTAACCCCAATTGCCCTGCTCTCCAAAACAAACCAACTTCTAAATATTAAAGGTTGCTTTATGTGTAGAAAGAAAAAAACAACAACAATGTAAAATGGTGTGTGCTTATCTGATTCTGAATTTAAAAAAAAGAGAGCTAAGGAAAAGAAAGCTACCTGTCTATTATAATCAGATTCTTGCTGCCAAAGGGAATTGAATCAGTGAAGGAGGGATCCCCTAAGGGGAAATTGATTTTGAAAATTAGGCCCTTAATATTTCCCTAATCATTAATGTCTGTGTTGTGTCTTTGTTAGAAACATGAGTAATGAATGGTATGGGAGGAGTCTTACCTGACCATTTCATCCACATAAATGTGGAGTGTATCTTGCAAAATTCCTATGACTCATATACTGCTAAATGTGAACTCTTTTTCCTCTCTAGAGCAAAGAAACCTCATTGTTATTGATCAAAATACATGCAGTTGCCAGATGTGAAATGGACTCCAGGAATCACAGAATTTTATTTAGTTGGCAGTTCAGTTTCTATTTAGATCAACACACTGATGAAAAATAATTCCCTTCATAATATGTACACCAAATGGTCACCCAGGCTTTCCCTGAAGATTTCCAAAGAGTTTGAGGTGGGGGAGGGGGCAAAAATTCTACTGTTTCACAAAGCAAGCTGCTCCTTTTCTTGATAATTCTAATTATTTGGAAATGTTTTCCTCATATCAAGAATGATTTGGTGACTTAGGGATACTCATCCAATGCACCTCATTTTATACTCATGGGCTAAGTAGAATAGGAATAATCCCCATTTCTCATTATAGTACTTTAGTAATGATTAAGAATGGTATGACATGTTAGAGATTGAAAGACCAAAACAAAACCTTTTGTCAATAATTTTATATTCTACTGGAAGATGGTTATCATGTAATTCTTGTTCCTATCTACATGCCATTTCTCTACAGTAACTAAGTTTTTTTTTTTTTCTTTAGTCCTTTCACCTAATCCTCCTAAGGCAGAAACTTGTGACCTTTCACCAATGTGGTAGCACTAGACTACAGTGTAGGGTGTGGTCAGGTAAGACTAGTACCTCTGGTGTAAGAACTGCTGAAGTTCTTTTCAGGACTGCTTTTTCCTTTGTTGTCCACTTGATTCACTCAACTAACTTATGGCTCCAAGAAGCTTCAGCATGTACAGTGGCCACACCCTGGAAAATCATTTAGGCAGACATACTAAACCAGATTGAGGGTAACCAACAGGTCAAAGTGTTTGGTGAGTTAGGAGAGTGTTTAGCCTAAACATGTCAAGATTTCCCCTGGTGGAATATGTAGATAGGAACAATTTGTTCCAATGGCTATGAAGTCAGCCCATACAAGTACTGTGGAATACTTAGAGTTTGCTTAGTCTCCGAAGACACCAAGGTCATCCATTGCATCCCAAACCATCACCAGTCCTCTCAAATTTGCCCTGGAAGAAACAGTGAGTCTGATGACTTTGCACAATTCTCTCTGACTTCAATACAATTTATGCATCAATCAAAAGACACCAGGAACACCATTTTACCACTTTTACCTATTTCAGAGTCATGTGGCAACAGGCAAATGATGAAGGCATAGGTATATGCTGGGAGCTGTAGTCACGATACTGCACATTGTCAGCCTAGGCCATAGGTTGTCTTCCCAATGTAAGTAACAATGGGATTCAGGAGTCCCCCCAGATGTCTGAACAGCCTTTTAAAAGGATTGCACTCTTCATCTCCTGGTGTGAGGAAGGTGTAAGAAAAGGTACCCTAAAAATGATCTGCTTCACCCAACTCTGGCCTGATTATTGTAGCAGGCATAGATCCTACACTATGGTTGAAACAAATAAAAAATGTACAAAAACTTTTGCATAAACGATTCTAGTCATCAGTGGTACATGGAATATGTACATGTTTATGAATAAGACAAAATCCAGGAGACCCTGAGAAATGAACAGTTCTTGTTGCAAGAGAATATAGCAGGTATCACATCCTGAGTGAAGCAAGGGTGACAAATGAAGGTTAGCTTACTGAAATTAGAGCTGTATTCACATTTATCTGTAGTAGCCACAGTGAAGGGAAATGCCATGAAGCTGGTGTAGGTTTTGTAATCAAAACTATTCTAGTCAGCAAGCTTGTATGCCTATAAAAAGGAGTGCACTACAGGTTCCTAACCAGGAGACTGCCACTTGCAGGAAAGTGCCATACCACCATTAGCGGTGCATAGACTCTCACTATGATGAATTTTGATGAAATCAAAGAAAAAATTTATGAAGACCTAGAAACCCTCATAAACAATGTTCCAAAATGGGACAAAACTGATCATTATGAGAAATGTTAATACAAGAGTAGGCACAAATTACCAGACATTTGGGAGGAATGGTGTTGGAAACAGTGATAGCATCGGTCACTTGCTACTGAAGACTTGTGCATCTATGGCCTTCTCATCACTAACACTGTCTTCCATTTACCTAAATGCAATAAAACTTAATGAATACTTGCTAACAGGAAACATTGACAGTTAATAGACTATTTCATTGTAAGGAGAAGAGACAGAAAGGATGGGAGAATGACAAAGGTGATATGGGGCACAGAGTGCTGGACTGACCAATGACTTATCTTCTTCAAGCTAAATATTTGCAATGAACAAAAACTGCAGTCCAAGTCAAACTGACTACCAGAAGAGTTAATGTCAACAAATTAGAGTTCTTCTTCAAGTAGAATGGTTCATTGCTAACTTGGAGGGAAAGTTGAACCATCACACAGTTGGCATCACTGAAGAAGAAGAAGAGGAGTCTAAAGGCAATCATAAACAGCTTCCCCAAGGACTGCTGCTGTGAATAACTTTAAGGATCTAATAGCATAAAATAGTGAACTATCTATTTATTCAGCAAAACTAAAGCATAACATTCAAGAAACTAAAGCATAACATGCACAAAACACAATCGCATCAGTCAATATAGAGTACCCAAGTCTTTCATCTTGACTCTGACTGGCTTCCAATAATTCTTAAGCCAGTCACCATTAAGGGGTAATAATCATCCTTAAGCCTATCACCTTTAATGGGTAATAATCCTAAAACCCATTATCCTTAAGGAGTAGCACAAAGTACAAACACCACTCACCCATAGGTCACAGTAAATCAGGATCTCATGAGTCAATACAGAGTACCCAAGTAAAGTCTTTGATCTTTACTCAAGGCTGCCTTCCAAACGCCAGGGCTCCTCTTCCAAGGGTTAATTGCTCCCAACTCTTGCCTAGATACACCCAACTCTTGCCTGGATTTGCAGATAGGCATCTCTCCCAGCTCTTACCTGGATTCACATGATATGTAAACAGCTCTTCACTCCTGTTTCATGCCTCTGTTTACTGCTCCAATCCAAGCTCTTTGAAGTTTCTGTTTCTAGGAAGACAAAGCTTAACAGAGCTACAATAATATTTACACAAGTTGCTGGCACTATCAGCTCAATTTATTTTCTGTTTGACAAAGTAACACAAATCAACAGACAAGTCTTCTGTCTGAGAAATCAAACACAAATAAACAGTAAAGTCCCTGAGCTTCTGTAACAGCAGTAAAGACCCCTTTCAACACAGAATGCTTCATTCTGACAAAGTAACATCAACACAGATCAGAGAGACAGATTTCCAACTTCAAAAGCATTCTCCCTCTCAGTTCTGTTTGTTTCCACCTAGCTCCACTTTTTCTCTACTCTGCTACTTCCTTTTCCATCCTCCCTTTTCCACCCTGCCTATTCCACCTTTTTTTTTTTGTCAAGCTCCTCCCACCATGGGCTTTGCATGATGACATTAGATCTATGAAGGGCAGTGAAGGTCTCTAAACTCCCTCAGGCTTATTAAAGACAACACATTGTACATTGTTTCTAACAAAAATTTTTGATACAATCGAAGGGGAAGCTCAAAGGTGCTTGAATACCTAACAAGCAGCAAAGTACTACTTTGCTTGCCATTACAAGTAATGTGCAGCTTTCAGATATTTGATCTACAGTACTTTATTTACTCATCTGAGCCAGAGCACTCACAAACAAAAAGATTGGTTTGACAAAAATGATGGGGAAATTTGGAAGCTACTGAATGAAAAATGAGAAATCCACAGTATTTACCAATAGGACCTCTCGTCCATTTCAGAGAAAAGAAATTTGTTTCCACCAAAAGTAAACTAGAAGTGAAGCTTAGAGAGATACAGCATTCTTGCCTCAGTAAGAAGTCTGATGAAATTCAGTTTTATGCTGAGAGTACCAGTCCAAAGCTCTTTTTATGATGTCTTGATGCTTTTTTATCAAAGACTTATGCTACATCTAAACTAGTAAGTGCTGATAGAGCCACATTGATGAGTAATAAAGACATCATCCTGGAGAGATGGGGGTAAACACTTTCATAGTGTTCTCAACAGTCTGCCATCAATCAATGTTAAAGTCATTGACCATATACCTCAGGTTGAAGTCAGTCCCTCTCTAGACAAAATTCTAACTGAAGAAGAGGTTTTGAATGTCATTAGCTGCCTCTTGTGTGGATAAGTGCCTGGTGCTGACTTTATCCCAGCTATAATTTAAAAGGTAGGGGGATCTACTATTCATTTAAGGCTGACCCAAATTTTCTGGTTTACATGGCAAGGGGGGGATATCCCCTCCCCCACTCCCCCTCTCAGTAATTCAAGTATGCCTCCATTGTTTATCCCTATAAAGGCAAAGACAATAGATTTTCCGTGACAATTATGGTGGGGGAAAGGTTATCTCTCTTAATCACTGCTGTCAAGATTCTTGCCAGAGTCCTCCCCAGTGTGCTGGTTCTTCACCTGGAAATTGAGTATCTACCAGAGAGCTCATGTGGCTTCAGAAAAGGCTGAGAATGGTCCATATTGGTGTTTGCTGCCAGTAACTCCAGGAAAAAAGCCAGGAGTAGAACATAGACCTGCAAAAAATATCCATCGATCTCACCAAGGTCTTTGCTACTGTCAATCATGAGGGCATCTAGAAAATTATGTCAAAATTTGGTTTCCCAGAGAAGTTCATCAATGTCATGATGGCATGTTTACTTGGGTTCTAGATAATGAATGATGTTCTTACACTTTCCCTATCATTAGTGGAGTGAATTAAGACTGTGCTTGCTTTCATGTTTTAGCATAATATTTTCAGCAATGTTGTCAGAGGCCTTCAACAATGATGAAAATGGCATCAAGATCAGATACCCCATTGAAGACAAATTATTTAAAATGAAAAGGCTACAAACCAAGACTAAAGTGGAAGAAAGGTTTTTGCATGATTTTTGGTTCAGAGATGGTTGCGTACTCAATGCAGCCTCTGAAGTTAGGATGCAATAAAGTATGGAGCAATTATCTGCTGCTTATGCTAATTTTGGCCTAACAATTACCAACAAGAAAATACAGGTTTTCTACCAGCCAACACCACATCATGTGGAATCATATGCTGCAACAAATGGAGAAATTTCAAATTCTGTGCATAAGTTGACTGTCTCAGGCCCCCGTTCTAGCTACCTCAGATTTAGCCTTGACTTCCCCTTAGCTTTCACTTCTAATCAGTGGCCAAACCCTACTGATTTCACCTTTGCAAAATTTATGAACTATCCTCCCTATTATGTTCTTTGACTGACATCATCTGGTACAGTTCCTTATCACCTCACATTTGGAATACTGTGACAGCCTGCTTGTTGGTTTGTCTGCCACAAGTCTTTCTCTGTTCTTGTATATCTTGCATTCAATCAGTAATGTGATTTTCTTTAAGTGATGATCAGCCATGTCAATCTTATATGCAATAAATTCCAGTGTTTCTTTATCACTTTTAGGGTCAAATAAAATAACTTGATAGTTAGTTATATGGACCTTGGGATATTAGAGATATGTAGAGGAATGGTACTTGATGGCAGATCCTGTTTTTTATTTTGTCTTTGTATTTTTAGTGCATACTACAGTGCCCAGCATACATAATGTTGGGGCAGACAAAATTATCATCTTCTGGGGGAAACAAAAAAGAAGCTTTAAGGCAGATCACTTGCCCAAAGGTACTCTTATGTCAGATTATACATGTAGAGTTGTAATGGAGATTAGAAGCCACTAAGTCCAGTGGCCTCTGCCCACCCTCCCTCCCCTAGATGAGATAACTGAGGGCTAATAATAAGAAGTCATTTGTCCAGGGCTATATATTCAGTAAAAATCTGAGGCAGGATTTAAGATCAGACCTTCCTAAATTCCAGGTCTAGGGCTCTCAACATTTTGAAACCATCTACATTTAGGTAAAGCTGCAAGGGAGAGAAGAAATAAAGTCACCACAAATGAAAGAGTCTAGATGTGAACTCCATAAAATTCAAAACTGTGAAGTTTTGCTGAGGATGAAACATAAGTCTTTTCTGACTATTTTTCTCGAGTACTTGATTCACTACCTCCTGACCCCCTTCTCTTTACAACCATTCATCATGCTTGCAGGACCTGGCTCTCTGATGTGATTTATGACTAGGATTGTCAGGAGATACACATTATGCAGGTCCAAGGATGAGTACTCATCACATTTTCTTTTATCCTTAAAAAAATCCTTCATTATTTCCATCTATCTTAGGGCATGGTTATTGACATGGTTTCATTTTGAAGAAGAGAACACTCCAATAAATCTCAGTCCTTTTAAAATGATCTACTGCTTAGGAATTCAACTCTCTCTCTCTCTCTCTCTCTCTCTCTCTCTCTCTCTCTCTCTCTCTCCATTCTATATATATATATATACTTTAAATGTATCTATGTATCTTCAAGTACTTTATATCCATGTATATATTCTTTACATATACATTTCTGCATATGTGGATGTTTGTGAAATCCATGTATGTGAATGTGTGTGAAGTATGTAGCCATTTGTTTTGCCATTCCTCCTATGAGAACTCCCACTTTCCCAACTTGGTCATTTACATGGACTCCTTGTCAAGGCATGGATTAAACTGGAGTTACTGTTTTCTGCTCCCATAAAACTGAGTATTTAAGCAGAAGAGAAAGTTTTTGTTGCTATTTTTAATTCTTTTTATAAAAACTGGTTATTTAATTAATTTAAAGAACTCCTGGTATGAAAACAAGTCCCTTCATTGATGCAGGGGGATATAGATAGGGACTGAACTTTTCTCTCATTTTAATAGCAGATAAGGAATCTCTTTCCTCCAGTGCAGATCAAGAGCTCCTCTCTAATAATCTTAAGGAATTGACTGGGTGTATCAACAATTTATGTGAATTCCTCAGATTGAAAAAGTCATTGTGTTAGAGGGAGGTCAAATCTTGTCTCTGAGTCTCGTTCTCTACTCCACATTTTCCCTCTCACTAGTGTATACATCCACAAGATAGATAATTCCAAAAACATTTATCAAATACCTATGATATGCTAGTAACTGGATCTTTGGATCATGGTAATAAAAAAAGCACCTTGAAATTGTGCTTGTCTTTACTTACACTCAACTTATATTGGTGGAGATGAAATTGAATAGAAGGGGAAAACATTCACTAAACACCAATGTCACAAGCACTCTTCTAAGTCCTGGGGATGAAGGATCTGCCCCCTCCATGTTCTGCTTTACATATTTTCTTCTCCTTTTAAGATATAAGCTTCTGAAGCCAGGGCCTGTCTAGCTTTCTTGTACTTGTATGCTCAGCACATAGCAAAGTGGCTGGGACATAGTAATTGCTAAGGAAATTCTTTATCTTTTTACCAAATAGGAAATCAAGGCTTCCCCTGTTCTCAAGGAACTCAAATTCTGTTTTGGTTAGACAATGCAGAAGAGGATCAAAATTAAATAAGACTGGATCCAGTTCCAGAGAAGCATAGTATTGTTGTTGTTGGTGGTGGTCATTCATTTTTAAAGAAGACCAATGACATCAGGGGTTATGTCTTGACTTGATCTTGAATTGCATTTAATTGAGGCAGAGCTGTGGAAAGTTGTCAGCCTCACTCTTTCAAAATCATTTAATTTCAGTGCAGGACAAAAGTTAAAATGACTAACAATGTCCCAGGAAACCACTTTGGCAAAGTGAAGAATACTTGGGCATATACATCATAGACACACACACACACACACACACACACACACACACACACAGAACTGACATTAAATAGATGAGCCATCTCTCCCCTCCAACAATAATCCAAAGTAAACTTAATAATCAATGACAGAGGTAAAAAGTAATAGATGAGATTCAATGAAAGCTAAATTATATTCAACTCTGGGGCCCAAGAGAACTTCCTGAGAGAAGTGGCATGAACTGATACTCTGAATTTCATCAGGCCAAGATGATAAGGGAAGCTTTAACAAAAGTAGGGAATAGCTGGAACAAAGGGAAAAAGGGAAAAAATAGGGTTTTGAGGGAACCTAGAGAACAAGATCTGGATTTTATTTGGGACTGATGGGATTGACACTGGGACAATCACAATTTACACTTTACTTACTTTTCCTCAATGTTTCCTCTCCCAGCCTCACCCCACCTATACACAAGGTTGTCCTCTATTTCTTGATAGGATTTAAAACCCTCAAATTAACTACAATTTGCCTTCAGGATTGATTATGAATTATTCTCCTTAGGACACTGAAGTGGTGCAGTTGATGGAGCATTATCCCTGGAGTTAGGAGGACCTGAGTTCAAATCCAAACTCAGAAACTTAACAGTGTGACCCTGGGCAAGTCACTTAACCCTGATTGACTAAAAACAAAACAAACAAAAAGAAAGAAAGAAAAGAAAAAAAAATGAACAATTCCCCTTCATGTGGTCCAGTCCAACCGGACTTCTTCCTCTTCACATGACATTCTTTTGTATAACTCTTTTCCTTTCTATAGTCCATCTCCATGCCAATCTCTCCTTATTTTGACCAAAAAGAAACTATAGTACATGGAGACTATGAATGTGGAAATCTGCATATGTAAGACTTTTAAAATCTATTTTAATTATTGTTGCAAGACTATTATTTTCCTTTTTTATTTTTTTATATAAGGGATGACTCTCTGGGAGGGGAAGCAGAAAGAGGGATATTAATGTAGGTCATATAAAGATAAAATATATAATACTAAATATATTTATAAAATTTTTTGCATAACCAAATTTGTATAAATATTAAAAATGATCCAATTTCCACTCATATGGTTCTTGAGAAGTTTTTCAAGGAATGACTTCTAGGGATAGCAATAACAACCTTCCTGTAGGTTAAACTCATGTGCATAAGCCCATTTGTGGGCATTCACTTCTTCTAGCATCTCAACTTGAATATGGTGCAACTCAATATGCATGCTTGATATAGTGTTTTTCTATTCTTTGGGATGATTGAATAGTCTTCCTTCCAGTTGTCAAACTGCTGAAGTAAAGTTTTCCTTTTAGAGCTTGCTTTTATCATGTTGCTTTCTCAATTCAATTTGCAAACATCTGGTTTGCCATAATCTTTTCTCGGGCTCATCTATTGCATAAAACATAATCCTGTTCTAATTAGTTCTATCTTTTTATTAGGATCAGAGAGGGGATTTAGAGATGGAAGGACTCTAGAGATCATCCAGTCCAAGCCCTATACTTTACAGAAGAGGAAATTGAGACCTAGAGAGAAGGCAAGTTAATTAAGATCAGGTAGGCAGCAAGTGTCAAATCTAGGATTCAAGCTGGGATCTTCTGAATCCATATCCCATATTCTCTATCCACTAATCCACAGTCAAGTGCCACTATTGCAGCTATTTCAACCCAAGATCAGCCCATTTGTTTGACTTTCTGAGGCATCTCATCTTGCTCAACCCCCAAATCTGCTGGATTTGAGGGATTATGAGAGTAAAATCATATCCAAAGCTTCTAGATATTCAGCCTGAAATCATGAGGCTATAAAATGAAAGAAGAGTGTAGATTTTATGGGTAAATTATATTATTTTTACTATTTTTGAGGTCGGGAGGAAGGAAAGAAAGATCAACCCTGCAATTTTATATTGGGAAAAAATTTCCAAAATCCCTCCACTGATAAAAAAATGAGCAATTCATTTTAATTGCTAGTTTTAAAGGATTCCTCTCATTGTAAAGAGGTTAAGTGGCTTGTTCAGGGTTATATAAACATTATGTAATGGATACAGGGTTTGAATCTGTATTAATGATCTTTGTGATCTCAAAACTACAACTTAATCATTATTCCATACTGTTTCTGACTGATTTAATTGTTATAAAAATGCATGCCAATAAACATATGTATGTATATGCATGTGTATATGTATATGTGTGTATATTTGTGAGTGTAGGGAGAGTGAGAGAGCAAGAGTGAGAATGAGAGTGACAGAGAAAAAAGAGAGAGAGAGAGAGAGAGAGAGAGAGAGAGAGAGAGAGAGAGAGAGAGAGAGAGAGAGAGAGAGAGAGAGAGAGAGATTTTAACTATCTTCAACAATGGAAATTCTTTTCTAAGAGATACATTTTAGGAAGGAAATCAACAAGATGGAAAGCACATACTAAAAGGTTACCAGTTAGGGGAAGGACTTGAGAAAATTCCATAGGAATATAATTAGAAAGACCTAGGAAATCTTTGCCCAAAAATAACTTGGGGAAACTCCTTAGTGCTGTTAAAGAATTTGAGGTTATGCATGGCATGGGATAGGGCTTCAATCTGTTCGACTTTACTCTTGATGTCAGCATTGATAGTAATTAGCAGAAGATGTGTGTGTTGACTGCACAAAGAGGGAAATAAGACTTGATATAATGAAATATTTCTTAGTGATAAAGTCTATTCAAATAAGAATGGTGTATTAAGAGGTAATTCTTCCCTTAAGGTCTCCTAGCAATGGCATGAGATTTGTCAGGGATTTTTTTAGAGTGGTTCTTACTCAAATGTATGTGTGTACTTAGACCAAATCTGAAGTTCCTCCCCACTCTAAAATTGTGTCACTTTTTAAAGCTACCTTTAAACTCTAAGAATTCATTCCTACACATCACACTTGCATTGGAGAATCTATCACATAGGTGTTTTCATTTACTGACTTCATAATTGGCTATTAGTCATCTCAATGCCATTGTTCATTGACATACATCTCAGCATTATTCTTCAACCACCCAAGAAACAAGGTTCCTGTGTCCAATTAATCTTGAGCTGGCTGTTGGGTACATTGAAGCAGTTACTGGTTAATTAGGTCATCATGTTTCCAACCCTCATCCATTTTCTGCCAATAACAGTAATAAAAGTGCCATATAATTCATACCTAGTCCTCAGCCTTTAATAATAAGCTTTTGCTATATATTCTGAGATCATTGCTTGAATTGTCAAAAGCAAATTGTATTGAGAGATTATAAGTGACTATTTTTATTACTAAGTCAATTATTCATATTTCTAATGAAGCTTAAGGATATCCTGAAGTTTTTTTTTTCTCAGTTAAAAAATTGTACTTTTTTTGGATCAGGAAGGTTACAGACTTAGATTGTGTATAAATTCCCAAGGTGGCCTGAAGAACTATGAAATTCATTTGTATGATGAAAGGTAAAATCATTTCATTCACATGGCCCTGAGAATCTGATTATATCTGTAGAGACTCACATGACATAGTATTACAGAAACTAAATTATGTAGACAATCACTCTGTGTGGACCACATAGAAAAATCTGTTAATTTCATAGGAATTAAAAGCTGGGAGATTGCTAAGAGATTATGTTGAATGAGATCCTCTTTTTATTGATGAGGAAAAATAATAAATTTAAGATTAATTCCCTCCTTAAAATCCATGTCATATTCTCTTCTGGGCTGTGGGGAAAAAAAGAATGTCAAGAAATGACAACCAGCACGATATACAGCAGGGGTTTTGTGTGCCCTAAAACTGTCGTGGAATCTGTGAAGGCCTGTTTTGGATAAACTCCCTAGTTAATGCCTATGCAATTGTTGATGAGTAATAGAGACAGCTGGAGATACATAGGATTATGGGCTAGTTTTACTTATAATATTAGTGATGACAAGTTAAGGATGGAAGATAGTGGAACTAGTGCCACTTCTCCATGCCCTAGTTTAATAGGAAGGTGAGATGCATCAGAGCAAAGCAGATATACGAATGCCACACCTTTACAAAATTCAGTGTTGTAAAATGACATTGCTAAAGCAGGCAAGCCATGAATGAACATGAGGTGAACAAAAGGCAGAACCATGCATTTATCTCATGACAAAATTGGAAACAGATCTCAAGTGCTATAGGCTAGGGATTCTTATTACTTTTTGTCAGCAATATCATAGGTCCAAGTGCTAAAACACATTTTTTGCTATCCACTGTAGGGCAAAATAATAATACAAAGACCTATAGCTCTATAAACCAAATCATAGATAAAATTAAGATGCTACACAAATATAAGGAACTGAAAGTTGAAAAGCAACAGCTCATTGAAACCTTCACTTAATACAACTTCCTAGAATTATATTTAATAATAAAAAAGGTAAAAATAGCACTTAATTCTAAAACGATTTTGAAAAGAAGATAGGTATACTTAGTCTGGAAATAAAATCATGACAGAAATTGAGATTCTCTATCAATTAATTATACAACAGAAGTGTAATTAAAATATGGGGCACCTGCTTTAATCATTATTCAAGTATACTCATTCCCACAGTATTGGATACAAAGTCTGTAAAAAAAAATCCAAAGTTTTCATACAGTCATCATTATGGTCGATATCATTATGGTAAGTACCAAAGGAAGAAAAGTGAAGTTGCTAAAGCAAAATCCCTAAAAGGAGATATAAGCATGGTAGAGGTAACCTGAAGGTTTTAGTTAAAATCTGTGGAAAGACATTGGAAGATTCTATCAGGATGATCCTTTGACATCCAGTAGGAAACTTGAATGTTATATAAATATTTTTAAAATGAAAGGCAATAAAAATACATCAAAAGGAACCTGAAAAAGACATATTAAGAATTCTAGAGTTGCTTGATCACCTATTGAAAATAAAGGTAAAAATGTTAAGGCAACATGAGAAATCAAAGTAATAAAAACAGCACAATATTTCAAATAAAAAAATACTACAGAAGCTTGAGAAGGCATCACAATAAAGTGAAATCCTGTAAAGAAGGAAAACTGACAAATTCCAAGTTAGTTCTATGCTCAGAAGTCCAACAAACAAAAAGAATATGTAAGTTCGATCAAATGAGAAAAGTAATACTTATAGATAGTTAATTTGATAAGCAGTAAAATAGTTATTTTAAGGCAGATGGCTATAATTCTATCCTTTGAAGAACCAGAAAGTGATGTGTCCCTCTAAGATACTGAAATATTTGTTTAAATGTTTCTTAGTGGTTCAGGTCAATAGCAGGTCAATTTATTAATTTCTTCTTAGGCATAAACCTGATACCACTTTTCTTAAGATACGGCATAAAACATAACTGTTAAGGTCCATTTTCAAATACTGATAATGCTTGCAAACCAGCAACCTCTCCAAATAGAGGACAGATATAATGTTATAATCTTGCCTTTCAGGTAGTCCAATAATTCTTAAGTTATCTCTCCTCAATGTATTTTAACATCATTTTTCTTATTGTACAGTTCATATTTAATATGATTTTCAGTCTTTTGACTTTGATTTATTATTTCTTGATGACTCATGGAATTTGCTCATTTATCTAGCCTATTTCTTGATTATGGAAATTATATTAGCATTGAGCTCTGTTCACTGCTGGGCATGGGAAGTGGATATCTAGACCAATTCTTTTACTTGTATATACTGCTGCTTTTATAGATAGGTCTGGGGATCTGTGCATTTTTAATCCTACAGTGGTGGTATGATCCATGTGGAAGACTGGTCACTGTATTTCTTATCTGTCTTCCCATCTTTATACAGACCATCATGGCCCCAGCTGCTACTTGTAATGGGGAAGGGAGCTGATGTATTTAAATCAGTACTGTGCTCAGTGTTAACACCGTGCTCCAAGTGACCCTTCAAGGGAAGGCCAGCTTCTATCTCAGTGTCTACTGATATCTTCCTTCTTACACTGCTCTAGGATGTAAAAAAAATGACTCACTGTAACTTTTTGTTGCTATTCCTCACCAACATTTGGTTTGATATACTTTTAAAAGTTATTAAAGGTATAAAAGTTATTACAGGAAAAGGGAGAATTGGGTAAAAATGCTCATTTCACTTCACCATCTTGGCTCTGCCCCTAATTGTAAAGTAATACACTTCATATAAACTTTGGCAGCATATAATCATTTAAAAGACAAAGAAGACATATGCTACATATTAAATAATATATAAATATCTATAAAACAACCAAGAATAGATATAACATTTGTATAGAGCTTACTATGGACCGAGCACTGTGCTAAGTGCTTTACAATTATTATCTCATTTGATTCTCACAATAACCCTGGCTAATATAAGCTACTAGTATCACTATTTTACAGATGAGGAAAGAATGACAAATAGTGGTTAAGTGACCTTCCCAAGGTCACACCACAAGTAATTATGTAAGGCCAAATTTGAACTCAGTTTTTCCTGACTCAAGGCCCAGCATTCTATTCACAGTGACTGGTATGTATTAGATACTATATAAATACTCATTCCCTTTTTCCTTAAGCTTAGTTTTAGAGATTTTAGTGATATACAGAAACATACAGGTATCAGTATAACTGTATCTATATAAATGTGTATTTTTAAGTAGAGGGGTAAAGTTGATATTTATTTTTTAAAAACTGCCTACAAGTGAACACATGTGTTTGTGTGCATATATACATATGCATGTATGTATACATATTTGTATGTATACACATTGTCTTTTGATTATACAGTCTTTGCCTCAGTTCAGGGATTCATGTGTTGTCAATTTATAATTACATCTTAGTTTAGTGAGAACACTTCAGCATTTAATATCCATACAGAAAATCATGAAATCTATCACTACTGGATACAAAATCTTAGCATTTACTAAATATGTAACAAGAAGAGTCCTTGGTGGCTAGAAGTACATACCAAAATATGTTGTTTCATAAACTGCTGCAGCAGACCACATATTCCCATATCAGAAATACATTCCTTAACATATCCTTGAACAGTAAATAATGATTCCAATTCTACCATTGTCAGAAATACAACCATTAACCACAGTCTTCCAGATATCACACAGATCTATTTTTTAAAAAGGTTAAGATTTATTGAATATGTTGGACTAACTAATACCAAAACGGTACCAGCTACAAGTAGAAAAAAAAATAAACACATTGAGACTCATTTTAGGTAATGAAATTCATGTGGGAAGGGCATAAGGGATTTCTCATCCCTGTCATTCTATCTACTTCTTAAGTTGTCTTAAGGAGGCTTTCAATGAGACAAGAGAAGATGAACTCACATCTTCATGATTGCTTTAATTCCCCAAAGAGATCATTTCAGCCACTTTTGACATAATCTTAAGAACATTAATTTTAAAAGAACCAGTTTGAGGACAGTGACCTGTCCCCTGATCTTTTCTCTATGAAGTGCATTGAAAGAACTGAAAAGAATGACAGGGATTATGATTTTCAAATAATAGCTAATATTGTTATAGTGATTAATGTCTTAAAAAGTACTTTAAACCAACATTCTTATTGGTAAATATATTATCTTTGAGGTAGGTGACATTTAATCTCCAGGGTTTTGCTTTTTGTTTGTTTGTTTGTTTGTTTTTAAGTGAGGAAATTAAGGATGAGTGATTTGGTGATTTACATAGATCCTTAAGCATCTGAGGCAGGATCTGAACTCGGGTTTTCCAAATTCTAGTTCCAGACCTTTATACATGAAGTTACACTGAACAGAAATATGTGATTGATTTTCTAGTATGGCAAACCTATATCTTATCAGATCTGGGATTAAATTAGAACTCAGGCATTCTGACTGATTATTTTGTTGGGTTCAGATTTAAGGAATAAAGTCACAATCATACTCAGCTTGAAAAAAACTTTTCCATTTTGTTGGATAATATGCCAACAAGGCATTGGAGCATATTTATACAAGGAGAGTGCAAGAAATGAATATCCTCTCCCTCCTGGGCATCCTTGACTCATTATGTGGTCTTGAACTAAGGAAGGAATAAACAACACCTAGTTACTTGAAACCCAGACAACTTGGTTTCAAGTTTTAAACTGATTCTAGGTATTCTGCAGATGTAAAGCCTTGTAGAGGCTTTAGGAGGGAAAACATAGAGATTTAGAGATTTAGAGGACTTTATAGGTCATTGGCCCCCAACCCCCCATTTTGCATATGAGGAAAGAGTGAGGCTGAGAAGTTTTGTCTTGGCTAGAGTAACACAACACCCAATCCACAATCTTATCTTGCTTATGAAGATGAGAGGATTTGGTGAGGGAGAAGGATGCTCATGGATTTAGAGATCAGAAGTGTCTTTAAAAGTCAGATGATGAAAATGAAATTCAGAAAAAAAATGAGTGATTTGATCAAGACTAGTTAGGTCTAAATAGCAGTGAACATTTGAACCCAGACCACCTCATTCCCAATTATTTTTCAAAAGTATAACTATAGTATAGTATATAGACCTTGATTTAATCCATGTATATTTTAACCTAAAGAAGACAAAAACATTGTGTGATCTCAAAATCTTTTTTGGTGGTGGTGGTGCTGGTGCTGCTGGTGGTGGTGGGGTGTGTGTGTGTGTGTGTGTGTGTGTGTGTGTGTGTGTGTGTGTGTGTGTGTAGAATGACAGGTGGGTGAGGAGATCCATGAGCTGTAAGACACCCTGTTATGAAATATGGCATGAAGTTTTTTCCTTGGGGAGAGTTGATCAAAAAAAGCTGCCAGGTATTAAAAAAATCTAGTAAACAAATTTTGTCTTCCTTCCTGTAGTTGAGACCCCTCTTATACTAAATCTTTCCTAATTTTTATATGTGAATGGAAGGGCAGACTTTTCCAGATGGAAATGACCATTGTTTGTGAAGGGTAGGAAACTAGCTCTATCTTCTCTCCTCTCAAAGAATGAAAAGTAAAACAACAACATTCAGCAACAATTAATAGACCCCCCCCCCCAGCTCCCCTGCATTACACTTGGCATTCCTACCATTTTAGTTTTTTAGGCCATTATTAAGGGTTACTAGATTTGAGATTTGTGCTGTGGGTATCAATTGCCAAACAGCACAGTTTTCACTGTATGTGATATACAATATAAAAGTGAAAACAAACCTCTGTTAAATTAAATTCTGCCATTCAACATATAAATTGAGTCAAACTGTAAGAATGGATAGACCCAGATAACTATAGTTCCTGTAGCAGCAAAATCAGTTATGAATAAAGCAGGATGTGTGGTGACTTGGAGTGGGAGGTGGGGCAAAAAGGACAAGGGGAAATCAAGAGCTAATTGAAGACATAATATACTCCCAAAATTCTAAGTTTTGATCATGGAAATAAAGAGAATCTTGTACATGCAAGAATTTTTACAAAGAGACAAAAGACTTAGTTTAAATCCTTTAAGAATGAGTTTTAGCAAGTCATCCACTTTTCTTGCCCTACTTCATTGTCTGTAAAATGGTGGGGTCACATGAACAAGGCCTGTTCCAGTTGGAACATTAGATAAGAACATTTCCTGTATGCCTTTCTTTTGCTTCATGCTTCTAGACTTGGATATTTTCCCCTCATACTGAACAAATATCTTTTAAGCTCCTACATCTAAGGCACTAGCTGGTAGAGAGTAAATACAGTAGGTTGACCGTTATAGTTGAAGACAGGAAGACCTGAGTTTAAATCATGCTTTGTACATTATTTGACTCCAGTCATATCACGTAATGTCTGCCTCAGTTTCCTCTTCCATAATATTAAAAAAAAAAACAATAGCATTTACCTCCCAGGGTGGTTGTAAGGAATGAAAAAGAGAATATACTTAAGTGCCCTTTAAAACTTCAAGTATTACATAAATTCTAGCTATAATTATACTACACTCTGAATATTTTATATGATGCATTTCCCCTTTCTCTGATTAATAGAATGGTATAACTTCTTATGTGGTTCAACATATCTGTATTTATGTTTTTTCTTTATAAAATGAGAGGAATTGAACCAGTTGTTCTCCTGGTTCTCATTTAGCTCTAACGTTCTAGAACTGTAATTCTACATAATCAAGAACTTCTTAATTCCTGAGTCCATTACAGTTCTTAAGATGGTACTTTGTATATGTTTTTTGTTTGTTTGTTTTTATTTTTGCTTTTTGGAGGGCAATTTGGGTTAAGTTACTTGTCCAAAGTCACATGGCTAGTAAGTGTGTCAAGTATCTGAGGTTGAATTTGAACTCAGGTCCTCCTGACTCCAGGGCTGGTGCTCTATTCACCCCACCACCTAGCTGCCCCCATAATGGTTACTTAGTCAATGCTTTATTGTGATTCAGTTGTGTCCCATACTGTGCGATGCCATGTAGGGTTTTCTTGGCAAAGATACTGGAGTGTTTGACAATTTTCTACTCTAGCTCATTTTACAGATAAGTAAACTGAGCCAAAATGTTAAATGATTTCCCCATGCTCATATAGATAGGAAATGTCTGAGACCCAATTTGAACTCAAGTAAGATTAAATTCCTTAAGTCTAGGCCTGGCAACCTATCCACTGTGCTATGTAGTTTCAGTTAATTCAGTGAATAAATAAATAAAGCTGTTTTTCTAACCCTACCTGTGCCACTTATAATCTCTCTCTGTGTCTTTCTCTATATTTCTGGGTCTCTGTCTCTGTGTTTCCTCTCTGTGTCACTCTGTGTTTCTACTCTCTCTCTCTCTTTCTCTCTCTCTCTCATTTTCTCCTTTTTTCTGTTTCTCACACTATTTCTCTTTCTCTATCTGTATCTCTTTTCCCACATCTCCTTCCAAAGACTGACACTTTGCTACCATTGCTGTGATATGAAGAATCTCTCTACTTGTCTATAATGTACAGAGAGGGGGATTGACAAGTTTAAGATACTTATCTGTAGGTACACAGCTGTGTGTGTCAGAAACAGTCAGGACTAAATCCCAAGACTTCTTGAGGCTAAGGTCATTCTGCAAGGGTAGATATACTGAGATGTCTTTGAAGTATAAATATGTACGTATGCATACCCCCAGCACACACATGCACACATGCATGCACATGCATACACATACTTTTTTCCTGTGACAAGGTATATTTACTGAGCAGGGAAAGACATATTGTATCAATCTCAAAAAGAGAATTGAGAATCTAGACCCAGTGATGATACACAAAATTAATAATTCAACCTTAGAAAAATCAAGGGTCAACTGAACCATATAAGAGAAAATCCAGAAACAAGTCATTTGCCTATTTGCTCACAAATTGAAGAAAAATCTAATATAATATTTACCTGATTGTGGGCAAGAAGAAATAGATTCTCATGTCTGTTAATTCTGCAAACCATACTTGTCAGGACCTTATCTTTACTTCAGGAGAAAGACAATGCCATGTAATGAATAGAGAAATGTTATTTCCTATTTCCCTTTTCTGTTTCATTCTAATGGCAGTAAAGTAGTTTGGGATTTTAAAGTGACCAAGCATATAGAAGAAGAACATGCCATTTTCATAGGGGCAAAAGTTGTTGCTGCTGTCTTTTCCAAAAAAGTAAGAAACACATATTTTATGCAAAAATGAATTTGTTTCATCAGCACTTTTTGTTCTGATAAGTGGAGAGGAAATAAACTATTTGAAAAAAAAACATGCTTTTACATGTCATAGGAATATGAGAAATAAGAGACATATCAGTAGCGAATGTTGTTTACTGTTACATGGAAATGAAGACAGAAGAAGGAAGACAAACATAAGCCCTGACTCACAGAATGTACCAGGGGAAAGCCAGGAAATTATAAACAAGCAAATCCAATCTTGGCTATAGGTAAGCTCTCAGAGAAAGGATTCAAAGATGAGGTTACCAAACATTATGAGAAATCTAAGCTGACAAAATGTAATCAAAAGTACACATCTTTGACAAATGTAGTAACATTTTTTTGAAAGGACACAAGGTTGATATGTTATATGGCGAGAAAAAAATTGATAATTCACCTCATCAGTACAAAGGGTATATGCATAGAGTTTATTCTTGATTTTCATGGAAGGTCACTTGGATGACATTTAACCTTAGAATCACCAATTTAACTAGGCATTCTATAAGAGGTTTAAAAAAATAAAGTATGATGATGTCATGATAGGTTAGCCAACTGAATTTTGACTTAGAGTTCTTAGTATGTCTACATAAGTGTCAGTGTATTTTAAAAAGCTCATAGTTGGATTACAACCTGTGTGTATATATTTTTACCCCAAGTCAACACTTTTCTTTCTTCAATGTTACCTAAAGACCCTTTTTCCAATTTTGTTTTCTGTGTTTAATTTTTGCCTTAAAAGAAGTTCACCATGACTCTTGAATTGATACCATTGCAAGGAGCTGCAGTCACTTTTCAGGGTGTAGACAATAGCTAGCCATAATGACTAAATGATCATAATGGACACTTATTCTGTCTATTTTCTACCACAGATGATATGGGTCATTTGACACAGAATGCACTTACTTACACTGAACATTTGAAGAACACTTTTTATTATTTTTTTTAATGCAGAGATGTGTACTGAAATTGGGATCAAGAAGGGAGAGTGTGCTGATATGTATTTTCTTCCCCTGCTCTAGTGATAGTTCAATTAAAAGTATGTGTAAAATCTGATTTTATCAGAGGAGATCAACATATTATGGAATGTATGAAAATGGATATCTTTTTCTTATTATTTGTGACATTTTGTTATATGTATGCCACTTAAAATGTCTCATATAATTTCCTGGCAGGTTTAATGTTTTACTGTCAAACTGCTAGGTCATCATAGATGTCAGACTGGACTGAAATACTGCACGGCTCCAATCTTAGACCATGTGGTATATGTGGCTTGTAATATCCTGCAAGTGTAAGTGATTTAAGTATAGCTTTACTTTTTTTCCCATGAGAGTAGAAGAAGCATTTAAAAATGAAATGTGCAGTCTCAAACAGCTATATTTCTATTAAAGAAACAACAATAATTGTTAAGTCCTTAATGTGGCTAGTTTATCTTCTTACTCCCTCCCTCTCTCCCCAACTTTGATGACTTTTTTTTTCTCATAAAATAGTGGAAATCTAACCTAAGTCGAATTTCTGTGAATTTGAGCTGACTACAATGTATGCCTGGCATATGGATAACAAGTTAGCTTATCACTATGTCAAGTGGACTTCTTTATAAAAATATCCAACTTCTATACATAGCAAGCTTTTGTACTTATATGATCATATCAAAATAGATCGTGGAAATAAATCTATAGAGCTTGAAAGGACCTTAGTGACTATTCAATTGACCTCTTTCCTTTTAGAGATGAGGAAATTATTCCCCAAAGAGGTTAAGAATCTTACTCAGATGTACACTGCAGCTGTCATAGGTAAGATCTGAAATCAGATCTTCCTCACTATAAAACCAAATCTCTATAATTTGCACTACTTCTCATACTCCAGGGACTCAAAGTCATGACAATGGCCCTGGGATTTGAGAGGAAACACCATAAAAAGTAAAGCTTTGTCAGGCCCTATGAAGTGTTTAGTATGGGACTGGCAATGACTTAGATGTCTCGACTAAAAAACGTGATAGCCAATTTAAGAGTATTTCATCAACACACTGATCACAAATTTTTAGTTTCAGTAATTATGTTTCAAACACTATCTTATAAGTTATAGAGGACTGGTGACCTGAGCTGGTAAAAGGATTACTAAATGAAATTACAGATTGTCAATATAATCACAGATTGACAATTAAATCACAGATTGTTAAAGCAATGAAATCAAGTTTCCATTCTATCACCAGCCAGTAGGTCATAGGACAAAAAAATCACAAATGTTCATATTACCACATAAGATTTATATCATACCATATAAGAATTAAATTAGCTTCCAAATGAAGTATAAAATATGTAAATATTTAACCACTTTGGCCTATTTTTATTTTTAGTTGTGTGGCGGCAACCTTCTCAAGAATATACTTTTGAATCTGGAGTAGCAAAAAAGAGTTAATTTGTTAATTGTCTGGGAATGTAAGTTTTCCGTTCTTTCATTGGGTTTGCACTAACATATTTCTTTTAAGGTTTTTTCCTTTGGGGGGGTGACATAGAATGAGTCTGGATATGACTGTAATAGTTACATTAGCAAATCAAATGATTCAACTTACGTATTGGACATAGAATAGGCCTCATGGGTTTGAGAAAAGCAATTAGCTGGCATTTAGTATTATTACTCATACATATGCAATCTGAGTCCACATACTAAAACTTTTGACCATGTATATAACTTCTTTAAAATGTGGCAAATTCCTTTCTCCTCTATCACTCTCCTATCCTTAGGCACCTCACACCAACACTGTCAAGACTATGAGTTCCAAGGCTCATCAATCTAGAGCTACTAGATTACCTGAAGGCCATTTATTACAATACGCACATCTTACAGATGAGAGAATTTAGGCCCAGAGAGGTTAACAGAGGTGATAAGTGCATGTCCCCTTTCTGAGTCAAAGTGATTATGGCTCATTTGTAGTCATATAGTAAAAGCAAGAATACCTCTAATAGGTCACCTAGCCCAGGTCCTGAATTTTAAAGATGAGCAAGGCAAGACCCAGGGAGTGTAAATAACTTGGCCTTCATAGCATAAGTATGGATTAGAAACTTTGGGATACAAACACAGGTAAACTGTATTTCCAAGGTCTTAAGGGTAAACAAAAATAGGCTAAATAGTGATCCCTCCATCTCCTTTAGGAGAAACAAAATTGGTCTAGGTCTTAGAAAAAGTAGCCAATGGGAAATCTAGCCATCTTAATAGAAGGTAGAATGTAATGAAATAGTCATGTACACTCTGTCTCTCCATATGTAGATAGATATAGATAGGTATGTGTGTATGTGTGTGTGTATATATATATATGTCTGTATCTACATATGTATTTATATATAAATTTTTACAAGACCAGTGATACGTATATTAATCATGTTCTCTATGATAGATGGTTTGTATGTGTATCTCTACCTCTTTGTACTTTTTAGTATTTTATTAATGTCCCTTTTTATTATCTCTATCATGACTCACTGATTCACCCCCAGTTGATGCTTTAAGATGATATACACATATATGCCACACACATATACACACAAACATGCACATTATAATGATGAGTCATACTTCCCAAGTCAAGTTAAAGAAGTAATAGAGTATAATTATACCATTATATATGTATTTTCAGTAGTTGTCAAGATGCTGATTATGTGTATCCACAAACATGATACATGCATATAATAATGCACATTTCTATGATGTCTGTATATATGTATGTGTTTATACATGTTGATGCATATGCTTATAAGTTTTTTATCAATGATTGGGTGTATGCATGTGTGTCTATGTGATATATACTTGCATGTACACGTGTGTGTATAATGTGCACTTAGGTATCCACGTGTACACATATTGTATATATGCAATAACAAAACTTAAGTGCAATATACATATATGCTTAATTGTAGCAAGCACATGGGTATTCATATAGTATATATCCACAAATGCTTATTCACATAAGTATTGTGCACAAAACACATGCATTTTTCTACATGAGTGTGCATATATCACTGTGTTTATATATGCATCAGATTTATATATCTATATCTATCTATATATATGTACATTTCATAGTATTCTGTAGTAATAGGTGCTTAATATGTTCTTTGAAAATTGACTTCCTGGGTTTGCTTCTGCTATTTATGAGGGAAGGTTATTTTGCTTATATACAACTAGTCCCAATTCTTTAGAAAAAAATATAGTCCCTAGAGGGAGAAAAGATTAGTTCCAATCTGGTTCAAATAAAAACTCTAATAAAACCATCCACTTACTTCTCTTTTCTCTAATTTCATGATCTCATCAAGCAACCATCTGTAAATTGATTTTTTAAGTGTGCCTATCAATTCAAGAACTCAAGGGAAGGGATACCCTTTTTATCCAACCAGTTGTGATTCTAAGGCTCAGCATATCTCCTTCCTACTACAAAAAATATGAGTTCTAGTAAAATCACAATTCCAATCATGCCTGCATAAAATGACAGTCACCTTGACCTACAAAGATAGGAACATATTTCCTATACCCGATAGCCCCACCATATTACCCCAAAACCTTGAAGTCCTACATGGTCAAACACACACATGTGCACACACACACACACATACACACATATACATGCATATAGGTAAACACACACATATATTTTCTATTTATAATTTTTTCTAGATTCAAGTATCAAATGCAATAATGTATTGTAGCAGTCTGAAAATTTCTATATGTCATATTAATGAGTCCTCATCTTCATCCTCATCATTTGCTTGTTTGTGTGGTTGTTATTTGTTTATACATTCTTCTACTCTTTTTTTTTGTTGTTTTGTTTTGTTTTTTACTTTGGACTTCATGCTAGAAGCCTGAGCTTATTTCGTTTATGTCTTTCTGCCATTTTTATAATTCAGTCCTAGGCTGAGGGAGGAGGGGAAGGCTTTTAAGTTTTCAAAATATTCAAAGTGATGTGATCTGGAGAGAGTCCTGTTCACTGTTCTCCTGGTAATCACTCTTCAAATTCTTGACCTACTTTGGGTCTTTTAGCTTGTATGTGATTGAATTATTGTAGACCAATCCTCGACTCAAGCACAGGCAGCTGCTAGGAGGTTCTTCAACTTTAGAGTCACTAAATAACATTCCTCCTTGGTTTTGGTGTCCTTCCCTAGTGTATTCTACTGAAGAGCTATGAATGGGGCTATAGGCTAGATCTAAATCCTTACTCTGCTCTTGGATTCAGAGCTATACAGTCATTGTTTTTGAACTTGTTCTTTGCTCTTTTTATAGGAGGGCCCTTTGCCCTGCAGGACCAACCACTCCATTCTCCCCTGTAATGGTGACCCTAAACTAGATAATGGGTGATAGAACTATCAGATAGCAACCATTCCTGATCACAATGATAGTACCAATGTCTCTGGGGATCTCTTTATGCCCAGATCCTTTACCATCCCTGGGCATTGTGCTATTCCTCACTTCGTATCTCTTCTACCTGGTACTCTATGCTGCTGCTACTATCTTGGGCTATTAGTACTCACTACCTTAGTACACAAAGACCTCTCTATCTTCCTAAGATTCCTTGAACTACAAAAATAATTCATTGTCACTTTTTCTTGGCTTATTTTTTATCAGAATTCAGTCTAATGTGTTTTATAGGTTGTTCTGGAGGGTGGATGTGAAGCTCCTGTGGCATAATTGCTACCTATTACTGTACCATCTTGACTCAGTCCTTTGTTGTTAAAATAAAGATTTGCAATCCAGTTATCTCTGGTCTCTGATCCTACAAGGAGAGCAAGCTGGATATGTTTGATAGAGAAGGGACTTAATACAAGTTAATATACAAAAGCTGACAAAAATTTTGGATATCATCAGCATAGAGATGATAATTGAATCCTTTGGGACCAATGAAATCACAAAGTGAAACATTATATAAGGGAAAAAGAAGAGGGCCCTGGAAAGAAATTCCCAGCTAAAACCTCACCTTCCATAGGTTGTTGTTATTTTTGTCCTTTGTTCTCAAAGAAGACCATGATATCAGGAAGGAAATGCCATGACATGCAAGTGAATTGAATTTAAGTGAGGTAGGGCAGTGAAAAGTCACCAGCTTTACTTTCTCCTCCAGATCCATCTGGGTACAGTGACAAGATGTAGATCAGGATGACTGGAGATGGCCTGGGGTTCAGTGGGAGATGTTGGTCTTTTTAAGCTAAGTTCTTTAATAGGTCTCAGTTTGGGGTAATATGTCATTCAGTGATTAAGGCTAGGTAAGAAATAAGGCAGAGAATGGCCTCATTTACCTAGTCAAGTGAAACATGATATAGGGGAAATAGAAGAGGGCCCTGGGAAGAAAGTCACTGCTAAAACCCTATCTTTCGTAAGAAGGCTTTCCTAAAGAACCTTAATCATAGTATCTTCCTTCTGTTGATTATTTCTAATTTATCCTGTAGATAGCTTGTTTGTGTTGGTATTACCCATAAGACAGTAAGATCCTTGAGAACAGGAATTTTTACCTTTCTTTATATCTCCATTGCAGGATTGGAAATAGAATTTTATTCCTGTTGAAACTAGATACCTACCAAAAATGATCCTTAGGGGCAATATGTTTTCCAGGGCCATATAAATAAAATGACATGGTTAATACATTTTATTGTATGCATGGTATATTTATATATTGATATTCATTTTTCACGTCAATTTTTCAAAAGAATAATCAGTTGTTACAAGACTCCATTGTTTTAGTTAAATATTACACTTAAAACTGCATTCCAGAATGTTAGGGATGGAGATATTGATAATCAAGGGTAAGTTCTTTACAGATGAGAGAACTGAAATCCAGACCAATTGAGTACTTTGCTTAATAATGTTATAGTGGTAGTTTTTGCCTTTAAACTTCATATTTGTTTTCTTTAATGCAATATTCTTTCTACATGTTCATGTGTCTTAAAATAATATTTTGTCTTTTTTTGGATAAAAACAGTTTTATTTGATATACAACTTATAATTTCTGCATCATTTTTCCATTGCCAAGTGGTTGAAAGAAAATATGAAAATCATAGCTTTTGCCTGACTGGCAATCAGGTTGTCCATTTATTTCTTTTGAAAACCAAGTCTCACTTGAAATCAATATAAACAAATAAATGGCAGAAATGTTTGGATTCCTAGAATCCTATCATGTATCTGTCTATGGCACTTTCCACTGTTTGGGATTTTTTAACAGCTAGTCCTATTTTAATTCATAAAAAGCAAATACACTTGCCGATTAATTATGTGTGTTTTTTAATTATGGATATACAAGAGTTTATAATAGTAGTATAATACTGATAGAACTTTATTCCATCTATATTCTATTTATTATAGAATTGCTAGGTGTCTTGGTTGTCATAAGTTTAATGACAAGTTAATTAATTAAAGTTAAAAATAAGTTAATTAATTAAATGATTAATATTTATGTGTGTTTTTAATTATGGATATGCAAGACTTTATCATAGTAGGAGACTGAAAATGGAGTTCTCCTCTGATGACAAGGTAGACATATAGACAGGTAGATATATGTGAAACATGTTCTATGGCCATTTGATATTGCAAATGAGTGATTTTTGTCTTAATTTACTAAAAAATCAGATTACCACCGCCCCACCATCACCTCCCCCCTTCCCACTCATTCCTTCTTTCAGGTAGCTGCTTCTTAATACTGAGAGAACATTTTCCCCTTCTCTTGTTTCTCTCTCCCCACCATCTCATATATTCATAGGGTGTAGAACTGCTAGGTGTCTTGGTTGTCCTGTGTTCCAAACCCGATCCCTTCCCATTTTATAGATGGGGTAATTTAGATCCAAAAATATTGAATGATTTGGCCAAGATTGTAATTCTAATAAATGGTATGGCTAGGAGATGAATTTGAATTTCCTGATGTCAAGTCCACTATAATTTTCAATATAATGTATATTCTGGAAGTCTTTTGCTCTATTCCTAAAATGCTTCTTATAAAATATCTAAATAGTTAATAATTTACTGAAAAGTTTCCGGTGCCATAGGTATAGTATTTGAATAGCGCGTTTCCATCTGGGAATACAGATGGCAAACTTACATGCGCTCCATTTACCATTTTTGGTACTTTAAAACTAAATCCAAATATAAACCAAGATCTTCCAGAAACTACTCAATAGTCCATGTAATGTGATGAATCTTTTTTTTTCCTTCAGCATTAGAGTAACAGTCAAAAGAACCTTGAAAGTAGTAGATTCCCAAAAATATTTGGAAAAAACCTGTGACTCTGGCCACTGTCTTTCTTTGGTGTTTCCATATCTTTGTCTCTTTTCCTCTGTTCTTCTCTCTTCCCCAATGTCAGTTTCATGAGCCAGAATTAAAAGCAAAAAAAAAAAAATACTAGACACTGGTTTCTCTGTGTGTGACAATGACATGTCATAGCAGGTTTCAAATGCCTAGAATTATAGAATGTCCTTCATACCTGCATATTCACATATATTACAGGTACAATACATTTTCATCTGTATGTACCATGATATAAAATGCTAACATCAAATACTTATGGCAGCTTGGGAAACTACCCATTTACATTGTACATCTGCTGCACTTTTGACTTTTTATTCTCCCCCATGTATTATCCATGTAGTGAAGTGAATATATCCATTTACATTTGAACCAATTTTATGCTGATCTTAATAGGTAACATTCATATAATGCCTTGTTTTGCAAGAAGCTTGGCATGTTATCTAATTTGCTCATTTCAACAACTCTGTGAGATAGACACAATTAAGATTAATAGATATGATTAATATTTAACATTTAACTGTTGAGGAGACTGATACTTAGAGATGTTGAATGGCTTCTTCAGGGCTACATAGCTAATATGCTTCTGAGCTAGGAAATCACTTGCAGTGTTCCAGTGACCCACAGTTAAGAAGCACTGAACAGGCAATCATAATTAACCAAATAGAAGACAATATAGTTTGGAGATGGATTCAAGTGGTAGGGTAGAAAAGAGCATATTCCATAGTGAGGTTTTCTCAAAGGGACAAAAGAAAATGCTAAGGAGAGAGCAAGAGGAACTGAACCCAGAATGGAGTTTATCAGCAGACTTGGAGGATTACTTTAAGAACCCTTCTGTTCAAATGTCAGTCATGGTCAAATGTCCATTCTGGTCACGATGCATAAAAGATCATATAGATGCTTTGCAAAGAAATGCTGTCCAAACTTGAATGAACAGATTGTAGATCTGCTCCTAAATTAATTGGGTTGAATTCTAGTTGTTTGAATGTAGTGATTTCATGTTGATGTCATGACATTTGGATAAAAGGTCACTGAATATCCCCCATATGGAAAATGGGAATAATAAAAACACCTACCTCCAGTGTTGATGTGAGGATCACTTGTAAAGTGCTTACCACTGTGCCCGGCACAAATTTGGTGATTAATAAATTTTTGTTAAAAAATATTCTGTCTCGAAATCTTGCACTCTTTTTACACACTAAGCTACCTAGATGCTTTTGGATAACTCGAAACTCCAAGAACATATGCAAGGGCTTATTGATAAAAAATGAACAAGGCATATGCCCATCTGCCAACTGATTATGGTGGTCACAGTGAACTTAAGCAAGCAGCAGAAACTAAAAGTAAAGGTGAAGAGAAAAATAAAATTAAAATGATCAAAAGGGAAATTAAAATTTCACTGTCCTCTGAGAAACTTTATACATAGGGCTTCAAAATCCTAACAACCAATTTAGAAGTACTGAAATGAACAAGAATTCTTGGGATAATTTGATCTACTTGTAAGCCATGCAAATTTAAATAGGTCTGGTCATAGGAGTTAGGTGAAAAAATTATGGAAGCTAAATTATGGTTTTAAGAAACCCACAACTGCTTGGAAAGGGGAGATGGGGACTTTGTAAGGACCTTGACACGCAAGACTCTAATAACCTGGCAAGGGTTTAGGAAATTTAGACAAATTCCTTTACTTTTGCATAAGTTGGCTTTATATTTAATTGGGAATCTTGGTGCCCTCTCTTAAGCAAATGTTTACTTGGAAAGCTTTTGTTATTCTGTGATGTATCTATGTGTATTCGTGACACTGTTTCTGGACACATGGCTGAAGGTAAACACAGGTATATAAATACACAGGCCTGTATCTACACACACACACACACACACACACACACACACACACACACATATATCTGTGGGGCCTTTATTAGCGATGGTAAAGTGGGATAAATTAAGAGAGTAATTAAGCAAATGACTTGGATGTTATAAAATTTTAAGGAACATTTCTTGGTGCATGTGTGCTTGTTTCTGTGTGTTTGTGCATATGCATGTAATGCAGAACTTTCACTGAGCAAGGTCTTGGATGGGGACCACAGAATGTTCTTACTACAGAATATTTTTCCTATTTAAGTTTTAATATAGAGTCAGTTAAAACTACATAAAGGAACCCTAGGATAATCATTGAATCTGTTCTGAAGATAACAGTTTAACATACTCTTATGTCAATAAAATTATAAGTATCATCAGGAACAATTATGGAAACCAAGCACTAACTATTACCCTGCTTTTGCATGAAGTAATATATCACATTTTTATTTTTAAATCTGTGTACAATTTTCATTAGCACATATCAAGGGGAATTTTAGTGGTAATTAGGTTGTGAGGTTCTTGACAACAAAAGTTTTTCCTTGCCATCTTTACATCTTTGAGGTTAACTAGCAAATGCCTTATACATAGTGGGAATTCAATAAATATGTAATGAATAGGAGAGTAAATAAAACAATGAACTGATGAATCTATTGTTGATAGGTGTTTTGTGAGGTTAAATGACTTATAAAATGCAAAGTACTTTCAAACTTAAAAGAAACATATAAATACCTTTTTATTCTTTTAGTTTATTTTTAATTAATTAGCTAAATTAATTAACTAGGAGTCAGAAGGACTGGAGTTCAAATTTGGCCTCAGACACAACACAAAACTAGCCATGAGACCTTGGCCAAGTCACTTAACCCCAATTGCCCTACCTTCCCCTCTCCAAAAAGAAAAAAAATTAATTTATTTAGTTAATTAGTTAAATCATTAGTCCACTAGTTATTTAACTATTTAGTTACCTGGGAAATATATTAATATATTTAGTTATTTAACTAATTAATTTAACTAATATATTTAGTTAATTGTTGTTGTTGTTAGCCTCTAATTATGAGACTTCCAGCTTACTGATGAATTCATTCTCTGAGCTTTCTACTAAACTCTTGCTAACTCAAGCAATGTTTATAGCACAATATATGCTGCAATAGTAAATGCTTAACAATTAGCCTCTCCAAAAAAAAAAAAAAAGGAAACCAACACACTCAAGATTAATCTGTGCCATTAACACTTTTTTCTGTATAGACAATCAATGGGTCAATAAATAAAGTTTTAATTTGTACCAATTGGTGATTGCTGAGGTATAAAATCTGACTCAAAATTTCAGGGTGGAGTGAGAGCTGACCCCAACACAGTGATCCCATGTAGGCTGCCTTTCTTTGCCCTTAGTTGGCAAGGAAGAGGAGTCAACAATATAGGGACTGGAGTCTTAGCCTTCCAGTCCAGTCAAGTCTGGGAACAATTTTCTTGTCTTCTAGGAAAAGAAATAATCTAAGCTCTATCAGAAGACCCTACTTCTTACTATACCATGGGAGAGAAAAGAAGAGTAAGGTCTCTTCTGAATCAGTAGAATTAAGGCTAAGAAGCAATATTCAAACTAATGGTATGGGGTGGGGCCACCAGAATGTATTCACTAAATTCTAGAATTTGAATTTGAAATGAACATCCCCCTCTAAGGTGGAAAGAGACAACAAAAGGAAGTACTAATCCTCTTAGTGGAAAGAAAAGGGGGAAAAAATCTTTGCTAAAACAGTTTCCACAGACTGAGAAGGGAAATGGATTTTAAGTGTAGTTGGAAATTTTTTTCATGTGTAGTAGAGACTCAGAGGGTTATAAAGTGAAGAAAGGATACCTAGGATTAATATCAAGAATAAAATTTTACAGGAGTCCTCCATGACACATTCTTTAACATAACTGTCAGACCACTGGTTCCTGAAATATGATAGAATCTAACAGGAATTACATTCATCCCACAAAAGAGGAGTGATGACACTTAAGCTTTCATTTTGCTTAATTTATGTATACAATTATATGTAGACTTTCATCTTGGGAAAATATATTAATATATTATATTACACATATTAACACTGATGTGTTACTTAAATAGATACTAGACTGAACAAACTTTTAGTGGAAATTGAAAGTAAAAGGTTAATTTTTTCACATGTGATATTTTATTGGCTTTATTTTTATTTTTTATTTTTATAGACAATGGTGTTTTTCAGGGCCCTAATTTCACCCAAGAGCCACAGGACATGACATATTCTTTGAATGTTGAGAATTCTGAAGTCATCTTGAATTGTGCAGCCAATGGATATCCAGTACCAGATTACAGGTGAAGTTCAAGTCCTCTTTATGATAGTGACAACTTTTCTGCCTAAACTTGATCATCCAAGAGGGATTTGATATAAAGTTTCATACCTTCTTATTCATGCTAGGCAAATAAGATAAAGGGCTTATTTTACTTCAAATTTTATCTTGGGAATCATGAAAGAAAGTTTTAGCAAATTTTTATGTTTACTTGCAAAGTAGAAATATAACTGTACTGGCAAAAGTTTACTAATCCTTAAATAGCTCACAATATGTCTATGAGTGTTGATGTGGTATACATAAGTCCCAAAACACTAATAGTGTTTTATTACGGGGGTTTTTTAAATATTTTAGGAAGGAGACCATTTTTATTCTTAACATTGTGCCTAAACATCATTTCGTAAATTGAATTATTTCACTTTGAAAGCATAAATCTTTGATTTGCTCATAACAATTAGAGGCAGATTTATGGAAGAACTGTTTCTATATTTTTGAAGACAGAGCATCTCTGGATTCCCATTGATTTAGATGCTTATGCAGTTAAAGGTAATACCAACTGAATTATTTATTTCCTCAAGTGTTTTTTGTTTGTGAATTTGTTGGAGACTTGGTATAATGCATAAAGAACAGGCCTATAAACCACTATAATTATGAGGCCAGGTGCATAAAGGTAATGGGAGGAGACAGAAAGAATATGCCCCTACTCTTTTCCTGTATTGAGAAACTATTACTTCAAAATGTGTGAAGAATTATTAGAAACTTACATTTTAAAATATTTATCTTAGTTTCCTCACTAGAGATATACTAAAATATGAATGTCATAATTATTTGGAAGAAAAAATGTATTTTTTTCTCCATAAGGGAATTACTGACTTGATAAAAACTAGGATTTGTGACAATGGGGGAAGATATTTTTTCTGTCTTAATTTCCAAATCAAACTAACCTCTAGGACACCATCATTAAAATTACCCTATGAAATACTAATATCTGAAAATGAGAAAAAATGTCCCCAAAAGCTATCAATTAAAACCTAAAATGGTAAATTCTAAATAGCATTTCAATAATAAAAGAACAAATAGGAAAAGAACTTTCAAATGATGTATCTTAGCATTCACATATGAGGATTCATACAAATTATTTCTCAGTTTCATTCTGTCATAACATAACCTATTCTAATTTTACTTTTGTATTAGACTCAGCTATAATGATTTTTGGCTTAGTATATTTTTTATGGTAAGGAAAAAGTACTTTAAAAGATAATGGTATGCAGGTTTTTAAAATATAATTCTACTGAAGGAATTCTGAAGCAAGACACTCCTTGTCTCTTACGAATAAAGCATAGGGGGGCAACTAGGTGGCACAGTGAATAGAGCACCAGCCCTGGAGTCAGGAGGAACTGAGCTCAAATCTGACCTTAGACACTTAACACTTACTAGCCTTGTGACCTTGGGAAAATCACTCAACCCCAACTTATCTATCCTCCCCCCCTCCAAAAATAATAAATCATAGAAGAATGTTGAAATATATGGTGTAGTACAGGGAAGACAGAGAAGAGGAAATCGTAAATTATCTAAATTTTATCCAATAAGTATATATATATATATATATATGTATGCATATATATATATATATATATATCAGCAGTTTGACAAATTTTTACTTTAATCCACATTATAAGATTCAAGGGAAAAATAGTAAATGATAAGGATTATAAGATAAAAAATAATAATGATAATGAAAATGATGATAAATGACTTTCGTATAGCATTTTAGGGTTTTCACAATGCTTTCCATTTATTATTTGACGCTCACAAACTATATGATGTGGCCACTTTTATTATTTCTATTTCACAAATTAGAAAACTGAGACTTATGAGTGGCTAGGTGGCATAGTGAAGAGAGCACTGGCCCTGGAGTCAGGAGGACCTGAGTTCAAATCCAGCCTCAGATACTTAACACAAAAACTAGCCATGTGACTTTGGGCAAGTCATTTAACCCCAAATTTCCCTCCAAAAAGAGGCAAAAAAAGAAAACTGAGACTGAGAGAGTTTGAATGAACTTGCAAAAACTCGTACATCTTTTAAGTGTCTGAAGCAAGATACCACTTATTTCTTTCTGATTCCAAGTACACCACTTTATTAGGAATATCACCTGTTTCAGATACAGAGACAGTTTCCTTTTTTATTGGAAAATGAAGGCTCCTGTTTGTGAAAACAAGACTGAGTTTTGATATTCTGAGTCTCATTGAATATTTCTGTTAATATAACCTGAGAATGTGTTCAGAGAAATTTACTTTAGCCACAGGTGCAACACCACTGCAAGGCATCTCCATCATGGATACAGCACTTGTTCCTTTGGAGTTCTCTGTTTTTTTTTTTTTAAAGGATGTTTTTTTTTTTTAAATTAAACAAATGCTTTATTAACTTCTGGTTTACATCATTCATTTCCACCGGATTATGAGTTACATTTTTCCCCCATTTTCCCCTACCCACCACCCCAGAATAGCAGTCCCACTAGATATCCCCTCATCCAATCTGCTCTCTCCCATATCTTCTCCCATACCCCCTTCCACTTTGCCATTAGGGCAAGGTGAATCTCTGAGCCCCACTGCCTGGACATCTTATGAAACATTTAATTTTAAAACTTCGATTTTCAGATCCATTCCCTTTCTCCCTTGTCACCCACTCCCTCTGAGAAGATAAGCAATTCAGTATGTGTTGTACATGTATATCTATGCAAAACATTACCATAGTAGATATATTGTAAAAGACTGCTTATATTTCCCTCCCACCTGTCTCACCTCCCACCTGGTCCATTCCCTACTTTGATCCTGTGCCTCTTTGATAGTGGGTACTTCTAACCTCCTTTCCCCTACTCAGGAGAGTGAGTGAGGGTAAGATATTCCATTTAGTATGTATGTGATTCTCTCCTTGAGCCAACTTCAATGAGAATATGCTTTTGCCTTTTTGCCTTCCTGTTCTTCCCCTCCCCTGCAACTACTTCCCCTTGCCTCTTCTACCCTGTCTTTCTCCATCTCCTCTTGCCACTTTCCTCTCTCACCTCTTCACTTCACCCCTTAAGAATCATCTCTTCCTTGGGGCGGCTAGGTGGCGAATCGAGCAGAGAGCCAGCCCCGGAGCCAGAAGGACCCAAGCTCGGATCCGGCCCCAGACACCCAATACACAAACAAAAACCCAGCCACGTGAACCTGGGCAAGTCACCCAACCCCAATTGCCCTCCAAAAAAAAAACAATAATAATCATCCCTTCCCATCAAATTCAATCTGTGCCCTCTATCCATGTATACCTGTGAACATATGCCATGTACCCTTCTTCAATTATTTTCATAATGAGAAAGGTTTCATCAAACACAGTTATTGTTTTTCCATGTAGGACTGTAAATAGTCCAACTTTGATAAGTTCCTTTTGATTTCTTTTCCTTGATTACCTTCTCAAGCATCTCTTGCTTCTTGTGTCTGAATGTCAAATTTTCTATTCAACTCTGGTTTTTTCATCAAGAATGCTTGAAAGTCCTCTATTCCACTGAATGACCATATTTTCCCTGAAACAAGATACTCAGTTTTGCTGGGTAGGTGACCCTTGGGTTCATTCCCAGCTCTTTTGCCCTCTGGAATATCATATTCCATGCCCTTCTATCCCTCAATGTAGAAGCTGCCAGGTCCTGTGCTATTCTGATTGTGTTTCCACAATATGAAATTGTTTCTTCCTGGCTGCTTGTAGTATTTTCTCCTGATCTGGGGATTCTGGAACCTGGCTATAATATTCCTGGGAGTTTTCTTTTTGGGATCTTTTTCAGGAGGTGATTGTGGACCAACCTCTATTTTGCCCCTTGGGTCTAAAACATCAGGGCAGTTTTCCTTGAGAATTTCTTTAAGGATGATTTCTAGGTTCTTTCTTTGATCATGGCTTTCAGGTAGTCCAATAATTTTTAAATTATCTCTCCTGGATCTATTTTCCAGGTCAGTGGTTTTTCCCATGAGATATTTCACATTGCCTTCTATTCTTTCATTTGTTTGGATCTGTTTAATAGTATCTTGATTTCTCATAAAGTCACTAGCTTCCATTTGCTCCAGTCTAACTCTGAAGGAATGAATCTCCTCAGTGAGCTTTTGAGATTCTTTTTCCATCTGGCAAATTCGACTTTTTAAGGCATTCTTCTCCTCATTGCCTTTCTGAGCCTCTTTTGCCATTTGAGTTAGTCTATTTTTTAAGGTGTTATTTTCCTCAGTCAGGCTGTTGACTGTCATTTCATACTTTTCTTGCATCTTTTTCATTTCTCTTCCCAAATTTTTCACTTCTCTTATCTGCTTCTTAAGGTCCTCTATGGCCTGTAGCCAGCTTGTATTTTCATTTGGGGCTTTTGGTGCAGGAGTTCTGACCTCACAGTCCTCCTCCATGCTTTGAGCCTCTTTGCCCCTAAAATAGGAGTCCAATGTTGAACTTTTCTGTTTATTTTGTTTCATTTGCCTAGGCATATTGCCACTTAATTACTTGATTTTTGGGCTTGTTGCCACAGTAGGACTCTGCCACCAGACAGGGGAGCTTCCGCCCAAATGTGGGGTCTTCACAACTTCTGCCAGTTGGGTGGCCTCTGTAAAGCCTCCACCCACTCTGGCAAATTGTATACCCACCCCAAACTTCCCCCCCAGACCACAATCCAGATCCAGGCAGTTTAAAGCAAAAGCGATTAACCCCCAGACTGATTGCCGGATCTTCCTACAGTTGGTAGACCAGGAGCTAGAGCCACTGCTGAAGCTGCAAAATGGCTTCTGTGCAGCTGTTTCTTCAGCAGCTTTTTGCCCCCAGGGGAGGAAGCCACATGTTCCCCAAATACTGGTCCCAAAGTCCATAGGGCACTAACCTCTCACTTTGTCCTAGGCATATCTGTGCTGATAATTCTGGAATCGCCACAATTGCTGGTGTTCTGGGGTTCCATCAGCCAGCTGAAGGTCTGGCCGCCCTGGGGCTAAAACCGCGGACCTGGGCTTGGCTCTGCGGCTGCGCTGTTGGTTCCCAGTGCACTGTGCTGCCTGCTCTCAGAGCGTTGCGCTGGCCGCTCCCTGCAGGGCTGCTGGGCTGTCCTCAGCAGGAGGTTAGCTTCTCTGTGCCGTTCTGTGGGTGCTGTGGCTCCAGAAGTTGTTTGGAGCTCCCTTTCACATTGTTTGAAATTTGCGTGGGGCAGAGCACATTGGAAATGCTGTTTCTACTCTGCCATCTTGGCTCCGCCCTCTACCCTCCCAGGCTTGAAGGTTTGCTATGGTCCTGGGTTCCTCTTTCTCTTTCACTACCCTCCACACCCCATTTCCAATGTCCAAGCCCTGTTTGTTTTCTCTTTGCAATCTCTCTCTCCTTTGACACACCCACCCTACTGTAGGCTCTCCTCACCTATCCCTGGACTATTGGAATCCTTGCTGCCTGCTTTCCCTGTCTCAAGTCTCTTCCTCCTTCATTCTCCCCCTTAGTCATGAGTTCCCTAAAGTGCTGGTCTAACCATCATCCCCAGTGGTCTCCAAGGGTTTCTCTGGCTTTTTCAACCATTTATGGCAATTGATTTCAGGATCTTCTACCACAGAAACACAAATGTTGGCCCTTGGGTGCTTTCTCTACCAGGTTGCACATTGTTTTATGGATCCAATGCTCTCTGGCACCACAGTTCTACAGTCTGCTGGTTCTTTTCCAGGTGGACACGGGCTCTTTCCAGAAGATCTTCTGTGGGGTAGACTAGCCTCAGACTCTCTAGGGGACAGGCATGTTTCCACCAGCCCAGCGAGGTTTTGTGGGTGCATCCTCAGCTCATCAAGGCTTTTAATCAACTCCTCCTCTTCCAAGGCAGGGGGTGGGGAAGAGGGTATGTGTGAGGACCAATTTCTACCTATTGCTCCTTGGAATCGTTCCCTCTGTTTGGTGATTCACAAAAAACACAGAATGTTTGGTGTTAGCCAGTTTGGACAGACATTCCTCTGACTGCTCTCCATTTGTCCAAATAGCCCTTCTCAATATCTTTACAGCATTTTTCTTTCAGCACTCAGGGACTACTCTCAGGATGTTAAGCCTTTTCATGTTCCCAGGTACATTTTTTTACACCATTTTGTGATAGTTTTCATGTTGTACCCACTCTGGAATACCCCTCCCAACTTGCACTCACCCTCATATGTGAGGTCCTCAAAAGGGGGAAGCCTACCACCTTGGGTTCTGGGATACCCTGTGTGTCCAGCCTCCTACTATTGCAGCTCAAAAGACTTCCCCTTTGAGTTTTCCATGAACAATCAATCAGTAGACACAATCAGCTTTTAATGAAGACATTTACTAAGATAGTGTAGTAAAAACAGTAGCTAAACCTTGGGTGAGTCTCCCACTATATGTCCAGCATTTGTGGGACAATAGGCCCAAGCTCAGACCTTGGTAGTAGTGAAACATATATGGGGAGCACATGATTTTTGGATATCACTCTTAGATGGGTGCAAAGAGCCCAGTTCCAGTGTCTAGGGTGGCCCAAGCAATCCCAAATTCCAAACCTGCAGAAACTCTCTTCTCTCTTCAGAAGGTCCCTTCCACAGCTCAATTCTTCATTTCCAGTCCTATCTGAAGTCCATGACTAGCTCTTCTTCCTTACTCTTTGAATCTAGCCTTGATGGACTGTTCATCTATATCTGCGTCTGTCTGGCGTGCCCGTGTCTCTGCTCCCTCAACTGTGCCTAGAACTCTCTCTGAATGGCTCTCCAGCCGCTGGATGTGGTTTTCCCTCTGGATGAGTAGCCCCATTGCTAGATGCCATGGCTTTTGGAGGGAGGGGGGGAAATCCATACCCCTCCCCATAAGGAGGGAAGAGCTAGGTTTCCCCCCAAGAGTTGGTACTCTCTCTTTAGCTGTTGGAAACTCTTGAACTGTCCAACTATCTCCAAGGCGCTTAGCTATTTAAATCCTCCCTTGCCCCAACGGGACAATTTTTATTTTTGCTTATACAATGTCCAGGCTTTCTTTAATTCCATCACTGGCAACCCAAAGAACTCTTGCATGTTGCATTGCTGTGGAGTATCCTTCTGTGATCTTTACAAGTGGGCCCTGTGGCCTAGAGGCCCCTTCCCCTGAGCCAGGTCACCCATGATTGTCTGACGAAGCCCAGTGCTTGGCAGGGGCTGCTCAAAAGCTGCCACACCATCACAAGAACAAACGACATCTCTGGAAGGCGTCTGGGTTCCACATCCAGCAAAAGCTCCCATGGAAATGGGAGAGTGCCCCCTCCCCACCAATCAGACCCCAGCCACTAGTGGGCAAGTTTCTTATGGAAGTCTGGAAGGTCAGTCATCTCTTCATGACAATGTAGTGGAATCCTCAGAGCATTCAGGAATTTTCCAGGTTGCTCATGTTGTTGTCTGTGATATGGTTCAGGGAGACCTTGAGGAAAAGCCCAGCCAAATCAGCACTGAGCCTTGTGCATGAGTAGCAGCACCCTCCTTGCTGCCCCCCTCCCACCTAAAGTGTGCTAGGTGTCAGAGCCCATGTCCCCCCTCCCCCCATTCCCTTAGAATAGACAGTCCACTTAAGTGTAGAAGTATGTGTGTGAAAAGGAAAACAGAAGTGAAACACCAAAAACAACAAAAGAAAGGACACTGTCGTTGTTGCTTTGTTTTACTATTGCATTAGCCTGTGTACTTTCCAGCAGCCTCAACGGCTTTGTTTACTTTGTATCCAACAGAAACTAATAAACTTTAGGCAGCCTTTACAAAAAATCCCTTCACAGAAGATGCTCATATTTCATCCAATTTCACAACACTTTGTTGACGCTTGAGTCTGTGATTATATCTTATTAATATATCACCTGAGCTGGGGGTGGCAGAGAATCAAATCTCCCCACTCCCAGCCTTATATTAGTAAAAAATTGCATCCCACAAACGAATAACGACAAAGTGAAGCAACCAGACACACTGGCACATAAAAGCAGTGAAAGACCAAGGTGGCCATCACCACACAAGATCCACCAACAATGCACAGGTGCATACAAATGAGCAACAGCTTAATCCAACAGCCCAGAACATGATGTGTCTGTAACTGACAACATTGCATCTTTGGAACCCTATAAAACATGGTGGGTAGAGGAAAACAGAAGGTATTTTCACAAGGGCAGGGATGATAATAGCAGAAACAAACAGCCCCTAGCCACGGAACCAGGAAACATTTCAGGAAATGACTTTGTCCTGTACAATTGTGCCAATAGCCATAGGAGACAACATATACCGTCTGGCGAACTTAAACAACCAGTCTGACACAGTTACAAAATCCCAGATCATGGGAAGTGGGTCCATTGCCAATCTAAATGAGAGGTCTATGATGTAACGTTTGGGATCCTCCAATCCCCCTAACTAAGGATAGGGCAGCTACTTCTGTCTAACAGGGTTCCTCATGCCAATTACAGCATCCATCTGTCTACATTATCCTTATCCTGTCCCAAATTACCCAACTAGTCATCTTCCCATCTCAGGACAAGTAGTTTTCCCCTACTAAACAACAGTCCTTATTCATGCCCCTGACATATAGGGTCAAGTGTTCCACCTCCCAGAAACCACATTGGCAATGAATCATTTCTACCTTAGAAAGGGAGAGGTTTCTTTGGTCTAATAGTTCTTGGGATTCAGCTTCTGGGAAGACTTACCATAAAAGGAAGGACTGCTTTTGGACATAGATCTGGTTGATTGTCTTGATCAATGGGTTGATGTTCAGTTTCATCTAGGCTGAAACAAATCAACAAACAAAAACCAAGCTCTGTGCAATAGATACAGTTTCACATTCAATCCTCTTTTCCTGTTCTTTGCGTGTTGAAATGTTCATGTGCCTGGAACACAGTTCGGGCTTAATACATTTTTATCTCTGATTGACGTTTACTGATGCTCAATACTTTCATAATAATTTTTTCAATCCTGTGTAACCAAAGTTATCTGTGACTACAAGTACCCAGTTGAGGCAGCGGCCGTAAGAGGTGTCCCTCCACCACCACCCACTGCCCCCAACTCTCAAAGGTCTACGGGTGACCCTGCATTTGAACTCACAATTTGTATAATAAAAAAATTTTTATATTATAAAAACTGTATAATAAAAATTTTGACTGCTATGTGGATTCCCCTTTGGACTGAAGGTAATTTCCCGGACAGAGTTATATAGAGATTTCCATCGTTATAATAATTCTGAATGATATTACAGTTTCATTCCCTTAGACCAACATGTATTGAATCAAGTTCAGCCGCTGTTGGGAGAGGTCTGAGAGTTTTTAGGCAAGTGCCCTCTGGTGAGCAATGAAGTTACTGCAGCTGTTTGAAAAGCCTGCAGCACTACACTGACGCCCCCTGGTGGCCAAAATCTATTCCACATTCCATGACAGCTGGTTTCTCTGTACCTTGTAGAAAGCTGGGAACCCGGCCAGGTGTGGGTGGGCATAGCTCCAGGCGCACCACCACCAACTGCCCGCTACACCAACACCATCTCCATCATTTATCACACTCATTAAATTCTTATTATGCTCCCGATCCTTTGTTAGGACCTAGGGATAAAAAGAAAAGAGGAAATAGTCCCGAATCCTGAGGAATTTATATTATTTTAAAAATAAATTTCCCTCTCTCCTCTAACATAGTCATCGCATATAACTAAGAATATTTTTAAAGGAGAGAGGCGAAAAAATCAGTAAAAACAATGAATACATTGAAGAAGGCTTTTATGGGGTGGCTAGGTGGCGCAGTGAATAGAGCACCGTCCCTGGAGTCAGGAGGACCTGAGTTCAAATCCGACCTCAGACACAATACACACCAAAAAACTAGCTGTGTCACCTTGGGCAAGTCACTTAACCCCCAGTTGTCCTCCAAAAAGCAAAAAAAAAAAAAAAAAGAGAAAAGAAAAAGTCTCATATGTATGTATGTATGTATGTGTATATATGTATATGTATAAATCTATATACAAATATATCCATGCTTTATTGTAACCTTTGTGGGAGTGAAAGGGAGAAAAAGAACAAAGTAAAAGGTGTACAGTAGAGAACAAAAGAAAACTTACAAACCCAAGCCCAAACACTGCTGCATTGGAGCCTCTGTGTTAAGCTTCCAGAGATGTATTTATCACCAGCCTTTAAACCCACCCTAAACCCCAGAGCTGCCTTAAGCCCCTGCTGTGGGGATGGGGACCCATTGGGGTGCAGAACTGACTCTTGGGAAAGTGGTCTTCCCTTCACCCCCAATCCCAAGCCAGGGAGCACTTGGATCAGGGACCATGTCTGCCTGAGGAACTGCCCGGGGCTCAGAGCTGATGTTGGCCTGGCTGGCAGACCATCTGCCAGACCTAGAATGTCTAGGACCCTTTGTGGGAAATGGGCTCCAGCTCTGGTCATGCTGGCACCTCTATGTGGGACTTCACTTGTTCCTTCATTCAATTTGACCAGTGTAAGTGCCTCTGCTCTGTACCCTATTAATAAACTAAAATAAAGCTACTGGTGGCTGGAAAAAAAAAGAAAACTTACAAAGAAGTAAAGAAAAGATGGACAGCTCTCAACACAACCCGTCGTATTTATTATACACACTTTTTTGAAATGGAAATTTGTTGCTATACATTTTGAATTCTCTCATGTTCTGCTATGTACAGGACATGATTTTCTTTTCTTATTTTGTAATTAAATCTTAAAATTTAAGTTTATAATGTTTCTTTTTTATTATGCATTTGTCTAAAACAAAAAAAAAAGATTTTTTAAAAGTCTGAAAATATGCTGCATGTGCTGCCCCTGTGACCCTCCCATTCTTCAGGGGTGGAGGTGGGACCATTCCTGTGTCTTTTGTGGTGCTTTTCTTGTTCTTCAGAATTTTACAGCATCCCTTGCTTGTTTGGGGGGTATTGGTTTTCCATTACCTTGTAGTCATTGTGTTGTGGCTTTCCTGGCCAATTGACTTCTTTCTGAAGACCAGTTCACATGAATGATGCTTCCAGGAGTTTACATTCTAAGATAAGAGGTGATAATTAACATATATGCAGATAGAGAAGTATAAAATACAAACAAAAATGCAAATGGGGTGGGGGTGGAGAAGGAAGTCACTAATAACTGAGAAGACCAGAAAATGCTTGATGCAGGAGGTGGTAATTGAGCAGAGCCTTCGAAGGTTGGGATTCCAAGAGGTGAAGGTGAGGAAAGAAGGCACTCCAGGTGCAGAGGACAGCCAGTGTCAAAGCACAGGTGTGGGGGATGGAAGTGTGTGTGTGTGTGTGTGTGTGTGTGTGTGTGTGTGTGTGACAGAGGATACAGACAGACAGAAAGACAGAGACAGAGAGAGACAGAGAGAAAAGCAGAGAGAGAGAGAGAGAGAGAGAGAGAGAGAGAGAGAATAAGGGTCAATTTGCCTGAAATGTATGGGTGCTTAAGTGAGAGCAATGTGCAATCAGCTTGGAAATGGAGGTTGGAGCCAGATTGTGAAGAGGGCAGATGTCAAATAAAGCTTACATTTTCTTATTGGCCATAAGGAACAACTATGGATTCTTTAGCAGAGGAAGTCCCATTTGACTTTGATCCCCTCTTCTGGGATGTCTATATTTTGAAAGATTTTTTTTGTTCCTTATAACTTAGAGTTTATAAGGATTTGAGATAGTAACATCTAATAGAAATATCATTCTTAAATTTTTATTAATGAAATTTCTGTCTGGGCAACAGTTCATTATGTAAGCAGGGTCCACTCACAATTCAGTTTATTGACTGAGTCCTCCAGGAGAGGACTACAAACATGTCTGTGTTTGTAGCAGGATGCAGCCTCCCAGGTTAGCTGTCTGGCTTCTCCTATTTCCTGGCACATTCTACCTTGATTAAGTCCAGGGTACTTAAGGCTAACTCTTCTGGAGTTTCTGCTGGCAATGAGCTGGTCCTGAATGGCTCATTTCAACCCTAATTCCATTCCCACAAGCAAATCCACATGACTCAGCCATTCATTCAACACTTTTTGGCAACATATTATTGGACAAGTTCATGCTGATATCTCCCAGGGAGTGCCTTTTAATTCCATTCTTGGATCTCAGTTGTTTCATTAACTCCATGGAGGGGGTAATAATAATACCAATAGCTAGGTGGCACCTTAGTGCACAGAGCCAGGCTTAGAGTCAGGAATATTCATCTTCCTGAGTTCAAATCTGGCCTCAAACACTTACTAGCTTCGTGACCCTCGGCTTGTCACATAACCTTGTTTGCCTCAGTTTCCTCATCTGTAAAATGAGCTAGAGAAGAATATGGCAAACCACTTCAGTATCTTTACCAAGAAAATCCTAAATGGGGTTGTAAAGAAGTCAGACACAGCTAAACAAAGATCATAGTTAATAGATATACTACTTTCACTTATATCTGGCAAATCTAATGGCATGTTCCTGTTACCAACCTTACCTGTTGCTCGGTGAAGTAACGCTTGCTTATTCCAATCGTGTTTCTATAGTTGTTTGACCTGTTTACCATATATTTTAAAAATGTCTACAACTTTCTTCCTCTTTCTTTGGTGAAAGGGGGTGTTACTCTTCCTAGAAGTGTCTTCAGGAGATGTTTCATTGATACTGTATGGGTTTGTGTAAGAATATCTTTCCTGTTTGTTTTGGTCCATTTCACAACTCTCTGGGTGCACATTAAGAAGGATGGATGTTCATTAGCTTAAATGTATCCTTCCCATTCAGCTCTGATTTCAGGTGGCCCCTACTTCCTTTAATGTATTCAGCTACCATCTTCTCCTCGATATTTTTATGCTCAGTGTACCTCTTGCCTGCAGGAAACCAAGATACATGTAGATATTGCCTTCATCTGGTGATTTAATGTGACCTATGGGTTCAAGCTTGAAATTTTAAGTCTCTCTCTCTCCTTGGCACAAATTAAGAATTTTGTCCTCGTTGAGAAGCTCAGGAGCTCGTCGGGGGTGTGGGGTGTGGTCTGCTGGGGTGAATACCTAGTGTGATCAGCTAGGGGTGTGAACAGCATTTCTAAGTGCAATGCTATTGGGACCACTTAATGTCATAGGATCATTAATCCTCACTTGACAAATGAGGAAAGTGAGGCACAGAGAAGATATTTGACTGGTGGCCAAATCAGATATTGCAAGCTCTTTGTATCCCTAATATAGTGACATATTGTCTCTTTTGGTGCTCTGATAGAAGACACTATTAGTGCATGCTAGTGTAAGTAGCCTATGGGCTGATGCTTCTACTAGTGCAAGGCCTAAATGTCACACCAAGAACACATGAGGCCTTTACCTGGGTCCCATCATAAATACAATCTAGGTAAATTCTATCTATAGCATTCCCTTTTCCTCCCAGACTAGGAAACCTTTCAAAAAAGGAACAAAGTGAGTTGAAGGTGCCCCATCCTTGAAGGTGAAATGGCTGTTGGTCACATCCTTGAGTATCTGATGCCATCGACAGTAGGAGATACCCCTTCTTGCCCTCTCATCCTTTTCATAACTGTCCACAGTCTGGCTTCTGACCTCATCATTCAACTGGAACTGCTCCCTCCAAAGGGACCACTTATCTCTTATTTGTTTGCTTTTTCATTTCTTTGGAAGCAATCAGGGTTAAATGACTTGCCTGGGGTCACACAGCTACATAATGCTAGGTAAGGAGGGAGGGGTTTAGACTGGGATGCCCTGGATCAATTGGATGAATTCCACAATTAACCTGAGGCTATAGTGCATGAGTGTTTGGAAGGACCTAAAGAATACATCCCCATCAGAGTGTATACATGCCCCTGGTGCCTTGCTGCTGAGGCCCTGGGGATTTGAGATGATTGTCTGGTGGAGGTGGTGGCCCTCTGTTTTTGAGGAAGACCAATGACATTACAGGGTGATGTCTTTTCTTGCTCATGAATTGGATTTAAGTGAGGCAGTTGCCCAAAATGGTCAGCCTCACTCTCTCTTTCAGAGTCATGGAAGTCCAGTAGCAGGACAAAAAGTCAAGATGCCTGGTGATGGGTCAGGATGCAGTGGATGATCTTGGTGTCCTCAATATCTGACCAAGCTTCTAAGAATGCCACAGTATCTACTTCAGCCACCTTCCTGGCTGCCCTTGGAACCAATTGACCCCATCTACCCATTCAAACCGGGGGAAGTCTTTGCATGCTTGGGGTAGACATCCCACTAACTCATTAATGGATCTGAGGACTGTTGGGATGAGAAGCCCTGAAAAGGGCTTAGCAAGTGTTCACCCCAGAGGAGCTCCTTAAATACCCCCACCCCAATTTAATAGTTCTAGGAAAACTCCAAATTACTCTGAAACGTCTAGACCAGTGATCACTTAACCACCAAATCAAATGGTCTTTTTTCAAACCCCATCCTTCTAGACCTCTCTGTAGTCTTTGATATTGTTGTCCACCCTCTTCCCCTTGATATTTTCTTCTTTCTAGATTTTTGTGACATTTCTTTCTCCTAATTCTCCAACCACACCACATTATTGTCCTGATTTCCCCACATTCTCGTTTTTTGTGAACTTTGCCAATCTGAAGTGTTAGGTGGTAACTCAGTGTTGTTGAATTTTCACTTTTCTAATTACTAGTCATTTAGAGCAATTTTTAAAAACTGGCCATTGATAGCTTCGATTTCTTCCTCAGAAAACTGCCTGTTCATCTCCTTTGACCATTTGTCAACTGAAGAATGGCTTTGATTCTTTTTTTTTTTTTTGCTTTTTGGAGGGCAATTGGGGTTAAGTAACTTGCCCAAGGTCACATGGCTAGGTTTTTGTTTGTGTGTGTGTGTGTGTGTGTGTGTTAAGTGCCTGAGGCCGGATCTGTACTCAGATCCTTCTGACTCCAGGGCCGACACTCTACTCACTGCGCCACCTAGCTGCCCCCTGGTTTTGATTCTTAAAAAGTTGACATGGTTCACTATTTATCTTGGAAATGAGATCATTATCGTAGAACCTTGCTGCAAATATTCCCCCCCAGTTTCCTGCTTCTCTTCTAATTTTAGCTCCATTCTGGCTTTCCCAAACCTTTTTATTCCTTCTCAAACCCCACATGGCTCCGTCTTCTCCCAGCCCCTCAGCTGAGAACCTTGCCTTATATTTCACTGAAAAAACCTGAGACCATTCACTGAGAGCTCCCCCTTCTTCCCACCCCTTTCATATCATTCAAATGCCTTTTCCAACTGTCTTCTTCCCCGATGTCTCACATTATGAGGCAGCCCTTCTTGCCAAGGCAAAGCCCTTGATAGGCACAAGTGATACCTTTCCAACCCATTCTTTCCAGCATATGGTCCCCTCTAACATCCTCATTCCCTCACTTATCTTGAATGTCTCCCTGGGTACTGACTATTTCCCTGCTGCCTGCAAACATGCCCATGTCTCTCCGATCTTCCAAAACCCCTTATCTGATCTGTCCGTGCTCACTAGATATCATCCTATATCTTTCTTCTCTTTTGAGGCTAAACTTATTGAGAAAGCCATCGACAATAGGAGACCCCACTACTTTCCCTTTCACTCTCTTTGTCTGGCTTCTGACCTCATCATTCAACTGAAACCGCTCCCTCCAAAGTGACTACTTACATCTTATTTATTTGTTTGCTTATTCATTAATTTGGAAGCAATCAGGGTTAAATGACTTGCCCAGGATCACACAGCTGGTAAGTATCTGAGGTTGGATTTGAAGTCAGGTCCTCCTGACTCCAGGGCTAGTGCTCTATACACTGTGTACCCCAGCTGCTCCTCCAATGATCTCTTAACAGCCAAATCTAATGGCCACTTCTCAGTTCTTGACCTCTCTGCAGCCTTTGCCATGGTCAATCATTCTCTTCTCCTTGATATTCTCTTCTCTCTGGGTTCCTGTGACACTCCTCTCTTTTGGGGGTTTTCCCTCTACCTGTCTGACTGCTCTTGCCCAAGTTCCTTTGCTGGATCTTCATCCAATTCATGCCTGCTAATAACTATGAGGAACTCCTAAGACTCTCTTCTGAGCCCTCTTATGCCTCTAAACTTGGTGACCTCATCAGTTCCCATGAATTCAACTATCTTCTCTATGCTAGAGATTCTTAGACCTCTTTGTCCATCCTTAACCTGTCTCCTTACCTCCAGGTTCAGATTTTCAACTCCTTATTGAAAATATCAAACCAGACATCCTATAGATATCTTGAATTCAATATGTCTAAAATTGAATTTACAAGATGTCAGAGCCAAGAGTAACAGGAAGTATGCAGGGAACTACACCCCCCGCCCCAACTCCTCCAAAAAGACCTAGAAAATGTAATAAAACAAATCACTATGGGTAGACCCAAAAAAGTCACAGTGAGTCCTTTTCCCAGCATACATTGGTATAGAGAAACACATGGAGAAGCCTGTAGACAGTGGGGAGAGGATCCCATGCTGTGTGCTGGGACAAGAAGGGGCCCCAGACCCATGCTGGGGCACCTCAACCTTGTGCAGGAACAGTAGCCAATTGATGTCTTTGTCCTCCACTGTCCAGTTCCAGGTCACAGATGAAGAGCAGATTGAGGAAGGGTAAGCAGTGGTACAAGGCCCTAAGCTGTGTATGGAGAGATGAGGAAGATCGGAAACAAGAAGCAGCTGTGTAGTTCAGACCCCAGGAGAGGAGCAGGGCTCAGTTCTAAGCCCCAGCCCAGACTGAAGCCTGCAGAGGAATGGCCAGGGTAGGAGTTCCTGACCAAAAGGGAAGTTTATATCTCTGTCACTCTGAACTAGCAGAGCTTTCCAGCTGGCTGATAGGGGCTGAATCTAGCTGCAGTCTTCTGTTATTAAGACTCAAAGACCAATCAGGAACACCCGGGGTTAAGACTGGGGCCATTAAACAGACTTTGCTTAGGATCAGACTACATTGAGAGCGCTGAAAGATTGCAGGTCCCAATCTGATCTGTCCTTGAGATCCTGAAATAATACAACATTCAATACCCCCAAGAACACAATGATAGGATCAGCTCAGATCTTTCCTTTTAAAAGTACTACAAAGTGCAGTCCTAAAATAAAATCTAAGTTTGGAAGTAAGTTATAAAAATGAGCAAAAGGAATTCCACTTTAAAAAGTTATTATGATGACAGAGATGTTCAAGACACAAACCCAGAAGAAGAGAATGCCTCCAAAAACATCTACAAGCAAAACCTCAAGTAAAAACACAATGTGGGCACAAAGTCAACTAGAGTTCCTAGAAGAGATGCAGCAAGACTTAAAAATTAAGGTTTTTTTTTAATCAACAAACTGAGTCTGCTAGAGGAGAAAACTGGAAAAAGAAATAAGAGTTGTGGAAGAAAGAATTGGAAAAAGAATTAATAACTTGACACAAAAGGTACAAAACTTTGCCCTAGCAACAAACTCCTTGAAAATTAGGATGGATCAAACAGAAGTCAATGATTCCATGAGGCAACAAGAAATGTTAAAAACAAATGCAAAAGACTGAAAAAAATAGAAGAAAATGTAAGGCATCTTGTAGCAAAAACAACAGGTTTAGGAAATGTGAGGAGAAAATATTTAACAATCATTAGGTTACGTGGGTCTCATGACCAAAAAAAAAGAGCCTAGACATATTTCAAAAAAATCTTGAAAGAAGATTCTTCAGATCTTTTAGAACCAGAGGACAAAGTGGAAATAGAAAGAATTCACCAGCCATCCTCTCAAAGAAACTCCCAAATAAAAACTCCCAGAAATATTATAGCCCAAATCCAGATCTTCAAGTCAAAGGAGAAATGCTTCAAGCAGCCAAGAAGAAAAAATTCAAGTAGGGAAGGGCAGTCACCAGGATCACAAAGTGATTTAGCAGCCACCACTATAAAGCAGTGCAGTTTGGAAAAAGGCAAAGGATATAAGTTTACAACCAAGAATAATGGCCAGCAACATTGTATTCAGTGTTGCTGGGTAAGTTATTCTTGGTTGGTTCCAAAGAGGAAAAATGGACCTTTTAACAGGACTTCCAGATATTCCTGATGAAAAGACAAGAGCTGCACAGAAACTCTGAAGTTTGGGCTCTGGAATGAAGAGAAGCATAGAAGGATAAGCATGAATGAACAATGATGAGGGACTAAACAAGGGGACTTCCATTCAATTATGGAGAGAAGATGTATGTGTCCCCTCTGAGTTCTGTCACCATCAGGGGTCATAGGGGAAGTCTAATTAGGCCAGGCCTGGGAGTGGTTCTGTTCGTCTTAAGGATCTTAAGAGAAGAATGGAAAGAGAGAGGAAGAGGAAAGGAAGAGAAAGGAAGGCAGGAGAAAATGATCTCATAGAACCAGGGTGTTCAAGTGGACAAGTATTCAAACAAAGAGGGAGGAGTAGGAGCAGCTGCATGGTGCAGTGGATAGAATACTGGCCCTGGAGTCAGGAGGACCTGAGTTCAAATTCAGCCTCACACAATTACCAACTGGAGGTTGGTGGAGGGGAAAGGCTGATATTGAATCTTAATTGCATCTGACCTGGTCAGAAAAGGGAAGAATACACACATGTGGGCAAACGTGCATGAGTGCACGTGCGCACACACACACACACACACACAGAACATTCAATACAGAAATACATTTTATTCAATGGGGTTTGGTTATTGTCTTTTATTCTCAAAGAGGATGTTAGAGTCAAGTTACATTGTGTTCTACTGCGGCTGATCAGACCAATACGAGCTCAGAATGCTCTACCACAGGTTGGGCACAAATAGTCTGCGTGAACATTTGGGACGGATTCTCTAAATCTGCACATCCCATGTTTCTTTTGGGCTACTCCAATTCTGCTTTGCTCATAGAGCACAGCACCTTCTGTGATGAAGACACACCACGATGGGTGGTCCTGAGCCAGTGTCTCCCATGTCACACAATCAATTCCAAAGCTCTTAAAAGAGACCTTGAGAGTGTCCTTGGATCTCTTCTTCTGACCACTTGCCCTGTGTGAATTCTCCAGAAGACAGTCTTTTAGGCAAGCTTAAATAGAAAGGGAAAGGGGAGAAGGGGAATTGGAGGGATCAGTTCTGAGCAAAGCAAAGCCTAAGGGTAACAAAACTATTTCTGGCTTTTTAGAGGTGACAAAGAGTGGGAATCTGAGGGGATGCCCATACATTGGAGAATTGATTATGGATGAATATGATGCAACACTCCTGGGCTGTAGAAATTATGAAGAGGATGGCTTCAGAGGGAACTTGGGAAAACTTCTATGGTTTCATGGACAGTGAAGGGAACAGAACCAGGAGAATAATTTCAACAGTAACAATATGATAAAGACAAATAATGTTGAAAGAATGAGTAGCCCTAATTCCAGAGCACTGATAATGAAACATCCTACCCAGTTCCTGAGAGAGGTGAATGACTCAAAGCACTGAATGAGACATGTGTATGTTTTTAGGTAGGGCCCATCGCTTATTTGTGACATTTGTAACAAGGTTTTTTATTTTTCTTTCTTTCTCAATGAAGTGGGAAGGGGAGTGAGGAAGAAGGCAGATTTATGCTAAATGAATTTTTTTTTTAAAGCAATTCGGGTTAAGTAACTTGCCCAAGGTTACAGGGCTAGGTTTTTGTTTGTGCCGATTAAGTGTCGGAGGCCGGCTCCAAACTCAGGTCCTTCTGACTCCAGGGCCGGCGCTCTATTCACTGCGCTACCTAGCCGCCCCTGCTAAATGATTTTTTAAAAAAGAACAATCAAATCCTGAAATCCCCCCCCCCCAAAGCTCCCCCCAACCCCTCCCTCCCTTCCAAACTGCATTTGTCCTGTCAAGGGCATTTCCATCATCCTCGTTACCCACACTCCTTGGTGTCCTCTTTGACTCTTCACTCTCGTCCTTCATATCTAATCAGTTGTCAAGGTCTGTTGATTTGACCTTTGTGACATCTCTCTCCACTGCCCACTTCTCTGTTCTGATACTGACCCCCGCTCCCTCAGGTACCCATCACACCTGGTTTGTAGCAATAGCCTGCTGTTTGGTCACTCTGACTCAGTTCTCCCCATCCATCCTCCACTCAGTCTGACCATATCACACACCAGCCCCCTCCCATTATATAAATTCAAGTGAATCTCTCTTGCCTTCAGGACCAAATCTAAAATTTTCTGTTTATCAAAGATTTTGATTCCCTGGTCCATTCTTACCTTTCCAGTCTTTTTACATTGTCCTTTTCTGAATGTACTCCAAATGTAATCAGTGCCACTGGGATTTTTGCTATTGCTGGTATGTTGTTGTTATTTAGTCATTTTTCAATCTGATTCTTCATGGCCCCTTTTAGGGTTTTTCTTGGAAGAGATGCTGGAGCGGTTTGCTATTTCCTTCTCCAGTTCATTTTACAGATGAGGAAGCTGAGACAAACAGAATTAAGTGACTTGCCCAGGGTCACACAGCTAGTGTCTAAGGCCTGATTTGAACTCGAAGATGAGTCTTCCTGACTCCAGACCTGGCACTTTATTCATTGTGTCATCTGGTATGAAACACTCTAAATCCCAACTGGGAGCATTTCGCTGACTGTCCCCCATGCCTAGATTGCTCTCCCTCCTTGCTTCTGCCTTCTGGTTTCCCCAGCTTTCTTTAAGTCTTACTCACAGCTCTACCTTCTGTAAGAAGTCTTTCCTGGCCCCTCTTAGTTCTAGTTTGTTCCCCTTTTAGATTAATCTCAGTCTATCCTGTCCATAGTTGGTTTGTTTCCATGTTGTCTCCCCCATTAGACTGAGCTCCATAGGAGCAGGGACTGTTTTTTGCCTTTCTTGTATCCCCAGTGCTTAGGACAGTGCCTGGCACGTGTCCTAAGAAAAGCTTAAGAAATGCTTGTTGATTGATTGATGAAAGGAAAAAAGGAATTATTTATGTGGGACTTTACTAAGAGATATTCAGTAATCTGGGCCATTACTTTGTCACATATCCCTACCAAGGTCTGACTCCCCCTGGACCTCTAGGGAGCATACCTCCCCGCCCCAGTTTGGAAAGTTCTGGTCTATGGCACAATGCCTCTGAAAGAAATCCTTTAGCCCATCGGACCTCTTAGTTTCTCTGTTATTTTCTGTTCCATTGTTATTATCATGTTCAATTGTTGCTCTGTGATACTGTAGCTTTCTTATCTCGACAGTTACTTTGTTACTCTTACTGTTACTTTGTTGCCCTCTGACTCAGAAAGAACCAGGTTTCAATTCAGCCTCTGGCACCCCTTGGTTGTGTGACCCTGGTGAGGACGCTCAGTCTTTCCATGCTTTAGGCAGCTCCCGTGGGCTCTAAGAAGCAGAAAGGGTGCTGCTTTTATCTGTGCCCAGGCCCACTCATGTCTTCCTGGCCATCCCTGAGTCATGCTGCCTGAACTCTGTTCTCTACCTGGACAGTGGGCTCCAGCCCATGGATGGTGAGGGGTGGGCTTTCACTATTGTCCAGTCATTGACACTTATCCAGCTACCATTCCAAGTCTGTGTTGTCCTACTCTATTCAAATTTTAGCTTCTTAAGGGCAGGTATTGCCTTACTATCTTGCATTTGTACTCCCCAGGGCATAGCACAATGTGACTGACAGTAATAAGCATTTAAATATTTTATCTTTCATTCTGATTGAGGAGATTACCCTCTCTGAGAGCTCCCTACCCAAGGAGAGCACAGGTCCAGACTGTCCCTGCCCAAGCCCCTCACTGTTCCCCTAATATCTGTCCACCCCTCCCCTTTCCTTCCTAAGTGGGCTTCAGTTACCCCCACATGACCATGTCATTTTCTGTCACTCCCTCCCTCCCCTCCCACTTATTATCCATTCCCTAGGCTAAGAGGACTTGGGAATCCTGCCTGCCTTCCACTGCACCTCTGACCCCTAGAACTCTCACCCAGGCATCCTGACTTATGGGGGGGCAGTGTTAAGGAAGAGAAGTCTAAGCAGCTGGATGCATTCTATTCCCTAAGTAGAGGCCCCATTTACTCAACTGGAGATGGAAGATTTCAGGATCCCTCCCTGGAGCCCAGCCAGGAAAGGCATACTTTTACCCTGTGAAGCCAGACTTTCAGCCTCCAAGATAGACCAATGTAGAGACAAGGTCACAGGATAAGAGAATTTCAGGGTCAGAGGTGACCTCAATAGCACCTAATCCAACCCAGATATACCTAGAATGAGCTCCCACTATAAGGGATCAGAGCCAACGAGACTCTGCTTGGAGACCTCCAAGGAAGGAGAGCTCACTACCTCCCAGGAAGGCGCTTCAGCTCTGAGAAAACTGGTGGGGAAGCTCTTCCTGATGCCCAGCCTCAATGAGCTTCTTTGTACCTCCCCTGCCCCACCTTCTCCTGCTCTAGGTTCTGTTCTCAGAGGTCAAACAGAGCGAGGCTGAGCCTTCCTCCTCTACCATGGACAATCCTTCCCAGACTCCATCACTGTTGTCATGCCTTGCACCACACACACACACACACACACACACACACACACACACACACATTCACTCACACATGTGCACACACTTATACACACACACACTCTCACTCACTCCAGGTTCACCATGTCCAGCTCCTTTCAACTCTCCCCATGTGGTCTGAGAGAGAAAAACCTTGGAGTGCCAAGTGTGGGAAACCTGAGCTGAGAGAGTCCCTGCCTGGGGCCCCGGGGAGGAGACTCAGGCTCTGGGGGGCCCACAAGGGAAGGGAAATATTTTCTGGCAAGGCTGGGGGAGGTCTGTGACCCTCCCCACCCCCTCTCCCTCTGGGTATCACCTCTGGGGCTCGGGAAAGGGCGAGTCTGGGTGGGTATTTATAGCTGGAATTCCCTGGGGGTCCAGCCTGTCCGGGTCATTATTTTCCTACCCAGCAAGTACCCCCTCCTCCCTTCCCTCCCTATCTCTCTTCCTGCACTTCCAGCCACTCCATCAGCTCCAGGCCATCAGCCTCCTCTGTCCCCATCCTTGACTTGCCCTCCTCTATCTGAGCCAGCCTAGTCACCACCCTCCATTCCTCTCAGGGAAGACCAAAGCAGGTTCTGTGAGGAGAAGCACGGGGGTCAGAGGTGGAAAGGGGGGCAGATGAGCTTCATTATTCCCCAAGACTGAGAAACTCCCCAAGATAAGAAACAGACAGGGGAGGAACAGGCTTGCCCAGACCACAGAGCAAGTCAGTGGCAAAGTCAGAACTTGCATTTCACCTCTAAATACAGACTGTGAAGGAAATGAGCTTCTGAGGTCAGAGGCTGAGGGCACTGGCACCTCAGCTGTCTCTGGAGCAGCCTGGGGTCTAGCTGACTCCATCTCATGTCCTCCTCATTGCAGATGGCTGAGCTTAGGAGCAACCTCCCACAGCCCACAACCTGGGGACAAGGATCAGGGACCACAGCTTGGGCCCATAGCAATGGATGCTTTGAATTTAGTGAGGACTTTAGGCTCTTGCAGTGGAGGCTGAATTGATCCCCCTCAATATCGGCTCTGAATTTCAGACAGGTAGGCTCAGGATAGAGAACAACCAGATTTAGGATGGGGGTGGGAGAACTGAGACAAACCAGGGGCTTGAGTAGGTATGTGGGGGGAAGAAGGAAGAGGGTTTGTGCACACACCGGTGTGTGCCTGGCCTCATAACGGGTTGATGGGAGAAGAGACGGGAGAGGCAGGATCTGTGCTGAATAAGGAGAGTCCCCAAAGCTCAGAGTTGGCAGAGGCATCCAATCCAACTCCTTCCTGAACCAGGATTCCCCTACACCATCCCTGAGCAGTGGCAGCATCTGGCCTCTGCTCCAATGAGGGGTAACCCAGCACCTGTCGAAGTTGTCATCTATTCCCATGGGCATTGGTGTCAGAAGAGGGGTGCTGTCCAGCCCTTAGTGGCCACTTTTCCCTCCAGATCGGGCTTTGCCCTCCAGGGCCCAAATGATCAAAGCTGATTCCTTCTCTCACCAAGTCTTTTGGATCCTTTCCTTCTCTTGGCAGTGAAAGCCACACCTTTTGCAGGGTCCCTTTTTCTGACCCCTCCTGGTCCTGGTGCCTCACCCAAAGTTCCCCACAATGTATCCTGTCCAGATCTTGTTTGTATGGTGTCCCCTCCACCAGACTGTGAGCCCCTCTAAGACTTTGTCTTTTGTTTGTCACTTTCCTTTGCACTCCTAGCACTCATCCCTGGCTTTTTTTTTTCCTTCTCTTTATAGGCCAAATAGACCCGATTCCTTCAGACAATTCTCATATGGCCCAGGCTCACTGTCTGGCAGCCCTTCTTGGGACACTCTCCAGCTTATTGATGTTGGGCCTAGAACAAAGCACAGGATTCCAGATGCTATCTGTCAAATGCAGAGGACAGTGACATACTTCCCTCCCTATTTCTGGAAACAAGAACTCTCTCATTACAGTCCAAGATTTGATTCCATTTTTTGTTGACTATATTACACTGCTGACATCGAGTTTATAATCTACCCACACCCCCCAGGTCTTTTTCAGACATTCTGCTGTCTAACTGTGACTCACCCATCTTATAAAATCCCACCTCCCACAGGAAGTTTTCCCAGTCCCAATTACTTCTAGTGGCTTCCCTCTCTCTATTTTTTCCTATTTATTCTGTATGTTGTCATTTCAATCATGTCTGACTCTTCATGATCCTTTTAAAGTGACTTGCCCAGGGTCACAAAGCTAGTAAGTGTCTGAGGTCACATTTGAACTCAGGAAGAGAAGTCTTCCTGCCTCCAGGTCTGGCATTCTATGCACTGCGCCACCTAGTGGCCCTATCCTGTATATAGCATTTGCTATTGACTTGGTTCAGTCATGTCTGACGCTTCACAATCCCATTTGGGGTTTTCTTCACAGAGAAACTGGAGAGGTTTGCAATTTCCTTCTCCAGCTCATTATATATATGAGGAAACGGAGGCAAAGTTAAGTGATTTGCCTAGGGTCACACAGTCAGCGTATAGTATATAGCATATGTAGGCATCTTTATTTGTTTGTTGTCTCCCCCACTAAATTGTGAGCCCCTTGAACGCTAGAATTGTTTTCTGTCTCTTTTTGTATCTTTAGGGCTTAGCACACTGTGTGGCACATAGTAGGTGTTTAATAAGTGCTTATTGACTAAAGCTGAGTTGGGCTTCAGGGTCTTAAGAGATATTAAATATAGATGAGGGACATAAGCTGTTAGGTTGCTAAAGGGGTAGGAAGACAAGGGGAAACTTTGGGGTTGTTCCCAAAAAAAGGCAAAAACTAAAAGAAGGGAAGTTAGGACTTGAGAAATCAGAAGAGAAGAGCTTAGACAGAAGACAGAGCTGACAAGATGAGGAACACTGGGTGTGGTGGTCAAGTGAGTAACAGGCAGGGCTGACCTCTCCAAGCTGGGGTCATCAGACAAATCTCACTTCAGAGAAGAATAGAATATAGGGGAATGCAGCAGTGAGCTGCAACGTCTGTGCTTCTGCTCAGGGGGCTGCCTACCACCCTATTAGAAGAGGAGACTGAGGATCTAAAGGAGCCTCTTACCATACTCTAAGCTATCAGGTGTAATAGATAATTAAAGGGCTGGCTAGGTGGTACAGTGAATAGAGCAGCACCGGTCCTGGAGTCAGGAGGACCTGAGTTCAAATCTGGCCTCAGGCACTTGACACACTTACTAGCCATGTGACATTGGGCAAGTTAATTAATCCCAATTGCCCTGCCTTCCCCCCCCCCCCCGCCCAAAAAAAAGCCAAAGAAAGAAAGGAAAAAAACAGATAATTAATTGGCCCCCTATTTTATTCCAATGAGTATAAATCAATTTGATATGATTCCATAGGAGTAGTGATTATAAATTCTGTATATTAGTCCCCAGAGCTATGAGTCACAGATTATAAGTTCACTTGCTCAATCATAGGAAGCTAACTAGGTGTCCTCCACCCTTGTTTTGCCTTGTTCCAATGACCGAGCCCAGTGTGGCAGAGGTGACTAAATGACACGGAAAGCCCCCCAGCTATTTTTGTTGCCTCTCTGTCCTTCGTCATCCCTCTATTGCCCAATGTGGGGAAATGACCATGAGCACTTGACTGAAAAGTGGACAGTCTGTGACCTGCCTGTCTACTGGCCCATCAGCCCTTGTGGATGTTCTGAAATCTGTTAATCAGCACAGCCTGTGAATTTACACATCAGCTGGGTAGGCCCTTCTGAAAGGCCAAGATAGGTCTGTCAAGGTCAGTTCACTGGCTCATCTGTCAACCAGTGGGATTCTGTATTTTGTGTAGACCCTCCTGGAGGGTGAAGGGCAAGGTCTATCAACCAACGAGAGTCTTAGTTTTGAATTTGCTTCATCTGTATTGTCTGGCTATCAAGCACTATGAAACTAAGGCCCTGGAGGAGGGGGTATCTTAGTGAGAAAGATCTGAGGTCCTCTTCATTAGAGGGGGGACATGGACCTTTTAATAAAGTGCCATTGGCCCAGAGCTCTGCCTCAGTTTCTTTTATTGTAGGTGGGACAATTTTGGACCCCACACAGGGACAAGCTTAAAGAGTCCCTAAAACACTTAAGAAGAGCCTTCAGTGTGAAAAGAAAGGAAGGTGGCTTAGAAAGACAGAGAGGACCACTGACCAAAGGCAGGACATGATAGAAGAATTTTAGACGGAGGAAGAATGGGGGAGCAAAGGCTCCTTAGCCTTCCTCCATCCTTCAGAAAGCCTTCCCCAATCCTTCCATCCCAGAACTCTACTCCCTTTCTCAAAATCCAAGGCCCTGCTGCTGTCGCCTCACTCACTCCTTGACCCCCGGCCTCATCACTCAACTGCAGCCAGCCCTTTCCTCTGATCTCTTCATTGCCAAAGCTGATGGTCTTAGTCCTCCATCATTCTCTGTTGTTTTGGACACTATTGACCACCCTCTCTTCTTGGACATTCTTTCCTTTCTGAGATTTTGAGAGGCTGCTCTGTCTTGTCTCTCCCCCTTCCCTTCTGACTCTTCTTTCTCAGTCTCTTTTGCAGGATTAATTTCTATGTTCCATCCCCCAAAGCTCCAACCTTAGATTTCTCCTCTGCTATCCACATTCCTTCTCTTTGTGACCTTTTTGGTTTCCATAGGTTCAGGTATCAAATCAATACAGATGACTCTCAAATCTATATATCTAGCCCTAGGCTCTCTCCTGAGCTGCAGTCTACTAGATATTTCAAGCTGAATGTTCCATAGTCATCTCAAATTCAACATATCCAAAACAATGCATTCTCTCTCCCCCCACCCAACCCACCCCTCTTCTGAAGTTTCCTGTTTCTTCAGAGGACACCATCAATCTCCCAGTTGCCCAAGCTCACAGGCATCATCCTCAGCTCCTCACTCTCAATCACTACACATAACTAACGAGTTGCTAAAACTTGCATTTTCTACCTTCTGACATGCATTCCCTTCACTCCACTTAGCCACCATCTGGATTGAGGTCCTGGGCTATTACAGCGCCTCTTCACTGGTCTCTTGCCCTGAGTCTTTCCCCCATTCTAATGCATCTTCCACCTAGCCATTAAAGTGATTTTTCTAAAAACACGAATCTGATGATGTCATTCTCCTGTTCAATAATCTCTGATGATTCCCTATTATTTCTAGAACCAGATATAAACTCTTCTCCTTGGCTGTGCAAATCTTACAACCTGGTTCCAACCTACTTTCCCAGCTTCCTATACATTATTCCCTAACATGAGCTCAATGGTCCTGACAAGCTGGACTCCTGATCCTTGAAAGTACTTTCTTCTCATCTCTGTTTCTTTGAACCCCTTCAAGATTCAACTCAAACCCCATCTCCTACAGGAAGCCTCTGTACAGGCCAGCCATATTCCAGCCATCTCTCTTCCAACTCTACTGTCAGCTCTCCAGACTTTGCCACCATGCTTCAAGCATGCCTCCTCACCCTGGAAGTTCCCTGGGACCTTCTCTCCCTGAAACATCCCTTCTCTCTTGTGGCCTTTATCTTCTATTGGAAGTTTCTTTCAGAACCTTCATTCTGAGGGAGGTTTCAGGTCAGCTATCCTGTATTTCAAGAGGCAGCAGTGAGGAGACAATGCATCCTAGGCCTGTGAAAAGGCACAGAGGGAATTCTGGGAACAGGAGGCTAGTTGAATAGGAACAAAGAGGGTGTGAATAGCCTGGAACATGCAGATTGTGGAGGCTTTGAACTGGGAACCATGGGGGAAGATGAAAAGAAAACCACTAGAGCTCATAGGGAATAATGAGATAATACTTGTAAAGTTCTGAGCACAGTGCCTGGTTGTTGTTGTTCATCCTTCATTTTTGAAGTGACATCATGGGTTGGTATCTTACCCTGTACATGACTTGGATTTAATCAAGGCAGCATTGCACAAAGTCGTCAACCTCAATCTCTCTTCCAGAATCATCAAGGTCCAATAGGAAGACAAAAGTCAGGATGACTGGTGATGGCCCAGGATACAGCAGATGACCTTGGCATCTTCAATGTCTGACCAAGCCCACAGAACCTACTTCAGCCACCTTAATGGCTGCCATTGGAACACAATGCTCTCATCTGCCCATTCATACATCACCCCCACAACTCTCCAGTGGGTCTGAGGTCTTTAGGTTACCCTCAACCTGGTTCTGCATTGTCTGGTGAGACTGGTTTACCAGGTCTGTAGCCACTGCATGTGCCAGACTTCTTGGAGCCACGGGTGAGGGTTGAGTGTCAGGTGGACCCAAAGGTGGATGAACAGCCCTGAAAAGGGCTCAGCAAACCCTCCCATAGGAGGTGCTAGTCTTCCCTGAACACCCCATACAATCCAGTCCTAATCCTAATGGAAAGTTAAACCAATACCCAAAGTAATCCTTCCCAACCCAAACTCATCTCCAACCTTAACCTCCTTCTAACTCTAAATCAGGGGGGCCTCACCAGAAGCTGGGGGTTGGAGATCCACCTGGTTTCTGGGTAGGGTGGGAGTAGAATGGTGGAGGTGGGTAAACTGGGAAGTGACCTCAGAAATAGGGGAGAAACTTGGCTGTATATAGGGGTGTCCTCTGAGACAGAGAGGAAATGGAAAAATTAGCAGAGGGCAGGGCCAAGACTTAGTCATGGCAGGAACTGATCCTTCCCATTGGATGTCACTGCACAGGGGTTAGTCTCAGAGCTGGAAGGTTTGCAGAAGTCATCTTGTTCACATGGACCCCTTCTGCCCCATCCCTGGCCATTGGACTTCCCCACCTCTGGGCAGGGATTTTCCAGCCCTGCCCCCCTCCCCCCTCCCCACCCCACAATGAGACATGCAGTTCCAGTCTCATTCTTAGAAAATATTTCCCCACAAAGAGCCTGAATCAGCCTCTGGGTAATTTCCCCCACTGTCTTTATATATATATATTTCCCAGAGACAAGATAAAACAATCTAATGGTCCAAGTATTTGAAAATTAGATATGATCAGATTATGAGGCTTCCCTATGTACTGTCTTGGGCACTTGGCAAATGGAGATTCCAAGGAGGAACTCAAGATGGATGGGGCCGGGGTGGGGGGTGGGGGGTGGGGAGGATGGGGGCTGTCATGCTCTGTCTCCACCTCCCCATCCCCCAGTGTTCTCTTCTTCCTAGCATCCTTCCATGATTCTCATGGGACATGGACTTGAAGTCTGCCCCGCAGCACCCCCCTCTCCCCCAGCCTGGCTGCCCTACTCTGGCCACTGTCTGTTGTACCATGGGGCCCAAAGCTGAGTCTAGTCCCCCGCATGGGCTCTGTCCAGAGCAAAGGGACTCTTCCTTCCTTGTTCATAGAAGTCCTGTCTGTCTCTTGTTGCAGCCCTAGATGGCCTGAGTTGGTATTACTCCCCTTGTTGACTCAGTGAGGAGCCAGTCAGAAAAGATTTATTAAGCACCTACTATATGCCAAGCACTATACTAAGCACTGAGAATACAATATGAGAAAAAGAGTCCCCACCCTCAAGGAGCTAATAGTCCAATCAGAAGAAACAATACACAAGAGGAACCTGAAAGGGGGAGAGGCAGAAAGGTAAGGTTCTCAGTAGGGGGGGGTGGGGAGGGAATGATGAAATACAGAGAAACATAGCAGGGTAGGAAATGAAGAGGAGGCTGCCTGTACCCCCTCCTCAGATGAAGGGTTTAGGGAGATATCTCTCCCCTCACTTGACAATCAGAGGGGCCCCAGGGGCACAGAGTACTGGTGAGGTGTGAACATCAGGGCTGTTGGGATCTTGCAGGGTAATGAGGGTCCTGGGAGCATGATGGAGACTGCTGGGGGATGGGGGGGGACAGTTAGGAGGGAAGTGAGATGCTTGGCCTGTGCTGAGCTGGAGGTTATGTAACTCTGACTGCCCTGGCCCTCACTTCCTGGAAGGTCAGGTGTGTTATATCTTGCCCCTCTCCCAGGGTTCTCTGGCACCACTAAGGGGAATTTGGGAATATGTAGGATTTCACAGATGTGGTTTCAGTCGCCACTGATGTCGTGCTCTCAAGTGTGTATGCATGCCCAGTTCCATTTAGTCACTTAACCATCAAATTCACTTTTTTTTTTTTTTAGATCAGTTGGGGTTAAGTAACTTGCTCAAGGTTACACGGCTAGTCATTATTTGTGTGTGGGTGCTCATTTTCTGAGGCCGGATTTGATCTCGGGTCATCCCAACTCCGAGGCGCTCTTACTCACTGCGCCACCTAGCCGCCCCCAAATTCACTTTTATAAAGAAATATTTACCTCAAACATATAATCACAATTGTACAAATTATTCCCCAACACCTGTGAGGCTTACTCCTTCTCCCTCTTTGCACCACTTCAGTTTCTGGGGAGGGGATCAGTTTACAATTTAACTCATTTCTTATAGGGCACATAGTCCCAGGTCCAAGCCCAAAGCTCCCTTTGGGCTTGAGTCCCAGACACTGGGGCTTTTCTGGGCTTCACAGCCTGGCTGGCTGCTCTGCAATCCTGGCTCTGAGGTTTCCACAGCCCCAATGCCTGAATTCCAGTGGGGATTACCACCTGAAACTCAGAAGGAGAAACAATGATGAACCGAGTCTCCAGGTCCATTTCTCTGAACCAAGATAAAAGTGGGGGGAGGTATCTCCCTTCCCAGATCAGTTCATGGCACCTGTATTGTGGGTGAATGATGCAGCAGGAAAGAGCCCACAGGAAAAGGGGACAGGAGAGAGGAAGACTGTCTAAGGATGGACAGTTTGAAAGTTTGAAAGCTGGAGGCTTGGCAACTGCGCAGCCAGTCACGGCAGGTTCTCCCAGCCATGTTTTAGGGGAATAAGAGGGCCTCCAGGTTAGGCGCCCTGGCCATGCCCAGGACATGCTCTCGGAGCTTCTTGGGCAATGCCAACAGGCGCCAAGTGCCCACATTGAACCAAACCTGCTGTGTTCTACACTTTGAAATCCACTTCCCATTTATACATTATTAGATTGAGCCCAACATTCCAGCCCCACTCAGACTGGAAGTGCCCTGAGTGGTAAAGGGAACAAATATTTATTAAGGCTTATAAGTGTCTACTATGTGCCAGAAATACCGATAAACACTTTATAAAATTAGATTATTTGATCCTTACAACCACCCTGGAAGATGTTACTCATCCCTTTTTTAAAGTTGAGGAAACTGAGGCAGATAGAGGTTAGGACAATGATTTGCCCAGGATTACACAGCTATTTGTGCTCAGCTCTTCCTGACTTCAGGCTCAGTGCGCTATCCATTGTGCTACCTACCTGCCTCAGGCAAGCGATCACATCTCCCCCCCCACTCCCAACCCCCATCGAAGCTTCCTGGCTTGCTCTTCACCATCAAAGATTCATGAGTGGGCTTGGATCCAGACTGACCCTGTCTCTATTCCTGCCTCAGTAGTACCCATCTCCAGTATTGCTCAGAGGACCTTTAAACCTAAACATGTTTTGGGCAAAGGCCCTGGTCAATATTGGGGTTCTTGAGGAGTCTGCCCTTTGACCCAGCTGTCCAGCTGTGTGTCTACCTGCCTTCACTGCCTGGGTAAATAACCAGGCAAGTTCCTTTGAGCCCTTTGTGACCAGGACCCTCTGTTGGTCTTTGGGAAGGGAGGAGGTGTGGAGAGAATATGTAAATGGCTGTGGTCAGTCTGGCTCTGTCAAGGAGAAACCAAAGAGCCACCAAGTAGGCACAGCTATGGAGACATATAGCCATAAGCCCTCTCCACTTCTCTCCTACTCTGCCTCCCAATTTCCTTCCTTTAGTCTTCATAATGGGACCCTCCTCACCCTCAGTGAAGCCTCCTTGGTGGCTCTGTCCAGGTCAACTCCCCAACCTGAGCCTATCTGGGAGCCCCACAGGTGAGTTCAGTTCAGGAATGACAGGTGAAGGCTTTGTTACCTCTTCCCAGATCAACCTCAGTTATTTTGTGCCTCCCACCCCATCTCCCAGGCAGTGTCTTGTTCTACCCCATATCACCAAAGTTCAACAAGGGAATAACCTGTACTCAGAGGCCAGGGGACCTTCCTAATGTTTAGGGGTGATCAGGATATCCCAGCCTTCAGCAACCTTGTGACCATCAAGCCTCTGGCTTTCTCCTGGCCGGGTCTCTGGATAGCTATAGGCTTATTCAGGCTCTGCACTCCCTTGGGATAGGATTTGGTGGGATGGAGAGTCCACTCACCTCATCCAAGGTCACAGATGAGACAGTACCCCAGTAAGTAGAGAAGTGAATGAAGGAATGAATGAAACATCTCACAAGTCTCTTCCTCTGTGCCAGACCTTGTGCTTGGTGTTGGTGGCACAAGGGAAAGAGTGAAACCGATGCTCTGAAGGACCTTCCATTCTACCAAGGGAGGGAGTGTGCGGATGGCTAAGTGTCTATAGACTATATACGCTGGGTGTGAAGGTACTGCCAGGTACATGGGGATCCGGAAAAAGCAGGAGAAGCTGCATTAGAAACATGAAGGAAGCAGAGATTTTGGAAGAGCATCTCAGGCATTCGAGACAGAAAGGGCAAAGGCACAGAGGTGGGAGATGGCACATTGGAATCCAGCACACTTTCCATTGTACTGAGTTTTCTCTCTAGAGACATGAAGATACACAAAAACAGAAACAAAAAGAGACCCAAGATCTATATGTGGCATGAAAATACATTCGCCCCACCAAGGGTCGTCGAGTTCCAGCTTCCCACCCTGCCAAGCCAATCGTCCCCAAAGTCGTTTTGGTCGCCGAAGTCTGAGCCACCTGGTTCCCTGACGCTTGCTGACACAGTGGGTAGAGGGCCTGACTTGGAGTCAGGAAGACATGAGTTGGAAGCTGGCCATGTGCAACCCAGGGCAAGTCACTTAACCTGTCTGCCTTAGTCTCTTCTGTAAACTGGGGCCAATCACAGCGCTCCCTCCCTGGATTGTTAGGATCAAATGATGTGTAGTATTTGTGAAGGGCTTCGCAAACCTTAAAGGCTACCTCATTGCTAACTGACATTTTCTATTATTCTTATTCCTCTGGCATCAGTCCCTTAGGTGTTCTCCCTTCCCCCTTCCCCAAGACGGCCCCATTTCGAATTGAATTGTTGACTCACTGCTTTCTCCCAAGGAAGTGAGATGTGCAGTTTCTGGCTCCAGGGACTGGGGGTGGTGGTGAAAGGGTGAGGCATCATCAAAATGGAGACCATGGTTAATTTGCAGATCAGAAAGGGTCCTCTAGGTTGGTCCAAGCAGGGTCTAAAACTGCGGGGAGCTTATTGGCCATCAGAGGGCAGCAGACACTACCACACAGCCTGCCCCCTCCTAGGGCCAGAGAGGGAGGCCTGAGGGGTGGGAATGAGGCTGAGGAGGGATAGCAAGCCAGGGCCAGTGCACCTTCTCCCAATGGGGAAGGGTGGGGGAGCTGTACACCCTCCACACTACCCTGCCTGGAACCAGGCCCTGGCATCCAGGACTTTCCTAGTGCGGAGCACCACCAAAGACCAGCCCCTCCCACCCCATCCCCCATCAGGTCACCCCTTTAGTTGGCTGTCCTTTGTTTCTCCTCCCCTAGCCCACCCTTGTCAAGGCAATCAAACTCCCCAGTGGCTGATGGGGGTCACGGTGAAGCTGGTTAGGGTTGGACATTTTCCCCTCTTCTTGGAGCTCCCAGAAAACAGGAAAGTGTTTTCTGTCTTTGCTGGTGGGTGGGATGACCTTGATATCTGGGGGTGCCCCAGAGAAGACAAATTACTGCCATCCCACTCTGGTGTGGAGGTGTATGTGGGGAGGGAGGAGAAGGGGTCCATGGGTGTGGCACAGTGCATAGATTTTCATACTGGCTCAATGTATCTAGCTTTTTCTCCCCTTTGAAAAACATTTGTTCTATGGGATGATTCTCTTAGAGAGGAAAGGAGAGGGACCCTGAGAGAAATTCTGGAGACAAAAATCAAAAGCTATCCCTTCAAATTAATTTTTCAAAGCTAAACAACTGAGAGCAAAAGTAAGTTCAGAAGGGGATGCAGACAAGCAAGGCAATGCTGTTACTATTAGGTTAAATTTAACCTACATTTTTTTTTCAGTTTCCAAGCATTTATTGCACTTTTGCTATTTGCCAGGCACTGTGCTAAACTGGTGGAAGGCAAGAAAAAGAAACTGCAAAAATAGTCCATAGGAGCTACAATCTAATGGGGAGATAACATAAAGCATGTTTACATAAAAGATATATGTATGATATTTGTGTGTGTATGTGTGTGTGTATATATGTCTATGTTATCAGTAGACAACAGATACCAGAATGTTGGCTAGGTGGTACATTGTGTGTGTATGTATGTGCACACATGTAGTATACACATGTAATGTAATACGGGTAATATATCATGTGATATGAATATATATTATGAATCTGTAACATGTTACATGTTTCTACTACAGACACACACACATATAAACACATATACATATATACCTGCCCTTCTTGGCCTCCCTGCAAGCCATTCTATCACCCTGTCTAGGCACTTTCTCTCTCCTGGGGATGTCCTGGGACAACTCCACCCAGAGGCTGAATCTCTATGGACACTGATAATCTAACCTGAACTCATTCCTTAGTGATTAACTTCCCCTCCCATGTCATCATTACTTCCAAATCCCAGTGATTCCCCTATTTAAACCCCCTTCTCTGACTCCCTACTGACCGAACTCTCCAAGGTCCTACTCAAAAGCTATCCTCCCTTTCCTCTGTGTTCTCTGGAATGTCTTCCCCAGAGTCAATCAGTCAATCTTACCATAGGAAACAAACTTGCTTTCATCTTAACAATTTCCTTTCTTGGTTCCTTCATCTTCTTGCACTCACTGAGACCTAGCTCCCCATTGAGAACATAGCTTCTCTGACCACCCTTTTTAGCATTGGCTGGTCTTTGGTTCATTTCTCCCCTCCCTCCCACATTCACTGGTCTTGGTAGGGGTGGGAGAATCAGAATAGTCCTTCCTCTCCATTGGCACTTCCAGATTCTTCCTCTACCACCATCACCTCTACTGCCTCTCCTTCTTTGGGGTTCATTCACTCCATATCTACCACCCAATCAAGATTCTGGTAGCTGTTGTCTACTAATATCCAGAATACTCCTTTCCTTGATAAATTCAACTCCTGCCCTGGTGCTAGGAGGGTTCAACATACTTATTGATGCTCCCTCAAACACTCATTTCCCCTGATCTCTACCTCACCTCAGCAGAACACAGAGATGGTCATACCCTTGATCTCGCCATCATCCATAAGTGTTCTAGGTCCATGGTCATAAACTCTGAAGGTCCCTTGTCTGATCAAACTGTAGTGTCATTTAATTTCTCCCTCTGCAACCTAATTCAGACCCTGTTCTTCCTCCACACCATGACCTCTAAGCCTTCTACCCCTTTGTTTTCTCTTAGGTCATCCCCCTGCACCGACTACACTTTCACATCATCCTTTGCCTTCATTCTTCCATCTGTGTTGTGGAACAATGCTGGAGAAAACAATGAAACTACTCATTTATGTAATATAATCTCAAGTGGGCCCTTTCTAAGTCAAAGCAATCCCACTAGCTGCTTCTCTGCTGCCTGTGAACACGCTCATGTCCCCGCCATCATCTGTCCATCCTCACTGGTTATTACTGTCCATCTTTTTTCTTCTGTATAGCTATACTGCCTGAGGTCATACACAATAGGTATATCTACTTCCTTTTCTCAACTGTATAGTGTCCAATCCAATCGTTTAACCAAAACTACTCTCTCCAGTTACCAAAGATCTCTTTTAATAAAAATTCATTTTATTTTTATTTCTGAATTCTCTCCTTTATACTTCCTCTTTCCTCATCCATCAAGAAAACAAGAAAAACAAACTCATTGTAAAAAGGTATAGTCAAACAAAAGAAATTCCCCATTAGCCATGTTTTAAGAAAAAGAGAAGGAAATACTAAACTTCCATCTGCGCTGAGCCCATGCCCTCTTTCTCTGGAGTTGGGTAGCACATTTTATCATGACCTTTTGCTGCTGTGGTTGATCATGGTGTTGATCAGAGTTACTAAGCCTTTCAAACTTGTTTGTCTTTATGATATTGTTATTGTTTTCTTGGTTCTACTCACTTCACTTTTCATCAGTTCGTACGCATTTCCCCAGGTTTCTCTGAAACCATCTCTTTGATCATTTCTTACAACACAATAGTATTCCATCACATACATTTACCATACCTTGCGCAGTCATTCTCTGATTGATAAGTAATCCCTCAGTTTCCAATTCTTTGCCACCATAAAAAGAGCTTCTACAAATATTTTTATACACATGAGTCCTTTTCTTCTTCAATCTCTTTGGGGTATAGGCCTAGTAGTAGTACCCCTAGAACAAAGAGTATACACAGATTAGTAGCTTTTGGGGTATAGTTCCAAATTTATTCCCAGAATAGTTGGACCAGTTCATAGTTCTATCAACAATGCATTAATGCACCTGCTTTCCAACATTCTCTCTAGCAACTGTAATTTTTATTTTTTTGGTCAACTTTTTCACTTTGATGGGTATGAGGTAGGAATTCAGAGTTAATTTGTATTTTTAAAAATATTGTTATTGATAGATTCTTTTCTTCTTGAAAACTTCTTTTCATCACTTATCAATTGGGGAATGGCTTTTATTTTTTTTTAAGCTTCAACTAGTTCCCTATATATCCTAGAAATGACCTTTATTAGAGAAACTTCCTTCAGAGATTTTTTCCAAATTTACTTCTTTTCTAATTTTAGCTACATTAGTTTTGTTTGTGTAAAAAAATTAATTTTATATAATCAAAACAATCCATTTGACCTACTGTAAACCTCCTCTTTTATTTGGTCATGAATTCTTCTCCTATCTGTAGATATGATAGATAATTTCTTCCATAGTTCTCTAATTATGATGTCATCCTTTATGTCTAAATCATGTGCCCACTTTGAACTTGTCTTAGTGTATGGTACGAGATGATGGCCTATACCTATTTTCTGCTAGACTATTTTCTAGTGTTCTCAATATTTTTTTGTCAAATAGTGAGTTCTTGCCCCCAAAATGTTATTCTGAGTTTATCAAACACTAGGCTACTATACATTTGCTTTTACATGTTGTGTACTTAATCTGTTCTACTGATTATTCTCTATTTCTTACCCATTATCAAAAGGTTTAGAACCATTAGATGGTGCAGTGGATAGATAGATAGTGGCCTGGAATCAGGAAGATGGTGCAGTGGATAGATAGATAGTGGGCCTGGAATCAGGAAGACCTGAGTTCAAATCCAGCCTCAGACACTTATTAGCTGTGTGATTCTGGGCAAGTCACTTTACCTGGTTTGCCTCAGTTTCTCATCTATAAAAATGAGGTAGAGAATGAAATGGCAAACCACTCCAGTGTCCTTGCCAAGTTAATCCCCAAAAGGGGTCATGAAAAGTCAGATATGACTGAACAATACCAAAATGTTTTGATGATTATAACTTTGTAGCATAGTTTGAATTTTGGTACTTCTAAGTCCCATTTCTTCCCATTTCTCCCCCATTAATTCCTTTGATATTCTTGACCTTTTGTTCCTTTGGATGAATTTTGCTATTATTTTTTCCAGCTCTCTAAAGCAATTCTTTGATAATTTGGCATGGCACTGAATAAGTAAATTAAGTTAGATAGTATCGTCAATTTTATTATATTCATTCAGTTTATCCAGTTATCCAATCGTACTTATATGATTATATCTGCCTTTATTTGGGTAAAGATTGTTTTGCAGTTAGGTTCATATAGTTCCTATGTATATCTTGGCAGATAGATTTTCTTTTTATTTGTGGGAGTATGTGTTTGCATGTGTATATACACCCACACATTTTCCATAAATCTATATAGATATACATATAATTTCTATATACATGCACATATATGTATACATACGAACATGTTTATGTGAGATAAGATGAGTTAGAATTCCTGCTCTGGATTCACAGGACTGAAATATAATCCCTGCTCCATCCCTTATTATCTGATCTTAAGCAAGTCATTCAACTTTTCTTCCTCTCAGGCTTTAATTGTCTCTTCCTGACTATTTGCATGGATCCCCATCTGGTCTCTTTGCCTCCATTCTATCTCCCACTTGAATCTATCATTCAGCTCAATGCCACAGTGATTTTCCTATTTTAAGTGTCTGATCTCTGCTTCTTTGTTTATAAACTTCACTTGCTTTCTGTAACTTACCAAATAAAGTACAGATTCCTTCTTCTTGATTTAAGGACATCCACAGTATGGTTCTATGCTACCTTTCCAACTGACTTTCTTAAAAACTGACTGTTTTAGATGAGGAGTATTAGTGATTCCCTAGTCTTTTATTTTAACAGTTCCATCGATTTTCACACACCATCTTCTTTGTCTGACATACTTGCTTTACTTTTCTGCCTTAGAGTACTTTCTTTACTCTGAAAACCACTGCAGGTTGGCAGGTAGATTTTAAAGTGTTTTTATACTGTGGTTGATGGAAGTTATCTTTCTATCTCTCCTTGCTGGATTTTGTTAGTAATATACTGAAATACTGCTGATGAGGATGGGTTTATTTCACATCCTGCAACTTTGACAAAGTTATCCACTGTTTCAGTTAGTTTTTAAGTTGAATCTCTAGAGTTCCCAAAGCAACCCATCATGTCATCTGCAAAAAGTGGTAATTTTGCTTACTTTTTTTATTTCTTTTTCTTTTCTTGTTGCTATAACTAGCATTTCTAGCACTATATTGAATAATAAAGGTTATAATAATTTTTGCTGTACCCCTAATCTTACGGGAAAGATTATTTAGCTTATCCTGTTTTTAGGTAGTGCTGGCTCTTGGTTTTTTACCATTTGAAGGTTTACTGTTTTACTGTTTACTCCTATGCTTTCTTGTGTTAGTTGCTTTTTTTTATAAACAGGAATGAGTGCTATATTTTATCAAAAGTTTTATCTGCATTTATATATAATCATATGATTATATGACATTGATATAAACATATGATTTTTATTATTTTTGTTATTAATATGATAAATGATATTTATGGCTTTCCTCATATTGAACTAGCCCTATGTTTCTGATTTAAATCCATCCTGGTCATAATGTGTAATCTTTGTGGTCTTTTGTTGTGGTCTCCTTGCTAAAAATGAAATTAAATTTTTTTGCATTAATATTCACTAGGGATATTATTCTGTAGTTTTAATTCTCCATTTTGACTTTCCCAGGTTTAGGTATCAAGCATTTCTAGCTAGAAGGATTTCTTTCATAGAAGGAATCTGGTAGGACTCCTTTCTTGTTTACTTTTTCAAACAATTTATGTCATGTTTGAATTAGTTGTTCTTTAAATATTTAGTAAAATTCATTTGCAAATCTATCTGGTTTTGGTCTTTTTATTCCTTTGGGAATTCATTTATAACTTGTTCAGTTTTTTCCCCTAAGATGGGGTTAAGTACTACTCTGTTCTGTTAATCTTGGCAATTTATATTTTTGTAAATATTTATCCCTAGCATTTAGATGATCAATTTTGCCTCACACCTATCAGACTGGTTACTATGACAAAAGAGGAAAATAATAAATGTTGGAGGGGATGTGGGAAAACTGGGGCACCATTGCACTGCTGGTGGATCTGTGAACTTATCCAACCACTTTGGAGAGCAATTTGGAAATATGCCCAAAGGGCTGTAAAGCTGTGCATACTCTTTGATCCAGCAATACCACTGCTAGGTCTGTATCTCAAAGACATCAATATTTTTTTTTGTTTTTTGTTTTTAAACAAATGCTTTATTAACTTCTGTTTTACATCATTCATTTCCGCCAGATTCTGAGTTACAATCATTTTCCCCCCATTATTCCCCTACCCAACCTCCCAGAATAGCAGTCCCACAAGATATCGCTTCCTCCAATCTGCTCTCTCCCATACCTTCTCCCATACCCCATCGACTTTTCCATTAGAGGAAGGTGAGTCTTTGTGTCCCAATGCCTGCACATCTTATCTCCCTATTACAAGCAAAAGAGTATTAATAATAGTATTTATACATATTTGAAACATTTAATGTTATGACCTTGAATTTCAGATCCATTTCCTTCCTCCCTTGTCACCCATTCCCTCTGGGGAGATAAGTAATTCAGTATATGTTGTACATGTCTAGCTATGCAAAACATTATCATAGTAGATATATTGTACAAGGTTGCTTATAATTCCCTCCCACTCATCCCACCCCCCACCTGGTCCATTCCCTGCATGATCCTGTCCCTCTTCTATAGTGGGTACTTCCAACCTCCCCTCCCCCCAAGGATGCCCTCCCATCCATCATCCCTCCTCTCATCCCCCTTCCCCCTATCCTGCTGCAGGTTGAGATATCCCATTTAGTATGTATGTCATTTTCTCCCTGAACCAAATTCAATGTGAATGTGGTTTTGCCTTTTTAGCCTTCCTTATTCTCCCCCTTCTTTGCAACCACTTCCCCTTGCTTCTTCTACATGGGATAGTTTACCCTACCCTGTCTCTCCCCATCTCTTCCTGCCACTTTCCTCTCTCACCTCACAACTTCACCCCTTGAATATTCTCCCTTCCCAACAAATTCAACCTATGCCCTCTATCCATATATAACTGTAACCATATGCACACACATTCACATTTGTATTCATATGACCACACCCCCTTATTCCATTATTTTCATAGTGAGAAAGATATCATCAGTCACAGTTATTGCTTTTCCATATAGGAATGTAAATAGTTCAAGTTTGATAAGGTCCTTTTGATTTCTTTTCCCTGATTACCTTCTCAGGCATCTCTTGCTTCTTGTGTCTGGATGTCAAATTTTCTATTCAATTCTGGTTTTTCCTCAAGAATGCTTGAAAGTCCTCTATTCCACTGAATGACCATATTTTCCCCTGAAACAAAATGCTCAGTTTTGCTGGGTAGGTGATCCTTGGGTTCATTCCCAGTTCTTTTGCCCTCTGGAATATCATATTCCATGCCCTTTGATCCCTCAGTGTAGAAGCTGCCAGGTCCTGGGCTATTCTGATTGTGTTTCCACAATATTGAAATTGTTTCTTCCTGGCTGCTTGTAGTATTTTCTCCTTGATCTGGGGATTCTGGAACCTGGCTATAATATTCCTGGGAGTTTTCTTTTTGGGATCTTTTTCAGGAGGTGATCGGTGGATTCTTTCAGCCTCTATTTTGCCCTCTGGATCTAAAACATCAGGGCAATTTTCCTTGAGAATTTCTTGAAGGGTGATTTCTAGGTTCTTTCTTTGATCATGGCTTTCAGGTAGTCCAATAATTTTTTAAATTGTCTCTCCTGGATCTATTTTCCAGGTCAGTGGTTTTCCCATGAGATATTTCACATTGCCTTCTAATCTTTCATTTGTTTGGATCTGCTTAACAGCATCTTGATTTCTCATAAAGTCATTAGCTTCCATTTGCTCCAGTCTAACTCTGAAGGAATGAATCTCCTCAGTGAACTTTGAGATTCTTTTTCCATCTGGCAAATTCGACTTTTTAAGGCATTCTTCTCTTCATTGCCCTTTTGGGCCTCCTTTGCCATTTGAGTTAGTCTATTTTTTAAGGTGTTGTTTTCCTCAGTCAGGCTGTTGACCCCTCATTTCATACTTTTCCTGCATCCTTCTCATTTTTCTTCCCAATTTTTCCTCCACTTCTCTTATTTGATTTTTAAAGTCCTTCTTAAGGTCCTCTATGGCCTGCAGCCCGCTCATGTTTTCCCCTGGGGCTTTTGGAGCAGGACTTTTGACCTCACAGTCCTTTTCCCGCTCTATGCCCCCAAAATAGGAGTCTAGGGTTGCATTTTTCTGTTTCCTTTGCCTTGGCATGTTGCCACTTAATTACTTGACTTTTGGGCTTGTTGCCACACTATGGCTTTAAGGCCAGATAGAAGAATTTTCGTCCCGAACGTGTGGGGAGTAACTTCCGTTTCTGGCAAGCTGTAAACCCACCCATGACTTCCACCCTAGATCACAATCCAGATCCAGGGAGGTTAAAGCAAGAGTGATTACCCCCCAAGACTGATCGCTGGATCTCCCCACGATTTGTAGGCTGGGAGCCGGAGCTGCCTCTGAAAACTACAAAATGGCGTGTCTCCTCAGCAGCTTCTAGCCCCCAGGGGAGGGAGCTGATGCATTCCCCAAATACAGGTCCCAAAGTCCATAGGACACTAACCTCTTACTTTGTCCTAGGCATGCCTATGTTGATAATTCTGGAGTCGCCACAGCTTCTGTGTTCTGGGGTTCCTCCAGCCGGCTGCTGGCCCTGCCGCCCTCGGGCTAAAACCTCGGCTCACGGGGACCTGGGCTCGGCTTGGCTCCTGCGCTCTGCACTCTGCGCACTGCCAGGTCCCAGACCTCTGCGCTGGTCCTTCCTGCAGGGCTGCTGGGCTGTCCTCAGTGGGAGGTTAGCTTCTCTGTGTCATTCTGTGGGTGCTGGGGCTCCAGAAGTTGTTCAGAGTCCCCTTTTACATAGTTTGGGGGGAATCTGGGGGCAGAGAGGCTTGTACAAGCTGTTTCTACTCCGCCATCTTGGCTCCGCCCCCGACATCAATATTTTTTAAAGGGAAAAGGATCTATTTGTACAAAAATATTTATAGCAGCTCTTTTTGCAGTGACTAAGAATTCAAAATCAGGAGGATACTCATCAATTTGGTAAAGGCTGAAGGAGTTGTGGTATATGAATGTGTTAAAATTGATTATCTGAAATAAAAAGGAAACTGAGGACAAAGTCACAGTGCAATCTATGACTGAATCTGCAAAGATAGCAGTTGCTTATTAAACCAGGTCACCTGACTCCTCAGAGGTCAGAGACAAAAAGTGTTTTACAGAGATGGTTTTTGTAACAAAAAAGAGTAATTAGAAAAAATACAGAAACTTATTTTGAACATAGTTTAATTGGACAAGGCAGGTCACCTGACTAGTTAGCTTCTCCTAGATTTTCTTAACCCTAAACCAGATGTTCTGCCCTCCAAGTGGTACCATTTGTAGTCAGGAAAGAGGAACTTAGTCAGTGGCTAAGTCTTCCCCGCCCCGCCCCCCCCCCCATATCTTCTTTAGAATAGTCCATTACTCAATTTAGACTATAGCTCAAGAAAAAATGTGCTTAACTTAATCTTTGGCTAACCTTTTCCCAGCTGCCAGGGCTCTGGTCAACCCCACTTTCTGTTAGAAAGGGGGACTTAATCTTTGGAAAAACCTTATAATCATATGATTATTTTATTCTTCTAAATTATCTGTAACTAAATGATAACACCTTCTCAATATATCCACTAAGTCTATAGGTGAGCAAGATTAAAGAGACTACCTATGTTAGTCTGGCTTAGTTTAGGGCTAGCTCTTCCTAAAGAAGGGAGCCTAATCCTATAATCAAACTAAAAATAAGTCAAAGTAACCAAAAAGAGATGATCTCTCTTTCACTTGTGGTGGAATATTATTATGTTATAAGAAATTACAAGCAAGATGATTTCAGAAAAACTTGGAAAGACTTATATGAACTGAGGCAAAATGAAGTGAGTAGAACCAGGAGAACATTGTATATAGTAACAGCAATATTGTACAATGAAGAATTATGAATGAATTAGCTATTCTCAACAATACAATGATCCAAGACAATTCCAAAGGTCTCATGATGAAGTGTGCTATCTATCTCTAGGAAGGAACTGAAACTGTTTGAATACAGACTGAAGTATGTTATTCAATTTTTTCTTTCTTTCTTTCTTTCTTTCTTTCTTTCTTTCTTTCTTTCTTTCTTTCTTTCTTTCTTTCTTTCTTTCTTTCTTTCTTTCCTTTCTCCCTCCCTCCCTCCCTTCCTTCCTTCCTTCCTTCCTTCCTTCTTTCCTTCCTTCCTTCCCTTCCCTCCTTCCTTCCTTCTTTTTTATTGAAGTCTTCTTGTACAAAATTGCCAGTATGGAAATATTTTACATGATTGCACATCTATAATCTATATCAGATTGCTTATCATCTCAGGGAGGGTGGAGGGGTGGTAGGGAAGGAAAGATAGAATTTGGAACTCAAAACTTCTTTTAAAATATTTAAATTTTGTTTTAATGTGTAATTGGGAAAAAACAAAATATCAAATTAATTTTTAAAAGATGATCAATATTGTTGGCACATAGGCAAAATGGCTTCTACTAATTTCTTTCATATATTCTTCATTGTTAATGTATCCTTTTCATTTTGATACTGATAATTTAGTTTTCTTCTTTTAAAAATAAATTTAATGAATGGTTGAATTATTTTTAATACAATTAATAAATTTATTTTTAGTTTTCAATATTCACTTCCATGAGATTTTGAGTTTAAAATTTCCTCTCCCTCTTTCTCTTCCCCCATCTCCAAGATGGCATGCAATCTGATATAGGCTCTACTTATACATTCATATTAAATGTATTTTCACATTAGTCATGATGTAAAGAAGACTTAGAACTAATGGGAGGAACCATGAGAAAGAAGAAACACAACAAAACAAAAGAAAAGGAGAGCAAAGAGTGTGCCTCCATCTGCATTCAGACACCAAAGTTCTTTCTCTGGATGTGGACAGCATTTTTGGCTGAATTCTTTTTTAAAGACATTAGATTTATTTGTTAATTCAGTATGGGTTTTTTGCTTTCATTTTTGCCTAGTCTTTTTTTTGATTTTCAGTATTTTTATTTTGGTGTTTAGTTGGGAGTTCTTGAATGGTTGTTTTTAGTTTTCTTCTATACTTGCAGCTGCAATTTGTTGATATGTGCTTTTTTCTTTTATTTATGAAAGCATTTAGTGATATAAATATTCCCCTATATTCTACTGTGGCTTCTTCCCCCAAATTTTGGCATGTTGTCTCATTGTTGTCATTATCTTTAGTGAAATTATTTCTATGACTTGATTCTTTGATTTGCATATCCTTTAGGAAGACATTCTTTACTTTCCAATTAATTTTTAACTTTTTCTTCAAAAGGTTTTTAAAATGTAATTTTGGTGCACTGAGGTTGGAAAATCATGCATTTAATATTTCTGCTTTGTTTGTAAGGTTTTAAAAAAATGTTGTAATACGTGGTTAATTTTAATGAAAGTGCCATGCTGCTGAGAAATAGGTCTACTCCTCTCTATTCCCATTTGATATTCTCCAGAAGTCTATCAAATCTAACTTTTCTAAACTTCCATTCAGGTCCTTCATTTTGGGGGGGGTTTATTTTTAGTTTAGATTTATCTAGGTCTGAGAGGAAGTAAATTAGGGTCACTGGCATTCCACCAGTATTTTAAAGGTCCCTTCAGTCTGGGAGAAGCTCTAGGAACATTCAAAGGACTATTCAGGTGTTTTCTCCTTATAGAAATCCTCTCCAGATCAGGATCCCACCTCAGAGTTCCCACCCTCCCTCAAGAGTTTGGGTATAGGGGCGGCTAGGTGGCACAGTGGGTAGAGCATCGGCCCTGGAGTCAGGAGGACCTGAGTTCAAATCCAGTCTCAGACACTTAACACAAAAACTAGCTGTGTGACCTTGGGCAAGTCACTTAACCCCAATTGCCCTACCTTCCCCCTCCAAAAAAGGGAAAAAAGCAACAAAAAAAAAAGAGCTTGGGTGTACTCTGTTATACTTTTCTGTGTGCCAGTTACCTCCCTACCCCCTACCCCACCCCCTCCACCTGCCCAGAATATCAACTACTTGATCAAGTCTCTGGATCCCTAGAACTGATCATGATGGTTGGCACACAATAGATGCTTAGTAAATGTTTGCAGATAATAAAAGAGACTGAAGCAGAGCTCTGAGACAATGGCACTTTACTAAAAGATCTGCAGTCCCCTCTAATGAAATGGATCTCAGGTCTTCCTCATGATCTGAGATGCCTCCTTTTCCAGTACCTTGTTTTTACAGGATCTGATACCCAAATATGCAAAAGAGGCATGGCAAAATACTGAATCTCACTGACAGATAGACCTTGTTCTTGAGGGCCAAAAATGACATATTATCAAGGGGTTCTTCTGTGGAGGCTGAGTTTCTGGTGGAGAAGTGAGGCAATCACTGAGGCGGTGAAATTCAAACAGGGAGGGAAAGGGGCTCGTTTTATCCAGGATCTTTCCGTCTTTCATGTCCTGCATGGGGAGCCTTATAGACTCCAGACACCCAGCCTAGTGCCTAGCTGTGACCACAGACCACAGTTCAGATGCCCATTCCCTCAGCCAAAGAAGCCTGTGGGAGGGGGAGTCCAGGACTTTGTTGAGTGATTATGGACATCCTAGGTCTACTGTGCAATCTAGGCTGGGTCAGGGTGAGTTTTTGGTGAGCTGCTGGGACTTTTTGCTATTTTTGGAGGGGGAAAGTAGGGCAATTGGGGTTAAGTGACTTGCCCAAGGGGGAGACTGTGGGGGCCAGAGCTCTAGGCTGAATCTTGGGAGTCATTAGGGAGGGCCAGGCTGGACTTCTCAAGGCTTGTCTCCAATTTCGTCTTGAACTCCCAAAGCTTCCCACTTTTTGGGTCCTCAAGAAAAGCTTGTTTCACTACATCTCAGGTTTCTAGAGTGGGTAGAGGGCAGTGTATACTCTGGGAATCATTGGGCAAGGTTGAATGTAAAAGCTCTACCATGGGAGGGAAAGAGACAAAAGTAGGCAGCAGGGTAGAATGGACAAGACATTGGACTCCAGAAGACCCAGCTTCAAATTCTTCATCAAATACCTATTGGCTGTGTGACCCTGAACAGGTCACTTTGTCTTTGCCTTAGATTCCTCATTTGTCAAATGAAGGAGTTGGACTGGATGGCCTAGTTCTAGATCTGGGTGGGGGAGTTCTTGAACTTGAGTTGGAGAATCAATGAACATTTATTAAGTGCTTACTGTGTGCCAGGCTCATGGGCATCTAGGTGGTGCAATGGTTAGACTGTTGGACCTGGAGTCAGGATGACTTCTCTCCCTGAGTTCAAATCTGGCCTCAGACATATTAGCTGTGTGACCCTGGTCAAGTCACTTAACCCTATGTGCTTGAGTTTCCTCATCTGTAAAATGAGCTGGAGAAGGAAATGATAAACCACACCAGTATCTCTGACAAGAAAACCCTAAAAGGGGTCATGAAGAGTCAGATGACTGAAAAGTGACTGAAGATGTGTCTGGCACTTTGCTAGATGCTGGGGATACCAAAAGAAGAAAAAAGCCCTCAAGGAGCTTACAATCTAATGGAGTAAATAACACGAAAGCAAAGTGAGAAGCAGGAAACTAGAGGGAAGGTCCCCTTAGCAACAGCCTGAATTGATTGGGAGAAGCAGCCTTCCAAGTGCTGGAGGGGCCCTTTGGGATTAGGACCCGGCTAAGGGAAAGGGCGTCAATCTGGAGCCATTTCAGGGGAAGGTGGAGGTGAGGAACAGTAAAAGAGGCTGGGGAAAGCTGGGGATTTCAGGAACCAGATCAGAAGTCCTAGGCTGAACAAGTCCATCCCCTCTATGTCCCCACCCACATGGTCATTCCCCCCTCCTCCCCCATCATTGTGGCTAGTAGATCAGGACTACCTTTCTTACCTGGCAAGCCTGCTACAATGATCTTCCCTTAGGCTAGTCAGACTCAGTTACTCCCTGCTCCCTCCCACCCAGCTAGCCCTACCTTAATAGAGACAAGGCAGGAAGACCAATACCAAGGCTACTGCTAACATGCAGAGGGGAGAGATGATTCACTAGAGAGATGGCTGGTTGAGTGAGGGGAGGAGACTTAAATGTGACAGAGAGAGAAATAAAAAGTAGGCAACTGATTGGCTATGAGGGCCAAGAGAGTGAGGAGTCTGAGAACCTGAGGGACTAGGAAGGTGGTGGTCCAAGATGGTAATAGGGAAGTTTGGAAGAGGACTGGATTTGGGGGAAAGGATGAATTCCGTTTTGGACATGCTGGGACATGGGGGATGTGGGACTGGAGCTCAGGGAGAGACTGGACCTCTAGGTCTGGGAGTCACTTGCATAAATAATTGAACCCATGGGAACTGATGAGGCTACAAGTAAAAGAGTAGAGAAAGAGGGGGACCCTGTCCTCACCCACTGTTGGTGGGTATGATATGACAGCATGGGCATGATAGATAGGAATGAGCAGATATGATATGAGATGAGATGATGGCAAATCATCAAAGACCACTGAAATGGCGGGAAGACAGGCACATGTAGGTACTGTTGGGATTGTGACAGAATCCAGCTCCTCAAGGGCTTAATGATGAACTTACATAAATGAAGTGGCATATCTTTACATCATAGTACATGATGGATTCAGACCAACCTGGGAATACCTGCATGAACTGATATAGTTTTGTATTATCAGTTTGGATACGAACAGAAAAAGGATCTGATGTAAAACTGTCAATACCACATGAGGATGACTTTTTCAAAAGCATACAATTTAATTTCTTTTTGGAGGGGGGAGGGCAGGGCAATCAGGGTTAAGTGACTTGCCCAAGGTCACATGGCTAGTAAGTGTTAAGTGTCTGAGGTCAGATTTGAACTCAGGTCCTCCTGACTCCAGGGCCAGGGCTCTATTCACTGCACCACCTAGCTGCCCCCATACAACTTAATTTCAAAGCTGGCCTGCCTTTCGTGGTTTTCTTCTGACCTTATGTTTTTCATCTGTGCATTTTAATAAATGCTTTCATGGCCCTCTTGTCTTTCAGGAATGTCAGGGAAGAAGGACAGAACCCCACTCTTCCTCCCAAATGTCACCCCCCACCCCAAAAAGTAAAAGAAAAACATAATCTTAGTAACAAACATGCATAGCCAAGCAAAATAAATCTGTGTGGTGGCCATTTCTTTCCCTTGAGCCCACTGTCTTTCTGTGTCAGAAGGTATGTAACATGCTTCATTGCGGGGACTCTGGAGTCACTGACCGATATATTGATCAGAGTTCTTCAGCCATCCCGAGCTGTTTATTTGCCACTTCACTTTGGGGCACTCCCCAGGGATTCTCTGAAATTGTCTCATCGTTTCTTCCAGTGTAAAATCTTCCATTCCATTCACATAGCACAATTGGCTCTGTCGCTCCCTGTGTGATGGATCCTTCCTTTGGTTACGTCCTTTCACATTCAGCCTTTTCCTTTCCCATGGCTTCTATCTTCTGGCTCACGGAGACCTGACTTCCTCCTGATGCCACAGCCTCCCTAGCCTCTCTTTCCAGTATGGCAGTATATGTTCTCCCATCCCCTGCCTCACTTGCCATGCTATAGGAGTACCCATTGCCACTTCTACATTCCCTCTATCTCCTTCACTTAGCAAGCCTCTCCTCCTTTGAGGTTCAGCCAGTCCCCATTTATTGCCAAACCAAGCTTCTGGTGATTGTTGTCTATATATCTCCAAGACATTTTTCTTTCCTCAATGAGTTCGGTGCCTAGCTCAGTCTTCTCACCTAAACTCCAGCTCTCACACTAGAGACTTCAACATCCACACTGATATTTCCTCAATCTCCAAATTCCTCAATTTCCTGATTTCCCATGGCTCACTTGTTCACCCCACCTCAGCTACTCGTGAAGATGGTTAGACCCTTGGTCTTGTCATCACTTACAAGTGTTCAGGAGCTCTGAAGTATCCTCATCTGACCACAATCTACTGGTATTTTATCTCTCCCTCTCCCTTGCAGCCCCAAACCCTTTTCTTCCTCCATGCCATAGCCAATCTCTCCACCCTTTGGTTCTTTCCCAGGCCATCACACCTGCAATGGTTACACTCCATCTTGACTCCTTGGTGAGGCTGTTTTACTGTCTCCTTCTCAAGTTCTTTGCTCCCTTATTCTATTGAAGATCTTGTCCTGCCAAACCTTAGCCTGATCCAGTGACACCAGCCTCTTGGCTGATCTGCAAACAAGACCCTCCATCTCTTGGTTCTGAATATTTTCTCTGGCATTTTCCCTTTGCCTGGAATGTTCTTCCTCCTCATCTTTACTTCCCGGCTTTTCTGATTTCTTTCAAGTATCAGCTAAAATCCCACCTTCTACAAGAAACCTTTGCCTAGTTTTCTTTAGTTAGTGCCTTCCCTCTGCTGATTATGTACCATCCATCTTGTCAGTAGCTTGTTTTTTACATAGTTATCTACATCTTTCCCATTTGATGGTAAACTTGAAGGCAGGGACTGCTTTTGGCCATTCTTTATATCTTCAGCACTTAGCATAGTGTCTGACCCATAATGGGCACTTAATAAATGCTTGTTGACTTCTTTTATATTTTTGTTAACTTTGCCAATTTTGTGGGTGTGAAATGTAACTTCAAGGAAGTTTTAATTTCCATTTGCTTAAATTATGAAATGATTTGGTATATTTTCAAATGGGAGGTGATAGCTTGGATATTTTTCCTTTGAGAACTGTGTGTTAGTATACTTTAACCACTTATCTATTGGGGAACCAATGACTGTCATTCTAATTTATTTGAATCAATTCCTTATATATGTTGAATATCCTATGAACTCATTGTAATGATTTTTTAAACAATTAGATAACTTCCCTTTGTGATTTTCTCTACATTGATTTTGTTTATGCAAAAAATTTCAATTGTGCATGATTGAAATTGTTCAATCACCCTTCTATGATTCCCACTTCCCTTGTTTGGACATGAACTCTTCCTGCCATCATTACAAAAGGGATTTTTCCTCTTGTTCCTCTAATTCATTTATGATATAACCTTTCCTTTCTTTTATCTTTTTTATCCAGTAGCAAATTGTATTTATGATTAGGGCTTTGTAGTACAGTGTAAGATCTGGCACTACTAGGCTCCCTTCCCTCCCACTTTTTGTTTCATTTTTTTCCCTTGAGAATTTTATTTTGTTCCTCTAGCTGAATTTTATTATTTTTTTCCTAGCTCTCTAAAGTAATCTTTTGGAAGTGTGATTGGTATGGCACTAAATACAAAAATTAATTTAAGTAGTATTGCCATTTTTATTATATTGGCATAGCCCAAGCAAGAGCAATTAATCTCTAGAGTGTTTTGTGATTGTATCCATGTACTTTCTGCATTTGTCTTGGTGTAAGTAGAAGATTTTTTAACAATAAATTTTTTCTTTTAGTTTTTACATCACCAAAGTTTCTTCCCCTCCTCTTTCTAGAGAGCTATCTCACATAACAACTTTATTAAAAGAAAAAAAAAGAAAAAGAGGAAGTGGAGAAAAAATCAGCCAAATTAATCAACATATTGAAAAAGTATGAAAATATATGCAACATGCCATACCTGTGGACTTCCCATCTCTGCAAAGAAATGGGGCGGGGCGTCTTCTCATTTTTCTCCTTTGGGACAAATTTGTTCTTGTTTTGTTTTATTTGTTTTATTGACAAATTTCAATAGTAACTTTTTTTAAAAAGGGGTTTATTGATATTTCTTTTTTACATCATTATAAGTCCCCTTCCGTCCTTCCCCTTCTCCCACATAACAAATAGTTTTTAAAGATTATAAAGGAAGAGGAAACAATTAGCATAACTCGATTCATTTGTTTTTTTCAGTCACGTATGACTCTTCATGACCCCATCTGGGGTTTTCTTGGCAAAGATACTGCAGTGGTTTGCCATTTCCTTCTCCAGTTCATTTTACATAAGAGGAAACTGAAGCAAACAGGGTTAAGTGACTTGCCTAGGGTTGCACAAGTTAGTATTTGAGGCGGAATTTAGATGGATCTTCCTCATTCCAAGCTCAGTGTTCTATCTACTGCGCCACCTACCTGCCTAAACTGATCCATACATTAAAAAAAAAGTTCTGAAAATATGTACCATGGACAGCTCTTGTTGACCTTTTATCTCTGCAAAGGGATGAGTTGATGAGGTCTTCCCCTATCCCTTTGGTTGAAGTAGGATTGTTCTTTATAATTTGGAAACGTTATTTTTTTCATGATAGGTCTTTTTGTTTACATTGTTGTAGTTTTTAATGTATATATATTTTTTGGTTCTGCTAACTTCACTCTGTATCAGATCATATAGCTCTTTCCAAGCTTCTCTGTATTCATCACACACATAATTTCTTATAAGATAATACTGTTCCATTACATTCATGTACTACAATTTTTTGTGGTACATCCCCAATCAATGGGCATGCTGTTGTTGTTTAGTAGATTGGTCATGTCTGATGCTGAGTGACCTCATTTGGGGTTTTCTTGGCAAGGATACTAGAGTGGTCATTTCCTTCTCCAGCTAATTTTGCAGATGTGAAAATTGAGGCAAACAAGTTAAATGACTTGCCTAAGGTCACACAGTTAATAAATGTCTGAGGCTGGGTTTGAAACTGTAAGCCTGGCACTCTAACCACTTTGCCACCTAGCTGCCAACAATAAAAAAACACCCCCCAATCAATGGGCTTCTACTTTGCAATTTTTTACTATCACAAAAAGTACTGCTTTAAAAGAATTTGGAATATACAGGAATTTTCTTTTTATCAATGGCTTTAAGCCTTGTAATGGAATCTCTGGGATAAAAGGTGTGGACAGTTTAGTCACTTTTATTTGCATAATTCTAAATTGCTTTCAATAATGATTATACTGATCCACAGTTCCACTAACAATATACTAGTATGCTTATAACCCATCCAACATTTACTATTCCCATCTCTTGTCATCTTTGCCAATTTGCTGGGTATGAGATGAAAGCTCTGCATTGTTTTGATCTGCATTTCTCTTATTAGTGATTTGGAGCATTCTATCTCATGGTTGTTAATAGTTTGCAATTCTTTTGAGAATTGTTGGGCGGAGCCAAGATGGCGGAGTAGAAATAGCTCGTCCAAGCCACTCTCCTCCCAGATCACCTCCAAACTATGTAAAAGGGGACTCTGAACAACTTCTGGAGCCCCAGCACCCACAGAATGACACAGAGAAGCTAACCTCCCGCTGAGGACAGCCCAGCAGCCCTGCAGGAAGGCAGTGCTCTGGGAGCTGGCAGCACAGCATGCAGTGCTCAGGGAGCTGAGCACAGGTCCGCGGCCAGGGCCAGCAGCCGGCTGGAGGGACCCCAGAACACCAGCAGCTGTGGTGATTCCAGAATTATCAACATAGACATGCCTAGGACAAAGTGAGAGGTTAGTGCTCTATGGACTTTGGGACTAGTATTTGGGGATCTCGTTGGCTTCCTCCCCTGGGGGCTAGAAGCCACTGAGGAGACACGCCATTTTGTAGTTTTCAGAGGCAGCTCCAGCTCCTGCCCTGTGAACTGTAGGGAGATCCAGCGATCAGTCTTGGGGGGTAATCGCTCTTGCTTTAACCTCCCTGGATCTGGATTGTGGTCTGGGGTGGAGGTCATGGATGGGTGTCCAGCTTGCCAGAAATGGAAGTTGTCCCCCCACACGTTCCGGACAAAAGTTCCCGTCTGGCGGCAGAGCCATACTGTGGCAACAAGCCCAAAAGTCAAGTAATTAAGTAGCAACATGCCAAGGCAAAGGAAACAAATTAAACAGAAAAATGCAACCTTACACTCCTACTTTGGGGGCAAAGAAGATCGAAGCATAGAACAGGAGGAGGGCTGTGAGGTCAGAAATCCTGCTCCAAAAGCCCCAAAGGAAAACATGAGCGGGTTACAGGCCATAGAGGACCTCAAGGAGGACTTTAAAAATCAAATTAGAGAAGTGGAGGAAAAATTGGGAAGAGAATTGTTTAAATTCTTTGACGATGTCTCTGTTGATGAATGGCTTTTGGTTACACGTTTTCTTGAATATATGTATATGCACATGTGAATATATTGACATATATATATATATATATATATATATATATATATATATATATATATATATATATATAAATTGTCTAGATATCATGGATACCAAACCCTTATCTGAGGACAACTTTTTCCCCCCAATTCAACAACTTCACTTCTTATCCTAAATGCATTAATTTTGTGCAGAAGTTTTTTAGTTTCATGTAGTCAGTTATCTATCTTTTATAATTGCTTCTATGAGTTGTCTGAGAAATGTGTGTATGCATATATATGTATGTACACATACATATATATACATATACACACATAATGTATGTGTATATGAATAAAATCTCCCACTTACCACTCTGACAAGTATATAATCTGCTTCTCTTCTAATTTTTATGCAATGTATCTTTAACATTAAGGTCACATATTAATTTAGAATATACCATACAACATGGCTAAAGATGTTGATCCAAGATTAATTTTTGCCACACAGTTTTCCAGTTTTCCCCCAAATTTTTATTAAATAGGGAATTCTTTCCCAAGTTGTTTGTGTTTTCTGGTTTATCAAACTCTCGGTTACTGAGTTTCATTGATTCTAATTCTCCTTTCTCTTATTCATTTTACTGATCTACTTTTCTATTTTTTAAAGCAATACCAGATTGTTTTGATGATTACTCCTTTACAGAGATTTGGCATGTTTTTGTTTTTAAATATGATTAATTTTGTTTGTTTTTCTAATGTTGAACTATCCTTACATCCTTGGTATACACTTATCTTGGTCATATTTTATGAGTTTTGGGATGAATTGCTGTAGTCTATTTGACAGGATTTTACTTAAAACTTTGACTCACCATTCAATAATGATATTGGTTGGTATATCTCCTTCTTTGACCTTTCCTGCCCTAATTTAGATATTGGGATTATATTTGTCTAATAAAAGGAGTCTGGTAGAACACATTTCTCAATTTTGAGAATAATTTGTATAGTATTGGTACTAATAGTTCTTTAAAAGTTGGATAGAATTTTATTGTGAATATACCAGAAGCAGGATTCTGCTGTGCCCCCCACACCCCACACCCTTTCCCCTTAGGTAGCTGCACTACAGCTAGGTCATTTTCCTTTTCTGAGATTAGATAAGATCTCCATTTGGTCTTTTGTGAGTTTGAGTATTTTATATATTGAGTTTTCCTCTGCTGCTTTCATGTTCTCATTTTTGATACATATAACTGCGTGTAACAGTCTAATTACTTTTATTTTTTCTAGTTTTATTGTGGTTTTATCTTGTTTGTTTGCTATTACATTTATTTTATTTCCTGCCCTTTTCTTTTTAATCAGCTTGGTTAAAGATTCATCAGTTTTATTAGTCCTTTCAAAGGGTCAGATTTTAGTTTTATTTATCATTTCAATAGTCTATTTGGCTTCCAGCTTTTCTATTTCTCTAAATTTCAGTTTCTACTCTTTTGTGCTCATTTTGGATTTGTTTGTTGTTTTATTTAAAAAATTTTAAATACATATTCAGTTTATTGATTCTCTTTTTTGTTGTTAGTATATATTTTTAGGGATATAGTTCCTCGCCCCCCCCCCCCCAGGACTACTTTAAATCTCAGAAAATCTGATATGCTGATTCATCATTATAATTGTTTTTCACATAATTACTGTTTCTGTGATTTGTTCTTTGAGTCACTCATTATTTAGAGTTTCATTACTAACTCTCCATTTGGGCCTGTGTCTTTTTTTTATACTCCCTGAACTGATTACTATTTTTATTGCAAGCTATGATATGTAAAAGTTTTGTTGACTATTTTTACATTTTAATATTTATAGACTCTATCTCTCTTCACCATGGGAGTCTGCCCACCACTGAATCAAGATCTCCCCCTTTCTTTGCTCCTGTTTCAATTCCTCTCTTTGCCACCTTAGTCTATAGCTCCTCTTCTTTCTGACAGTCTACAGGAATTATTTTCTCTTCATGATTTACTATTTACATGGTTTGCTGTGTATCTTACACATTCCTCTCTTCCTTCTCTCCACCCTTAAATATGCCTTCCGTTTCTATAGTTTAATCCTACACAAAAAAAGATTTTCTTGTAGGCCAATTGTTGTAAAGTCCATTATTCCTTCTATTTAGGAAGAAATCTCTTACTGGTTCTTCTGTTGTTTTGTTGTTGTTAGTCCCATGAGTGTCTTTCTAGGATAATTTATTTTGTTATCTGTGCCTTCCGAGCTTTACTTTTTTGTTTTTATATGTTTGCCTTTCTTGTATTTCTGTTGTCTGGTATGTTCACAAAGCAAATTATTTGCTCAGCTTTGATTTTCTTTGTAGTTATACTTCCAATGACTCTTAAAACTTAATACCCAGCCTTTTCATTAATGATTAGATTCACATTTGCAAGGCATTTCACCTTAGGTTGCCTCTTGAGCCTCTTTACTCTTTGGAGCATGTTATCCCACTTTTCACTTTCTGGTGGGTGCAGAATAGCCTTGGGTTATTCATATTTCCTCTCCTTTATATTTCAAGGAGTTTCTCCTGGTGATGTGTTGAATTTGTTGTTCATCATTGGAATTCTTAAAAACCAGATATTTCTTGGAATTTGGGGTATAGGATTTTTTTTTTTGCCCCCTGGAGGCTACTTGTGTATTCTTTCAATTGGTATTATTTCTTGTGTTCAGAAATTCTGGATGGTTTTAAATAACTAATCCCCTGCATTTCAGATTCAGGCTTTTACTTGTGTTCTTTTGGGACACCTATGGTCCTTAAGTTCTCTTCAAGAGCAGTTTGTTTTGTTTGGAGAGGTAACATGTATTCTTTGAACATTGTTATTGTTTCCTTCACTTCAGCCAGATTGTCTTTCACTTCTGTGTATTTATGTTCTCAATCAGTTCTCTTTTGTTTCTTGGGAGAAAATACTTACTGTGAATTCAAGTTTCTTTATTCTTCCAAACATTTCTACTGTCAAAGCCATAAATTCTGCTTTTATGATTCTTATTTTTCTCTTGAACCCTTCAGAATCATTCTTCTCTGTTTCCATGCTCTTTTGGGACTCCATGAGGTCTTTTGCTTCATCAGGTGTTGATTCATTTTTATTTGTCCTGCAATAGTTTTTCTGAGATATTTGTACTTATTTAGATGTTCTGGAAGCTATCTACCTTTCTGTTATTTATATTTTCCCTACTGATTTATCTGCTTGTGCTCAAGGTTTTTAGATTTAAAAAAAAAATTAGTTTTATTTTTAGTTTTGAATTCTCCCTTTCTCATTTCCCCTCTCCCATCCACTGAGAAAGCAAGAAAAACAAAATCCCTTACAAATGTGTTTACTCAAGCAAAACGAAATCTGCATTAGACATAAAAAAACAACACAATTCAATCTGCACGTTGAGGCCATCATTTCTCTATCCAAAGATGGTTAGCATGTTTCATTATTAGTCCTCTGGAACTATGGTTGGTTTCATTGTGTTGATTACAGTTCCTAAGTCTTTCCAAATTGTTTATCTTTGTGATACTGTTATCATATAAATTATTCTCCTAAATCCATCATTTCATTTTGTATTAGTTCATTCAAGTCTTCCCAGGTTTTCCTGAAACCATCCCCTCCATTATTCCTTATAGTACAATAGGATTCCATTACATACACATACTATAACTTGTTCAGTCATTCCCTGGTTGATGGGCACCCCTTCAGTTTCTAATTTCCCCCATTATGAAAAAGAGCAATATAAATATCTTTGCACATATAGGTCCATTTTCTCTTCCTTTGATATCTTTGGGGAATAGACCTAGCAGTGGTATTGCTGGGTCAAAGAGTATGCACAGGTTAATAGGTTTTTGGACATGTGCTCAAGATTTTTAACTGAGTTTTCTTCCTTCTGAGATCCTTGGTAATTTCAGTCTTTTTCTCTCGTATTCCCCTGTCACTTACTTTCTGATTCCTTGCCCTCTGAGTACAGAGCCCCTAAGCGATAGACCTCAAAGCTGTTGGAAGCCTCCCCCTATTCTGGAAAATTCACTTTTCAATGGCTCAAGTCCCTGCTTAGGTGACTTCTTGGGGGACAGAGCTGGTCCTGTCTGGATGTCAGTAATCTTTCCTTCAGGCCTTGTAGAGCCCCACACATTCCACCTCCCTGCTCTAGGTCCCCCTGGTCTTAATTTTCTGAATCAATCCACACAGTGACTTTCACTTTCTATATGTTCATCTCCTCCACTTAGAGGGTGGGTAGGAGTTGAGTTCTATTGCTTGTTTCCATAGAATGATGTGGATGAAGGCAAGTGCAAAATTTGTTGAAAGAAACAGGAATAAGGAAATTGATGAGTGGATCCCTAAAGCACAAGCTTGAGCCCTATTGTGCCACCCTACCCAAATGCAGGGGTGGTAGGGGAGTGAATGCTAAATGACCCCAGTAGAGATTAGCCTTTTTTACTGGTAATTCATAGGATTGTAACCCCTTCAGCATTCTTAGTGCCTTTGCCTGTGGATGGAAGGGGCAATAATTAGTTTACCTGTTGTTCATACTTATAAGATTGGGAGGAAATGGGATTATGAAGGTTCAAGGGGTTCAGAGAAAATGTCTCATCCTTCATTTTTGGTCACATAACCCCCAAAACACTCGGGAAGTATCTCTAATATTTCATGCATTCTGTAGATTTTGCATGGAATTTCTCTATCTCTTTTCACCAAGTTTGTTGGTAGTATATAGAATGTGATCTGATGATTTGTGGGTTTTTGTTTTTTTTTGCTTTTTTTGCAGGGGGAAAGGCAGGGCAATTGGGGTTAAGTGACTTGCCCAAGATCACATGGCTAGTAAGTGTTAAGTGTCTGAAGCTGGATTTGAACTCAGGCTCTCCTGACTCCAGGGCCAGTGCTCTATTCACTGCACCACCTAGCTGCCCCAAGTGAGAGTTTATTTCATATCTCGCTATATTCTGACTTTGCTGGTTATTACTTAAATTATTGTGGATGACTCTCCAGGGTTCTCTATAAAGACCATGCTATCATCTGCTAAAGAAAAAACAAACTTGCCTCTTTGCCTATGCTTATTCTCTCAATTTCTTTTTTCTTGTCTTACTACTATAGCTAACATTTCTTACACTATGTTAAGTGATACTGGTAATAATGGAAATCTTTGCTTTACTCCTGATTTTATCAGAAAGATCTCTAGTAATTTCCATTACATATTTTACTGGCTCCATTTTAAATAAATACTATTTATCATATTGATGAAAGGTGTATTCATTTATTCTTTTTTTTAAAAAGAGAAATGTTTAGTAACAAAAGTATCAAATTCCCTGAGAAGTTAAATGCTTTTGTACCAGATTAAAATATAATTGCAAACTGTTTAGCAGAAGAAATAAAATTACAACAAAATATGTTAATTTGTGGTTCCTAAGTCAATATTTGACACCACTGGTTGGTGATGCTTTTTGTCAAACTTTTTTTTCTGAATCTATTGATGCAATTGTGTAATTTTCATTGTTTTTGTTGTAAATATGTTCCATTATGTTTATAGTTTTTCTAATATTGAGCTGTTCTTGTATTCTGTATATGATCCTACATAACTGTTGTTTTTTTCTTTTTCTCAGTGGAATGAGTAGAAGGAAGAAGGAAAGAAGGAACCTTTAGACTGATTGAAAAAAAAATAAAACCTATCTGGTTATAACATGCAATATTTTGATATGTTGTTATAATCTCTTTGATCATACTTTATCTGCATCAATATTGAATAGAGATATTGTTCTATAGTTACTTTTTTTGATTTGTCTTACCCTGGTTTAGGTACTGAGATCATATTTCACTGAAGTAATCTGATAGGATTTCTTCTTTTTCTATTTTTTTCACTTTATGTAACATCGGACTTTGTTGTTCTTTGATGGTTTAATTGATTTTTTTTTTTTTTTTGCTTTTTGGAGGGCAATTGGGGTTAAGTGACTTGCCCAAGGTCACACAGCTAGCAAGTGTGTCAAGTGGCTGAGACCAGATTTGAATTTGGGTCCTCCTGATTCCAAGGCTGTCACTCTATTCACTGTGCCATTTAGCTGCCCCAGTTTGATTGACTTCACTTGTAAATACAAATTGTCCCGGTGTTTATTTTCTTTGGAAGTTCATTGGTGACTTGTTCAGTTTCTTTTTTTTTTCTTTCTGAAATTAGATCATCCATATAAATCGGTTTTGTTTGCACATAATTGCACAAAATTGTTTCTAATAAGTTCCTTTATTCTTCAATTGTTGTTATTTTTTCATTTTTTTTTAACAATTTGGATTACTTCTCTCTTTTAAAAATGAGGTGAGTTAATAGATTATCTATTTTTCCCTAAAATAGCTTCTAGCCTTATTTATAATTCAGTGGTTTTGCTTTAAATTTTGTTAATTTTTTATCTTTAGAATTTTTATTTTTACACTATTTTGCCTTGAAAATACTTCTTGCTGAAGGTAAGTTTTCTTCCTTGCTGAAGGAAACTTAGCCAATAGGCAGAAATGAGAAAGAGGGAAAAGTAAGGAAGATTGGTCATTGAAAAGCCTGAGTTGGGAGATTGGGGGTTGTTTTTGAGAAGCAATGTTGCTGAATCATAGATTGCAAAGAGGGGAGTAAAGTGTAAGAAGACTATTAAGGGAAAGGGCTTTAAAAGTCAAATGGAGGGCTTCATATCTGATCTGGGAGGTGATGGGAGCTACTGGCATTTATCAGGTAGGAAGGGTGCCATGGTCTGATCTGTGCTTTAGGAAGATAAATTTGACGGCTGAGTGTCAAGGATCATCTGCAATGGGGAGAGACTGGAGGAAGGCAGACCCACCACAAGGATGCAAGCCAGAGCTGATAGGGGTGTGCACCAGGAGGGAGACAATGCCAAAGGAGAGAAGGGGGCGCCCCAAAAGTAGGTGCCCTCCATCCTAGGTGGGGACCCTTTCCCTCATTACTCAGCCTTCTCCAATCAGGCCTCAGACAGCATCCTTCAGGTGAAACCACCCTCTCTCTCCAGAGCTACCCCTGGTCTTTTTGTGGCCAGGTCAGTTTTACTGGAGCCATACCCACATCATGCCCATAACTGTGCAGGTTTTCCAACATTCTGTGGTGGGCCCTCTTGGTGAGCTGGCCCACTCCCACGGGTGGGGGCTCTCCACCTCTTCCCTGGCCTTCGGGCCTGGATCACCAGCTGCCTCGTGGCCCTCTCCGTCCCAGGGCTCTTCCAACCCTTCGTTCTTGCTCCCCGAACTCTCTACACTCGTGCCTCATTCAGCGTCCTTTTGGCTGAGACGAGGAGCTCTTCCATTGACGCCTGGTGCCCGACAGCCCCTCTGCCCCACATTACGGCCAATGCGGCTTCCAGGGGACTAGGGCAGAGTGACTATCTCCCCTGCCCACGGCCTATGCCCGCTCCAAGGGGCGCCTTCTGGCCCTAGCCCTGACCTCGCGGCTCGGACCCTGGCCAATGCCTCTTCTCTTGCTTTTCCAGGCTCCAAGTTTCTCCCCACTCCGGGACATCCGGGATTTCCCTCACGCCGCGGGCCTAATGCGGTCACTCCCCCGCTCACGCACGGCCAGTAGCTCCCATCGGCCCCACGGCTCCTCGGCCGGCCCCCGCCCCTCTCGGCGTGAGAGTCTGTGCACCTGGGTAAGCTCCGGGCCAGGATGCGGATGGGGGTGGGGCGCTTCAGCTTCGCACACCTGCCCCACTCAGGAACCTCAAGCACACAGTAGGCGCTCAGCAAAGGCGGGGGCGGCTAGACTGAGGGCTGGAGGGGCGGGGCGCGCGTGGGCTCTGCCTCTTGCGCAGCCGCAGCTGCCGCTGGTGTGTGCACTCGAGACCGTACCCAGAGGCGCGCTCGTACCGGAAGTGGTCCGGCCGGGCCGGTTAGACGGTGACTCTGCACAGCCGGAAGTCGGAGCCTGCGGCGCCGGGAGGCGGCGGTGGCGGCGGCGGCGGCGGCGGGAGGAGGGAGGAGGAGGGGCCGGGGCCGAGCTCAGGCCCGAAGAGTCCTAGGGCCGCCATGGCGACAGGTGCCGACGTTCGCGACATTCTGGAGTTGGGCGGGCCCGAAGGCGATGCGCCGGGGCCCATCAGCAAGAAGGACATCATCAACCCGGACAAGGTGCGTCTGCGCCTGCGCGCTCGGGCGGGGCGGGCGCTGAGGGGTGGGGTCAAAGCTGCCTGCAAGCTCGAATGCGCCTGCGTGTTGTGGGGCCTGCCGGCCCCCGGACGGGGCGGGACCTTTGCGCCTGCGCGCTGTGGTGGGGCGGGGCCGAGAGAAGGGGCGGGGCTTCTGAGCATCCTCCTGGATCTACCCCAGGCCTGCTGGAAAGCCAGGCTGCCAAGGGAGATAGTGAGCTCCCCGTTTCTGCAGGGCTCCAAGCAGACGCAGGCTGACCCCTGCTCAAGTGGGGCCCAGTCTCCATGCCTTTTGAAGGCCCTTTCAGCTCCTGTGCAGGAGGGGCTGATGGCAAAGGTGGGGCTGAGGTTAGGGGCTGGGGGAGCCAGGTTGGAGGGATGGGGGGAGGGGGGTTCCCTGGCCTGGTCTTTCCACTTGAGTCTTGGTCCCTCCATAGAAAAAGTCCAAGAAGTCGTCAGAGACGCTGACTTTCAAGAGGCCAGAGGGCATGCACCGTGAGGTCTACGCTCTGCTCTACTCCGACAAAAAGCAAGTGGATTTACCCCTTTACCTCCCCCTCCCCACCATTCCTAGCTCCATTTCCCTCTTCCTCCCTCATGAACTGAGATGCCCAGGTTTCACCTGTCCTACCTGCCTGAGGCTTCTTCAGGGCTGGCCTTGGGGGTCTACCTTTTAGTCTCACCCAGATATGGGACAGCCTTTTGAGGCTGTTTTGTCATGCTGAGGCTAGGCTTCTCTCCCCACCCCTGTACGCACAGCTGTTCCCTTTCAGGGAGTTGGATAGAGGGAGCAAGGAGGGTTCATGGGGTGTCCCAGGGGTTGGCCTATAATCACCCTCCCCACTTCCCTGGCAGGGATGCACCCCCCCTGCTCCCCAGCGATACAACCCAAGGATACCGTACAGTGAAGGCCAAGCTAGGGTCCAAGAAGGTACGACCCTGGAAGTGGATGCCTTTCACCAACCCTGCCCGAAAGGATGGGGCCATGTTCTATCACTGGCGGCGTGCAGCTGAGGAGGGCAAGGACTATCCATTTGCCAGGTTCAATAAGGTGAGGCTTTCCTGCTGCTGTGCTCCCTGGGCCTGGCTCTCATCAATGTTCTGGGCTGGCTCTGATTAGGCCCATCTAAGCATTTGGTTTGGCCCAGCAGGAGTAAAAGACAAGAGCAAGATAGTTTGTTTTGACACAAGTCCTCGTCTTTCTTTGGAGAGGTGTCACCGAGGGGCAGCACAAGCTGAAGGCTAGAGGAAGGCCTGGGAAGGAAAGGTCATTTGTAGTGGGTGATTGCCATGAAGGCTTCTTGGAGGAGGTGGTTTTGAACTGAGTCCTCAGGGCACAGAGGGTGGGATGAGCTCCTGAAGTGCCCCCAGAGCTGAGACGTGGAGACAGAAGTACAGGGATCGTGTGGGTGGGCTGCTGAGACGTCTCCATGGGCTGGCTTTTGGAAGCTGTTGGCTGGAAAGTCGTGTAAAGCAAGACTGGGAAGGTCAGATCTGCAGGTGACTAAGGTCCTTCCCTGCTAGGTCCTGGATTGGAGCTTGCTTTGAGGAGGTGGCTGGGAGCCACAGGAGGATCTGGGGTCCTGAGCAACAATAGGGGAGGTTCTTCTTGAATCCTGGCATCTTGCATCCAGAGCTCTCGGAACCTCAGAGGTCATTGTCTCCAACTCTTTCATTTTGCAGATGAAGAAACTGAGGGAGATGAAATGATTTGCCCAGAGTCACCCAGGTAGGGTGTATCAGTGGGAAGAACTGAGCCCAGGACTTCTGCCCCCCAGCCACCACACCAGCAAGGTCTGCACAGGGGAGATTTACCTTTCATCCTTCTATGGATGGATTGGACTAGGAAGGCAGGGCTGCTAGTGAGGCCTGAGGGAAGCCACTGAAGAGTCCAGGCAGGTGGCAGAGAGTGCCCAGACTCAACTGATGACTGTGAGGAAGGAGCCAGACCTAGCAGAAGGACAGGATGTGGTGGCTGACTGGACATGAGAAAGGAGAGAAGAGGGAAAGTCTCCCTTTGCTCCTCATCCTCTTATCATCCCAAGCTGAGGTCCGTGTCTCAGATTTTACAGACAAAATTGAGGCCATTTTCCATGAGCTCCCTCTTCTTCCTTCCTCCTCCTCCTCATATCCTGGCCCTCAAGTACCTTCTGCCACTCTCTCCTCCTTTACCCCTGTCTCACATGAAGAAGTAGCCTCACTCCTGGCCAAAAACTCTACTCCTTTAAGAGACTCCATTCCGTCCTGTTTCCCATTGTTTCATCCCTACTCTTCACTAGTTTTCAGTTGTTTCCTGTCTACTGGCGCCTTCCCTTCTGTCCATAAACATGCTTATGCTTCCCCTGCCCTGAAAAGACCATCTACACCCCCACTGCCTCTGGTCCCTTTTGGGGCCAGGCTCTCTGCCGTGAATGCTACACTTCTTTTCCCTCTTAGGTCTCTGTGTTCTGGCTTCCATCCTTCCCACTCACAAAGCTGCCCTTTCCTAAGAGTCAAACAGAATGGTCTTTTCTCAGTCCTTGTTCTTTTGGATCTCTCTGGCGCCTTTAATTCTCTGTCTCACCCTCTTCTCTGGATATGTCTTCGATAGGTTTTGGTGACTCTGCTCTCTCCTGGTTCTCCTACCTGTCTGATCAGCCTTCATCCAGGTCATGCCTGTTAATTGTGGCTGTTCCCTCAGGTCTTCCCCTGGTCCTCTTCTCATCACCTATATACCAGGGGTCTGCATAGCCAGACTCTGGCCTCCTCCCTGTTTTTTTTTTTTTTTTTATGACCATTGAGCTAATTATGATTTTTACATTTTTAAATACAATAAAACTTCATTTAAAATGTAAAAATCATTTTTAGTGTAGTACTTGCCAAAAGAGGTGGCAGACAGGATTTGCCCCTTTTGGTGGAGTTGGTAGTTGCCAAGCCCTGCTCTCTTTGAGGGCCCTTGGTGATCTCCTGAGCTCCCATAATCTCGGACATCATCCTAGGCAGATGATTCTTAGGTCTCTGTTTCCAGCCCTAGCCTCTCTCTTGACCCCCAATTTTTCATCTCCAGCTTTCTCTTGGGCTCAGCACACCTCTTGTTGAAATGCTCTCCCCACCCAAACCTTTCCCTCTCCTCGGCAGCATCCTCCTGGGCACCAGGCTTATACCACAGTGTTGGCCTCTGTTCCTGGTGCTCTCAGCCTCCACATCCAATCAATTGTCAAGTCCTGTTAGCCCAGGTTTTACCTCCCTTACTAGTCTCCTTAACCTTCATTGCCCTCTGTGTATTCTGTGATTGTCTAACACTAGCCCTTTTGTTGCTCCTCTCCAGACTCTGGGCATTTTCTCTGACTGTGCCCCATGCCTGGCATGCTCTCCCTCCTCATCTCTACCTCCTGGTTTCCTGAAGACTCAGCTAAAGTCCCCCCTTTTACAGGAGTCTTTCTTGATCCCCCTTAACACAAGCACCTTCTCTCCAGTTAACTGACACCTTGTTACCTACCGACCCTCCATCCCCCCCACAGGGCTCTCCTTTGAGAGCAGTATTCAGTTTTGGCCTTTGCATGGTGCCTCCAGCAGTGAGGTATTTTCTAGTGACTGCTAAGAGGGTGATTTGGATCCCAGGAATACCCCAGAAACAATTGCTCAGTTTTCCCAGAGGCCTTGTTCTCAGGAGCAGGACCAGTTTGTATGCCAAAATGTGTTGTTCCTAGTGGGTTGTGTATTTAACCACTACTTGGCAATGGGTTTCGTGGTTAGAGTCACATTCTCTTCCTCACTTCAGAACCCAGCCATTCTTACCATCTGCCTCGTCTCTCTACCTAAGAAGGAGGATGGTCTGGCCTCCTGGGGCTGTGCCAGAGCATGGGCTTCCTGCCCTCCATGGGCTGTGATCTGGGCTCAGCTGTCCCTAGATCTTCCCAGCTCTCCTGCCCTTTATACCTCAGGGTGGTTCTAAGCCACGATCCCCTTGACCAGTCAGCCCTTACCCCCCAACATCAGAGCAGACACAGTCTTCCAGCAGAGGCAGCTGGGTGGTGCAGTGGATAGAGTGCCGAGCCTGGACTCAGGAACACCTGAGTTCAAATCCTGACTTGGTGTAGTGCCAGTGCAGTATTTACAGCACCCACAATCACGGTAGAGACTGTGCCTATAAATATTGCATGACGTTCAATTGCAAAATATACCAAACTCCATATAGAGGACAGAACTGAAGCATTTATTTAGATACCAAAGAACCAAATCCCCAAAACAGTAAATTGATTCCATCATAGTACCAAAGACATTAAGAAGCCATAATACTGCTGAGAGCCAAAGCATCCTTCAGCCTTCCCACAAACCAATACAAGATCAGTATCTACTCACGAACCTATCTGACTCCTTGCCTGAGTATCCTCTCTCCCCCAACAGCTCTCTAGCTCTGACTTCCAGCTTCCTCTGGCTCTGCTTCCCTTAAGCAAACTCCTCCCACCACAGGGTCCATGTGCCTATTAGGGGGCAGAGTTTAGTTTCAAAGCAAGGGAGGTCTTCAAACTCCCCCCTAGGTCTGTTAAGGGGCAGGGAAGATCTTCAAATTCCCATTCTCATTACACTTGGACACTGATTAGCTGGGTGACCCCAGAAAGCCACTTCTTCCCTCCCTGCCTCAGTTTCCTGTATAAAATAGGGCCCACAATAGCACCTACCTCCCTGGGTTATTATGAATGGCACAAAGCAGGCCTTAATGAGCACTGGTTCTACCCCATCTCATTCCTCCTTCAGTCCCTCATTGTCATAAGGTGGGAATGGGCTTCTCCCCACAGACTGCGTCTTCTGTGTAGGGAGATGCAGTCAGTCACAAACAATGGTTTCATCACCCTCTACCCATATTTGTTCTAGTTTGGGCCTAGTGACATTGTCTTTTGAGCTAGGTACAGATGAAAAAGGTGTGTGGGGGGGGGGGAACATGTGGTTTAAAAATATATACATTTTTAGCATTCATTTTAAAAAATGTTGAGTTCTGAATTCCTCTGTGGCCCCTCCCCCCATCAAGAAGGCTAGCAACCTGGTACCCATTATACATAGAAAGTCACACAGAACGTTTCCGTATTAGCCTTGTTGGGGAACAAAGCAAGATAAAGAAAGAAAGTAAAAAAAGTCTCATCGGTCTGTCAGCTCCCTCTCCAGGGGCTCATGTCCACATGGCTAGTCGGTGGCCCTGGATCCCAGCTGCTCACTCGACCCTGGGACTTTAATCTAGGTGCTGTTCTGGAGGCGGATCTGGGCTCCCAGAGGGTCAGGCCAGGCCTTCACTCTGCTTGTGCATTGGAGGAGTTGTCTGGATCAGGGAGGTGCTTGACACCATGGAGGCTGATGAGATCACTGAGGGCTGAAGGTATCAGAAAGGTCACGCCCCCTCCCTGGGCTGAATTCCCCCTGGAGGACTTTCTGGCTTGTCTTTAATGAACACTCTCCTCTGCTTGTTGCTCCTCCCCAGTTTACAAAGCCCTTTCCATGATCTCCTGAGGTCCCCATCCATCTGGGACCTCAGCAGGGCTAGGGACTATTCTTACCACTTTACAGATGAGGAAACCGAGGCTTCAGCCGTGACGTCACAGTTCTGCCCCTTTCCAGCTGTAACGCTTTCTGCCTCAGGCTGTTACTGAGCAGGTTTGGTGTGTAATCTCTGGGCCCAGCTGGGCTCCTTGAAGGCAGGCTGTGGTGTTTAGGCCCAGCACCTTGCTTCCTGTGGAGGAGAGGCCCATGGGCTTACTGAGGGCCCCTGGCTACCTCTACCCCGCTGGGGGATGTGGAAATGAGAGCAGGACCTCTAGTTCATCCAAGACCCTAAATGGCTTTTTTTTTAAAAAAGGAATTTTTGTTGTTGCTGCTTTAATGTCCTGGTCACTTCCTGGTAGTCCTCACCCATACTTATTAGTGACCATCCCCTGTAACAAAGTAGCCAACTAATAACCTTGTAAAAAAAAAAAAACCAGATCGACTGAAAAGCCTCACTGTCTGATGGGTGTGCAGCATTCTGTATTCATAGGTCCCCTCTTCTTACTGAGTAGATGGAGGTGAGATTCTGCCTTGCAAAACCAAGATTATTCATTGCAATTAGTCTAAATTCAGGAGCCCTTTAATGTGCTCCTCGTTTGCCTTACTTTTGTCTTGGTATTCTGCTGTTCTTCTGGTTTGCCTTTCTACAAGACTCACCATGTTCTTTGAGCATCTCATCTTTGCTATTTCTTTTAGTGAAATTACATCCATTGCATTCATAAAGCAAAATCTGTTCATCTCTTCCCCAATCCTCATTTTGTGTCCAGTTTTTTGGCTGCCACCAAGGGCCTGACTATTAATATTGTGTTATATATGAGTTAGTCAGCAAGCATTTCTTGAGTACTTAGCGACTGTGTGCTGACCCGGGAAGCTGACGATGAGCTTAGTGAGGGCCTGAGACCACAGCCTAGATTCCCTGGCAGCAGAAAGGGGGCAGTTTGGGCACAGTGCTTCAAAGAATCAGTGAGCTGAATGAGGGCACGGGGAGAGACCTGGAGGAGTGTCTGAAGGATGAGGCCAGCTGAGGAAGCATGGTGCAGTAGCCCCTGATTTCTCCCTGCAGCTGGGCCTGAGGTCATATGCTATGAATGAGATGTTCAGGTGGATGTGAAAAGGTGGAATGTCACTGAGGTATGTGGGAGGGGCTGCCATCTTCCTTTAGTCCAGAGGCAGTCCCATTGCAGTCTGGCATCCCCTTCTCCCAGGAAGCAAATGCCAGTTGTTGGGCCCAGGTGAGCCCATCATTGGGTCCTGAAGGTTGTGATGTTGAGGCACCACAGAGTGGGGCAAGGGCAAATACTGTCCCAGTCTTTAAAATAAACAACAGGCCCTGAGCTTGTTTTCGATTCCTGGTGAATCCTAGAGGGCATCCTGAAGGGGAAAAACCAGAATGGGGGCACCTGCTCTTCTGCCTCCTCAGGGCTGATCCTGCCCAGTCTGGCTCTTCCCCTTGGTGGACCAGATCCCTGTACTAGGACATGAGAACCCTTCTGAGGATGGAGTTTGCCCTGGTTTTGGCAAGGTTCTAATGAAGTCTCTTAGAATCTTCTTGTGGAGAACAAGGAAGGATGTGGACTTTATAGAGGCCCCGTGAGCAGGCCTCCAAGGGTAGTGGATGATTCAGGGTCAGTGGGGCAGGGGATCTTCAGTGGAGGGCCCCAGGGATCAGTTCTTTTGGCTGTTTAACATTTTTTATCAGTGACTTGAAAAGGGGCATAGATGGCATACAGCTGGGAGGAAGAACTAAGCCAGTGGAGGCCATAGGCCTGCTCAGACAGAAGCTGGACAGGCTAGAGCCCTGGGCCGAGGGGAAGGAGATACAACTGATAAGGTATAAATAAAGTTACACACTTGGCTCAAAATAATTAATGCCACAAATATAAGCTGCTGGAAGATAGGCTAGACATCAGGTGTTCTGAAAAGGATCTTGGGGTTTGAGTGGACCTCTAACTCAGGAAGCTCAGTATGAGTCAGCAGGGGGATGGGGCAGCCAAAGGACAGATGTGACATTGGGCTGCATTAGGAGGGGCAGAACTTGCTGGGATCAGGAGGTAAGAGCCCCAGCCCCTTCTGCTCTGGTCAGGCTTCTGAGCGAGCAGCTAGGATGGGGGAGGTCCCCTGCCATGCTGAGCCTGGATGAGAGAAGATTCAGGGCTGAGGTGGGTGAGGAGGCTTAGCCTTCTTGGAGGGCCCATAGTTTCCATGAGGCAGATTGGCTTTGACATAGGAAAGACTTCCTCCCCATGAGACTCGCCCACGGGAGGGGCTTTGACAAACTGGGAAGCCCCTTGTTGGGGGGGCCTCAGCCTTGGGAGGCTATGCTGATTTCTGCCTCCGGTGCTGCTTGTAGAGGGCTTCCTCTTTGTCCTCCTGCTGCCTGGCCCAGCCTCCTGCCATCAGATTTGGCTCCTAGCCTCATTAGACAGCATCTCCTGGGCTTCTTCTTCCAGGGAGTTGGCTGAATCCTCTGGTTGGGCATCACCGCCCCCCCCCCCCCTTCCAGGCCCCAGAGCAAAGGGAAGAGTCTTGGCTTTGTCTTCATTTTCCCATTTTTACAATCCTCCCCCTTCTTCCCTTGGATCCCAGGGCATGGGGCCATGCTCTGGGCCAGCTCTCGGATTTAGGAAACTTTCCCTTTATCCAGCCCAAATCCCTGCCCTCATGCCCCCGTCTCTTCTCCAGGCAGGATCTTCGCCCTCCTGCTTGCTTTCTGCTGACTGTTCACAGTGTCCTCACTAAGCTGAGCTGCTCAGGCCTGACCCCCCCCCCCCCCACCCCGGACATGTGGTCTGAGGACAGAGGGCCTGCCCCCTCCCTCTGTGTGGCCCAGTCTGAAGCGTGAATGCATTTAATGTCTGTCTGGTGAGCCTCTGCTGCCCTCTGGTGGCCGCTTTGTGGCAGGGCCAGCTGCCTGCCTGCCTGCTCCAGAGGGCCTGTCCTGGGCCAGAGCTCCAGGGAACTGAGGATGGACTGAGGCAGCCTTGGGGGCTTGCCTCCTGCTGGGGGAGACATGCCCCCAACACGGACGTGTCCTCCCCAGGCCGTGCAGGTGCCTGTGTATTCGGAGCAGGAATACCAGCTATACCTGCATGACGACGCCTGGACCAAGGCAGAGACTGACCATCTCTTTGACCTGAGCCGTCGCTTTGACCTGCGCTTCGTGGTCATCCATGACCGCTATGATCACCAGCAGTTTAAGGTCAGTGGTGGTGGTGCTTACTGGCCGGGCCTCAGAGCTGCAGAGACTTTCCATCCAGCCTGGCCCAGACAGCAGCCTGACAGGGGCCTGTACAGCCTCTGCTTGGCTCTCTCTCCCCTGGGCAGCCCAGGTTGCTAGGACCACTCTCGCTGTTAGAAATCTTTGCCTCCCTGTATTCGTCCCCCATGGCTCCTGCTTCTCTCTTTCCTCCCTGTGTCCCCTGTCTTTGCACCCCCCATGTGGTAAGTCTAGTGTTCCTGTCCTGCTGGGGTCCCTTCCCCAGTACTCCTGACAATTCCCTTCCCCATCCCAGAAGCGATCGGTAGAGGACCTGAAGGAGCGGTACTATCACATCTGTGCCAGGCTGGCCAACGTCCGGGCTGTGCCAGGCACAGACCTCAAGGTGCCAGTGTTTGATGCCGGGCATGAACGGCGGCGGAAGGAGCAGCTGGAGAGGCTTTACAACCGCACCCCTGAGCAGGTGAGGGGCTCCTTCCTGTGGCTGTGCCCTGTCCTCCCCTCCCAGCAGGTGCACCACTCCCCTAGCCTGTAGAGACGCTGGCTGCAGCCTCCTGTCTCGGTGCTCTGCTGGGAAGCAGCTGGGCAGGGGGCCCGGCAGCCTGGGCCCTAGGCCTGACCCTGTGAGGAGGAGGAAGGCTGCTTTCATCTTGGGCAGCCGTGGCAGACGTGCCAGCTAACAGCAGCGTGCTGGGGGGGCAGACTGTTTAGAATGTTCACATTGGAACTTCAGAGTGTTCTCCCTCTGGCTTGGGCCTTTCCCCCCTTAACCCCACAGAACTATACGGCTGTGCCCCTGGCGGGGGGGGGCGCTCTGGACATTTCACAGCCCAGGCAGTGTGGCTGCCGGGATGTCCCCCCAGCCCTGTCACCCCCTCTGTGTCTGCAGGTGGCAGAGGAGGAGTATCTGGTCCAGGAGCTGCGCAAGATCGAGGCACGTAAGAAGGAGCGGGAGAAGCGCAGCCAGGACTTGCAGAAGCTCATCACCGCTGCGGACACCACAGCGGAGCAGCGGCGCACGGAGCGCAAGGCCCCCAAGAAGAAGCTGCCGCAGAAGAAGGAGACGGAGAAGCCGGTGAGCAGTGCGGGCTGGGCTGCCAGGGCCGGGGCTCTACCCTGCCCCGCCCTGTGGGAGGGCTCGGACACAGGCCCCCTGACCTGAGAGCTGCTGTTTGCACTGCACCCCTGGCTCCTTTCCACCCATCCGCACAGGGTAGGAATTCTGGGCCCTTCACTGCACTGGCTACTTAGGTACTGGTCAGGATCCTTCTGATACTGTGATGCCATGAGGTCTGTACAGGCAGAGGGATCATCCCCTCCTCCTCCTCTACCCTTTCCCTGAGCTTGTGGGCCACACAGACCCCCAGATCTTTCTCACAGCATCAGCTCTTCAGACACATAGCTCTTCCTTTCACTCCTCCACTCTGGACTTGGGCTTTATTATACTCAAGTGTAGACCTCTGGAGCATCATCCTTATTGCTGGTGCACAGTGGTGCCCTGCTCCCTTTCCTGCAGCCAGACCCTGCGCTCTGTCTCTTTCGGGGTTTGGACCCCACGATGCACATGCCAGCAAAGGCTTAGTCTAAGGCATGCCCATCAGAGGCCTAGAGCTCAAGAGGTGCACCCCCTCGTTTGACAGAGGAGCATGTGATTATCCCAGGGCCCCCTAGGTGTTGAGTGCCAGGGCTGGGCACAGACCTCCAGGAACTCTTTTGGATGCCATCAAACCATGAATGACTCCTCGTTGGGGTTGGTCTTTTGGCCTGTTGGGATGGCCTTGTCCATAGCTTGCCAGCATGAGGCAGGTCACCTCTCCCCTGCCTTCCCTGACGACCTTCATGGTCGTCCTTTTCCAGAATGGAGGTAGGGCATTGGCGACTCTTCAGAGTCCCTGCCTCTTTTTCTTCAAGTTGGGTTCCCTGGCCTCAAGGTGACAGGCTCTGGGACCCTCACTTTGTACCAGTCCTTAGCTGAGCTGCACCATCTTTGTGAGGTGACTGACGATACAGGCTCCTCTGTCTGCTCTTGTAGGGCCCAAGGACGTCCTTCATCCAGGCCAGGGGACTTGCACTGCTCTTGGGCAGCCCTCTTGCCATTCATCTCCTCCTCTCTTGGCATCTCTCCTGTTAGCCCCTTTTGTACTCGTTCAGAGATGAACCTTCTCATGGTCTCATCTACCCTGAGCTGAGGTCCAGGCAGCACCACCTTCCCCCTCCCAAGGGAGCCTCCCTCAGCCTGTCTGCAGATGCCTTGATTGCATCTGCTTCTGGGTACCCTCCCAGAGGAGGAAAGCAGGCACCGCCTGGGTGGCTTCTCTGACTCTGTTTCCCATTTTGGTGTTGGAGGACTCTTGCACATGTTCTCCAGCTTCATCTTGCTTCTCTCTGCTCTGGCTCGTCCAGATTCGACCCCTCTCCATCTCTCTGTCCTTCCTCGCTGCCCAGGCTCTGCACTGCTCTTCGTTTGGCTCTGCAGTCTATTGAGAGTCTCTTGACTAGTGGGCTAGTGGACACCCACTTTGTTTCCAGCTGTCTGCCAGCATGTCAGGTGCTTCTGGCAGGGTTTGGGTGCTGGGGGGACCTTTGTCTCAGACTCCAGCAGCTCCATCCCCCACAGGGCCTTTGCCAGACCATGCCTCTCCCAGTGTCCTTGGAGACCCAGCTCGGGCACCTCTTGTGGGCAGTGTCTCCCCTTGTGGTCCTTGCTGCTGCCTGCTTGGGGGGCATGTCATGTCAGCCTGTGCCACCACGGCCTGGAGCAGCCAGTCAATGCTGTGGGACTCCTACCAGCCCAAGTGTCCTCTCTCCTCTGCCTGGATGGCTGGCCGGGGCGTGGGGTGGGAGGTGGAGGAGCGAGATTTAGGGGCTCTCAGCCAAGCTGCAGGGACTGCCTTCTGCACTGCCACAGTACCTTGGTGCCCCCGGGACATGACCTTACAGGGGCTCCCTCCCCACCTGGGCCTGCTTGCTTCTATTCCTCAGTAGTTATCTCTCTCACAGAGGGAGAAACTGAGGCCCAGAGAAAGCAGTGTGTGTAACAAAGCTCATGGCAGAGCAGGGCCAGAATTCAGGCTGACTTGGAGGCCAGTGTTGTCCTCACAGGCTCCCCCAAATTGTTGTACCTTCTGTCCCAGCCATGAGCTCAGCTGGGAGCTGGATGGGCTGGGGAATAGGAAGGAGCCTCGAGGGGACATGAGGTTCTGCCCCTGAGGCTGAAGGCCCTGGGATCCCAGAACTCTCAGGCTCCTGGCCCTGAGTAATCCCGTCTCCATTTCTCCTCCAGACCCTGCGGACACAGCCCGCTTCCTCAGTGGGCATGGACACGTGACTTCTCACAGAGCCAAAATTGTTTGTGAGGGTTTGAAGCCCTCCCACAGTCCATTTGTGTGCCCATTGTCCCCCAGCCTTGCCAACATTGCCCCTTCTCCTGCTTGCCTGGGAAGTGGATCCTTTCCAGTAGAGTTATGTCAGTGCTGTGTAGCTTTAGCGCATTGGCCTCTTAGCAGAAGGCCCATCACAGCGCATTGGGTCTTTGTAAAACTTCCTGTGGGTAATGTCCTGTGTGAAGGCACAGAACCTGGTGTCCAGGGAAGAGCCTTGATTGGGTTCCTCTCTGGGCCTCCTACCACCTGTGGGACTCTGGGTTGCAGCGGGGTGTGGGCCAGATGAGCTCTAAGAGCTCCTGTGCGGCTACTCTGGATGAGGCCCCTGGCTTCTGGCCACATCGTTGCCCTCTGGGTCTCTCCAGTTTTCCCTGGAGCTTCTGCCCTTCTGGGCTCTCTTTCCCCTGGAGCCTGTTTGTCCATGAGTGGGCTCCTCCTTCTTCCATTCTAGCCTGCCCAGCCACAGGCTCTAGACCTTCCCCAGGTTGGCTCCCCCCATGGGCGCCTGTCCCCATCACGTGTGCTGCAGCTGCCTGCCCCTCCCTGGGGTCCCTCAGCCAAACCTGCTGTTTCCTTCCCTGCTTCTGTCTTCTTTTGAAGTTCTCTCCCCCATATCTTAGAGGACACTCCTGTATCCCTGCTGCCCCAGGTCAGGGTCCCAGGATTGGACGTCCCTGAATGCTCTCTTCAGTGAGCTCCAAGATGCTGCAGGGGAGGGAGGAGCAATCACCTTTTTCTTACATATTCCTTTTTTTCTTGACCTCAGTTTCCCCATCTATAAAATGAGCAGGTTGGGTTCTGAGAGGGGAGAAGTTGCAGAGGTAAACTGAGGCTTAATGTCAGGAAAAACTAACAGATCTGCTTGACCTCACTAGGTGGCAGGTCTCTCTTCATAGGTATTTCAGGACCCTAGTTCTAGAGTTGGGAAAGACCCAAGAGGGCATCACATTCAGCCCCATCACCTTACTGAGGAAACTGAGGCCCGGGGGGGGGGGGGGTGTCACACAGGTGACAGTGGTAGACCTGGGGTTTTATCTCCAGTCTTGAAACTCCAATGTCATTGGCTTTTGTCCTTTATCCCTTGCCTCCTTCCTGAAGGTGTCCAAAAAGAGGCAGGCTGATGCCAGGCTAGGTGTGCAGGGACTAGAGGAATGGGCCTGGAGTCAGGAAGGCCCTGGTTCAAATCCAGCATTAGACATGTACTAGCTGCGTGAGCCTGGGCAAGTCAGTGTGCCTCAATCTCTTCATCTGTAAAGGGGGGATAGTAATAGCATCTGCCTCCCAGGGTTGTTGTAAGGATCAAATGAGATAGTAATTATAAAATGCTTTATAGTGTGTGCTATGTAAATGTTAGCTCTTATTCATTATTAGGGCTGCCCTTGGTTGGCTGCAGAGGGCCTTTTCAGCCCTCAATGGCTGGTCCTGGGTGGAGGAAGTCTCCCCCTGGCCCAGCTGGCCCTGTAGCCCTGTCCAAGGGGAGGAAGTTGGAGTGGATTGTGGGTTTGGGGCAGAGCAGCAAGCTTTGATGTGATGGATAGAATCCTCCCTGGTCTGAGCCACCTCAGAGCTCAGGAGGCTGTCTGGAAAGCTGAGCAGCTGGGATGTTGTCCTGCCCCCCACCTGTCTGATCCCTGTCCTCTCCCCTTCCTTTCAGGCTGTCCCAGAGACAGCTGGCATCAAGTTTCCTGACTTCAAATCTGCAGGAGTCACGCTTCGTAGTCAGAGGGTAAGTCCTGGGCTCCAGGCCCCTGGCCAGCTCTTGGCTCTGCCTCTTTTCCCATTCTCTCTTTCCACATGTCCTTTAGTCTGTGGGCTGTTGGTAGGGCCACAGGCAGGGCACTGCCTCACCTTGGCTGACCTGAAGTCACCAGCCTGGGGACTTCCTGCCTGGCAGTGGCCTTTGATGGCACTGGTCACTGGGGGCCAGCCTTGCCGAGGAGGTGAGTGATGGACTCCTCATTTCAGGCTGATAACGTTTCACGGAGAGCAGACCACCTTCATCCATCTTAGAGATGGACGGCTCACCCGCTAAATGCAGAGCTAGGATCAGTGGGCCCTGCCACATAAATCATAACATTTTCTTAATGACGGTGAAATTAGAATATACTCTGCTCTCTGGCCAATGGAGTCTGCCCGGCTGCCCGCTGGCTGCCAGGTGGAACCAGGAGATAGAAGAGGGGCTGGCTGAGAAAGCCTCAGGGGGAATGGGGGCTGGCCTGCTCCCTCTCCCTGGTGGTACCTGGTAGAGAAAGGACCTCTGTGAGGCTGGACCCTCCACCAAGGCCATTCCTTGAGGAGGCCCTGACATGTCTGCCTGCCCCCTCCCTCAGGAAATCTTTGTTGGGCATGGATGTGGCCTTCTGGCCATGGCTCAGGCTTTCCCAGATTCCCTACTGCTTTCTGTCACTGCTGCCCCAGCCCTACTGGGTGACATTGGTCCTGGACCTCTGGGGCTCTGTCTAGGATCTGCCTCCTGCTGGAGTGTCCCCCTCCTCAGGTCCTATGCCCTGCTTAACCTCCTGTCCCCGACACCTTGGGCTTTGGCCTCGCGGAGGCCTCAGTCTGCCTTGCCCTGAAGCCCTGATGATCCAAGACTGGTCATTCCCCCATCTAGCCCAAGACTGTGAGCATAGTGAGGCAGGGACCTTATCTGGGACCAGGGTCTCGAAGAGGGGCTGGCTGAGGCAGAGCCTCGGGGGGTTCTGGCTGGGCCTAGGCCTGGTGTGGCCAGGGGTCAGTGGCTCTGCAGCTTTTGTCTTTCTCTGCTTCTTGGCCACCTGCTTCTTGGGGTTCCAGGCAAGGTTAGCAGTGTGGCAGGGTGGTGGGAAAAGCCTGGGAAGGAGGCTGAGCCGAGTGTGCTCCTGGTGCAGATGAAGCTTCCTAGCTCGGTGGGGCAGAAGAAGATCAAGGCTTTGGAGCAGATGCTTCTGGAGCTGGGAGTGGGTGAGTGTGGGCCAGCCTGAGGCTGAGCTGGAGGCAGGGCGGGAGGAGGTGCAAAAGCAGAGGATTGAGGTTCACCTGGTGCCCCCAAGGAGGCAGCCCCAGGGCCGCATGGGATTTGGGGCTCTTGGAACCCATTCTGGGTTTCGGGGCTTCCTCAAGTTAGGGTTTGCCAGTGTGGAGCCGGGGAGCCTGCCTTGGACTGCTAGCCCACAGGTGGCCCACTAGAGCTTCCCTGTAAGCCCTGGCACAAATGGCTTCCCTTTGATTTAGGGCTTTGAGGGAGGCGAGTGTGTGTGTTTTTATGTTGGGCGAGGGCGAGGGCCAGAGGGTGGTGGGAATAGTTCTGTTGAAAAAGCTTTGGGAGTCCGAGTGGCCCCCTCGCATGGCGGGGGTCATGGGGCAGCCCGGATAGTGAATGGGACCTTGGGCAGGGCTTGTAAGAGTAGGGAGCTGAGGGTCCCAGTGGACGTAGGCCTGCTCCGATCCCGGGGAGGCTTGTGCTGGATCGGAGGAGGCCGTTAATTACGTGAAGTGTGTCCAGAGGCGGGCAGCGGGATGGGGAGGGGCCTTCGCAGGCCCCGCCCATGCAGCCCCCCGCCGTGCCTGCAGAGCTGAGCCCCACGCCCACCGAGGAGCTGGTGCAGATGTTCAACGAGCTGCGGAGTGACCTGGTGCTGCTGTACGAGCTGAAGCAGGCCTGCGCCAATTGCGAGTACGAGCTGCAGATGCTGCGGCATCGCCACGAGGCCCTGGCCCGAGTGGGGCCCCTGGGGGCCGCGCCCCCGCCCCCACCCCCGCCCAGCGCAGAGCCGCAGCCCCTGCCCGGCGACGGCCCGGGCCCGGAGCTGGCCAAGGACGCCATCATCGACGTGGTGGGCGCACCGCTGACGCCCAACTCGGTGAGCACAGCCCCGGGGCACCGCTGGGGGCAGCTGGCTCGGCCAGTGCCTGCCTGGATGACCTCGGGCAGGTTAGCTTCTCGGGGCCTGCTCCCACCCCTGGCCAGAGGGGGCTGGGGCTGCCTGGGGCCTCTGGGGCTCCCGTAGCTCACCCTGCCCCCATGTCCCCCTCTCCCGACAGAGGAAGCGGCGGGAATCAGCCTCCAGCTCGTCGTCAGTGAAAAAGGCCAAGAAACCCTGAAGCTCGAGGCTGGAGCTGGGCGTGCCGCTGCGGAGGGGCCTGGTGGGCGCCCAGGCTAGGGCCTGGGTGGACAAAGACCAGGACTGGTGACTGGGGAGGGGGGCTGTGTAAATAGAGCGGCTGCTGCTTGCTGGACCTCCTCTGCTTCTCACTCTTCTCGTGCTGGGCCCGAGGGCTGGGGGTGTGACAGACCTCAGACGCCATAGGCCGCCCCTCCCCCAGGCTGGTGCTTGCTGTATCCCCCAGCCCCTGACACGGCTTCTCGGGGCCTCATCTCATTCCCCCAGACTTTTATTCTCTGTGGCACATTCACAGCGGGTGGGGATGACAGACACAGTGATGGGGGGCAGGGGGAGGGAAAGGGGCTACTCTGTCCTGGAGTCCAGGGAAGGGACAACCACACGCCATGCACTATGGGGAGGGTGGAGGTCACTGGAAGCTTGGGCCCCCCACCCCTTCAATGGAGCGCCCTGTGCCAGAGGAGGGGGGGAGTGTGAGGTCTGACCCAGCCTCCCTGGGACCCCCAGGGGAAGGGCCTAATACTGGGACTGAGCTGCCCCAGGGGGGAGCAGAGACACAGCCACCCCCAGGAAGGAGCCCAAGGCTGGCTGGCCTGCCTGCCCAGCTGCCCCGAGCCCTGTCTTCCCTGGGGGCACTGGCCCTGCTCCATGGGCTCAGGAGCCCCCTCCCCTCCAGCTACCCAGCCCCGGGGCCCCCTGAGAATGGAGGCCGATGGGTGGGCAGGCAGGGGGGCAGGGAGTGAGACCAGACTAGGGGTGATGGGAAGGGGGTTTGCTCTCCTTGCCTCCAGATGCCCTGGGCTGGGGGCTGGGGGCTGGCTGGGGGGGTCTGTGGCCAGAGCTGACTCCCCCTTGGTCGGCCGATCAAAAGGGCTTGGACGTCTGCTTGAAGATGAAGCCTCGGTGTGCCAGCGTCTTCATGATGTTGGCAATGTTCTTGCAGTCATCTGTAGAGAGAAGGGAGAGTGAGAAGCTGCTAGACCCAAGGGCGCTCACCACTGCTGGGCATGGGGGTTTGCCTGGGCCTAAACTCCAAAGACCATCACCAATAAGTCAAACTGTTTCCTGAAGACTCAAATTTCCTGCTGGTAGCTAGGGGTGAACAGTCCAAACCTTTTAAATGCAGTATAGTTCCTGAAGAGATGGAAAGGCGTCAGTGGGTGGCAGAAACCACTTGGCCACCAGCTCCCCCTTCGGAAGAAGACTGGCCTAGGAAAATGTATGCTGTCTCTGCTTCCCTTGCTATGGAATGCCCAGCAGCCCTACCCGTGCCTGCCTGTGAGTGGGAGGGGGCCAGTCCCCTCCTGGCCTCCCTTTGGTTTTCTCCACCAATAAATAGTCCTGCTCCCTGGACGTAGGCCACCGGGGGTTCTTTCCCCTGCCCGCCACTGATGCAAGGTCACAATACTGGAGAGTTGGGAGGTGGGGAGGAGGAGTACCTCAAGGCGTCTAGTCCAACCCCCATAGGAAAAGGATCCTGGTCCTTCCGTTTCTGTTTGATAGCCCCGATGGGGGGGGGGGGTCGAGGAGCCCCTTCCAGGTACGGGAAGATCTTGTGGGGGACGCGCCCAGCCCGTGCCCAGTCTGCCCTGGCAGCCACGAAGGCCCCCGCTGGCTCTGCCCGGCCCCTCATCCCTCTGAAGTCCAGCTGCTCACACGTCCCCGACTGTGCAGACCGGGGCGGGGGGGGAGCCCACGGGAGGACGATGCCGGGCCCCATATTTCATGCTGGAAATTGGCCTGTGCGTCCTCTCCCCGCGGGCGGTGATGTATGGGCCCCGTCGCCGTAAGAAAAAGCCAGAGCCGCGGTGTAATTTCTCCCTTGACGGAGCTCAGCCGCCGAGTGATCCTTCTTGCGCAGGGGACCACGGGGGTGGGGAACCTGAGACAGAGGCGGGGGAGCGGGGGACGGAACACCGAGACCCAGCCTGGCCGGGAGGGAGGGAGAGGGCCCGGGCCCAGGCGCTCCGGCCTGCCCACCCTGACGTCTTCATCTCCCCCTGCCCGGTGCGCCCCATTCATCACAGCCTCGCTGCTCAGGGTGACTTTGGCTGCCCGCGCATGTGGGAAATCGGGAGAGCACCCATCTCCCCTCTCCCCTGGGGAAGGGGGCCGCTTAATCACAGCTTAAAGGGCCACTAAGGTTGGTAAGGACGGGCCGAGTCGCGGCTAATTGTGCCCATGCGTCACTGTCAGCCTGGGGCCGCTTTGGGGGCTCCTCCGACCCCCTCCAAGGCCACTCGTTGGAGTCAGTGTGTCACCTTGGAGAGGAGCCCAGAGACACAGGATTGCCCCCTGGTCTGGCCCAGGGTCCACCGGCTGCCTAGGCTGTTCCTCTGCCCTCTTACCCCGGCCCACATAGACGCGCTGCTTAGAATTACTCGCATAAAGGCCCACAACAGGCAAACAAGTGTCTCTCACACAATTACAGGCGTCCATTGATTTTACAGAGGGATTCGCTGCGGGTACCTCCGGGGACTAGCTATAAACCTGGCTGGGGACCCTGCTTTGGAAGCCCCACTATCGGAGGGCTGGGGATGGGAAGATGCAGGAGGCCCAGAATAAAGTGAAGAAGGGGAAACTGTGGGAGGAGAGGAATGATGGCCCCCAAGAGGGCTGGGCACCCCTGCCACTCTAGCCTGAGCTGAGGGTCTCCACAAGCCCCGGGGGTCAGTCCTGCCAAGCTGGAGTCACCAAAGCAACTGGAAGCAGCATGGGGCGAATGCTGAGGTCAGGCTGAAGCCTGGGGTGTTGGTTTCTTTGGCCGACAGGTGCAGCAGAGGGGACCCCTCGGCTGGGGCAAACCGGATTTCATTCTCTGAGCTAATGAATACAAACTGCCCAGTTCGGAGACAGGGGCCAGCAGCCAAGCTATAGATTTTTAATGAGGGGCCCCACCTTCTTCCAGCCCTGCTGGCCGACTAGGCCCACACTGCAAAATCGATGGTGTGAGTGTAGGAATATTGTATATTGATATTGTAATAATCCTGGGGATTGATTTAGGGGCTGAGCAGGCGGCTGGGGTCAGCCCCAGGACAGAGGCTGCCAGGCTGGGCTCTCCTCTCAGGGCCCCTGGGGTCGTCCTAGAGGCCACTACCCCACCTCCCAGGTGAGCTCTGCCCCACCCAGCATCTAGCACACAGTAGGTGCCTAATAAATGTTCAATGACAAAGGTACCTTACTCTATCCTCCCCTTCCCTGTCCCTTCATCTCCCATCTCTCCCACTCTGTGGCCCTATCTTTCCATCTCTCTTGTTCTTCACTGTCCCTGTCTCTCTGTCCCCTTCTACCCTGCCCCCAGTCTTCCTGTCTTCTCTACCTTCCCCTCCACCTAATCAGCCACTTCCTCGACTCTCCATGGCCCTCTCTCTGGCCATATCTTTTCCCACATCTCTACATCTGTCTGTCCTGTCTGTACATCTCTGCATCCCACTCCACCATCAAACACAAGGTCCTGAAGACAGCAGGTGATTAATAAATGTTGAACTGTGCTTTTCTTGAGGTCCCTGTCCCACCCTGCCACCTGCCTTTCCCTGTTCTCTTCCTCTTTTACTTCCCCTCAATCACCTGGATACCCTCAGGACCCCAGCCCTGAGCTCACTCGTGTGAGCTCTAGCTCCAAGGGCCAAGGCTCTGGTCCTGGGGCTGGATCACAGCTCAGGGGCCCACTTGGAAGGCTGTCCTGCTCCAGTTCTGACCACTGGGTGCTGCCACCTTTCTGCCAGCAGAAAAGGGAGTGATGCTTCTCTTGGCCTGTCCTCTGCCATCAGGCCATGGCAGGGGCCAGCCTTGCCCCACCTGCTGTCCAGGACAGAGCCCTCTGCACTCCCCTCCCACCCCAACCCTCCCAGAGGGGGCTTGGCCTCTCAGCTCACCCAGATGCTGTCCTCTCTTCAAAGCAAACTCACAGAAAAAGCCTCCTACACTGGCTTTCTTAGCCCTGTCTTCACTTTCCAGCTCTTAACAGTCAGGTGCCCAACTCCACTACTGACTGAGACCGAGCTCCAAGGTCCCCTGCTATGGCCCCTTTTTCAGTCTGCCTTGACCTCTGCAGCTTTTGGCCTGCTACATCACCCTCTCCCTCCTGGCTCCTCTGTCCTCCCTTACTCCAGATACAACTGTGCCTACTTCTCTCCCAACCTCTCTGCTCATGCCTCCTCTCACCAGCCCCTTCCTTTGGGGATTTCTCAGGGCTCTGGCTACAGACTCTTCCCATCTCTCTCACCCTTGGTTTTACCCACAGTGAAGACACAGATAAATCCAGATCCATTTCTGGTCCTGCCTGACCTCTCCCTAGAGCTCTAGCCTAGTATTCCCAGGGGCTTGCCCCCTGCATGGCACAGCAGCCCAGGCTTTGTGCTGGAAGGGCCCTCACAGGCATCTCATCTGGCCTCTAGGGGAACAGGGTGGCCCTCTACAGCACTACCAGCATCCAGGAGGGCATTCAGGCAGGGAGTCGGTGTGCACTGCCCCTTCTCTTCTCCCTCTAGACCACTTCACCTGGAGATGTCAGCAGCTCCCATGGATTTAATGACCATCTCTGCTGAGGATACTCCAATCTACTTTTCTTGCCCCAGTCTCTCTGCTGACCTCCAATCTCACATCTCCAGCTGCCTTTAAAGACATCTCATACTGAAAATCCAGTAGACACATCTGAAACAGAACTCATTACCCGCCCCCACTCTTCCCCACGCTTGCCTTCCCTATCACTGGAGGACACCACCATCCTCCATCCCTCGGGCTTGAAACCCAGGAGTCTTTGGACTCCCCAGTACCCTCCCACACTGTCCCTCCATCTAAGCTGTGGCCAAGGCCTGTCAATTTTACCTTTGCAACATCTGCCCCTTCTGACATTGCCCTCATTACCTTAAATGGCAGGCCCTCATTACCTTAAACCTGGACTGGCAGTAGCCTCTGGGGGACCTGCCTGCCTCCAGTCTCTCCCAAAGTGATTTTTCCTAAAACACAGGTCCAGTCATGTCACCCCTCCCTCCGTCATTGGCTCTGTATTGCCTCAAGGAGCAAATGTAAAATGTTGTCTTTGGCATTCAATGCCTTTCATAGCTCAGCCCCCTCCCACCTTTCTAGTCTGCAGTCTCCTGACACCCTAACACATACTATTCCATCCCCTGACCCCGGTCTCTATCTCTTGGCTCTGAGCATTCTGGAGCTGTGCCCTTGTCTGGAACACTCTCCTTCCTCTGTTCCAACTACTGCCCTCCCTGGCTTCCTTCCGAATGCCCCTCTTCATTCCAGTGCCTTCCCCTCTGTTCATTATCCCCATTTATCCTGTATGGAGCTTGCTGGCCCCATTAGACTAGAAGCTCCTAGAGGGCAGGCCCTGACTTTGTGCTTGGGTTTGCACCCCCAGCTCCCCAGCACTCAGGAGGTGTGTGTGACCAATGCTTGCTGACCCAGCTGCCTTCTCTCCCTGTGTGTCAGCAGTCCCCCAGCCTATCAGCTCATACTGCTCTAGACTCCAGACCAGCACTGCTGCCATCATTGTCCTCTGATATGATTCATGTGCTGCTGGAACTGGGAAATAGTCGCCAAGTGTACCGAGCGGGTCCTTCCGGTCTGGGACATTCCTGACTCACCGTCCATTTCGGTGTTTCTTTAAGGCAAGGTGACGACCTCACCCTGCTCCACTGACCACACCCAGCAAACTGTTCTGAACATCTCCCCCAGCTTCCTCTCAGGAGAGACCCTCATCTCAAACTTCACCAGGGAAACTGGTGCCGTGCACTGGGAGCGCTCAGCTTCCCAACTGCACCCCTGAGAGCTCTCAGTAGCACAGCTTGGGCTCCCTTTGCTTTACTCTCAGAGCAAGATGTCCTTGCCACTACCAACCCTCTCCATGTGCCCTCGATCTCATGCCCCATCTCCTCTGGCAGGTTTCCCCCTCCATCCCTCCAACCCTAACTCCCAACCTTGGATCCTCCCCTGCTGCCTACAGACAAATCTCCCCATCCTTAAACATTCTCTTGAATCTCCCATCCCCTCAAATGCTGTCTCTGGCATCAGAGGACCTGGGCTCACCACCACCACTGTGACCTCTGTCAGGTCAGGTCAGGAAACTCCTCAGGGCTCAGTTTCCCAATCTGTAAAATGAGAGGGTTGAAGCAGATGGCCTGGGAGCAGCTTATACTCGCTGCCTCCCTGTCATCACAGGTCACTGGCTTCTGACCCCCAACACTTGGCAGAAACTGCCTTGCCCGAGGTTACAGGGGATCCCCCTCAAAGGGCAGCTCAGTCTGCATCCTTTCTGCCATCTCTGTGGTATTGGGCCCTGCTGACTTTGCTGGATCAGCCTCCTGCCTTTGGCCCTGCTCTGGACCTTCCTCCCTTCTCCCTTACTGTTCTATTTCTTGGTAACCTCATCAGCTCCCACAAGTTATTATCTGCATACTGAGGACTCCCAGGTCAATAGACAGAGCCCCAGGCCAGCCCATGGGCTTCAGCTCCAGATCACCAACTGCCTTTCAGACACTGTCACCTGGATATCTCCCAGGCATTTCAGATTCAACTTTTCAAAACCAGAACTCATTCCTGGCCCTCCTTCCTCTCCCAACATTGTTACTGCTCAGGGCATGGCCACTCTCCAACCAACCAACCAATCAATCTATCCATCTATTTTCTATCTATCTATCTATCTATCTATCTATCTATCTATCTATCTATCTAATCTATCTATCCAACTACCTCTCTTTCTCCATCTATCTCTGTCTCTGTCCCTCTCTCCCATCTATCTGTCTGTCTTTGTCTCTCTGCCTGGCTCTGTACTAGGTGCAGGGGAGAGCTTACATTTTACTTGGGGGGAGAGCCAAGCACATAGGTAAGTACATACAGTTATATGAGAACAGAGAGGATACTAACAGCTGGTCACCAAGAAAGGTCCTAATGGAGGTGACCCGTGAGCTGAGCCTTGCAGGCCGGGAGGCCTTCTGAGAGGTGGTGATGAGGAGGGAGGCCATGCCAGGCACAGAGCACAGCTGGACAAAGGGAATAGTGAGGCCCCCTGAGGGAGGGAGGAGGCAGCATGAACCAGGGGGCTCAAACCAGGCCTCCCACTGCCCTGGCTGCCCTCTGGCTTCCAGTACCCTCTGCCAGTCTCTTGGGTGCCGCTCCAGCAGGGGCTGTGGTCATAGCTACTGAATACCCAGATAGAACAAAGTCTGGGCTCTGTCAAATGGCTCACCATCAGAAACGAGGAGGATTTTAGCCGTGGGAACAACACTACAGAAGAGGATTACCATTTGCTTTGCTGCTACCTTTGCATGTGCTTTGAAGGGGGTTTCTCCCCCTTAGAATGTGAGCATCTAGAGGGCAGGGACTGCCTGCCTGGTCTGTCTATATCCTCAGTCCTTAGGACAGTGGTTTTTTGCATGCCCTAAGTGCTTAATAAACGCTTCCTTCCTTCCTTCAAAGGCACGGGGGCGGGAGATAGAAGCTGAGCTCAGGGAACAGTGACTAGACCACTGTCAGTGATGGAAAGTGATGTCTCTCCATGGAGAGGCTGGCATTGGTTTGGGAAGGTCTTTAAATTGCAAGTTTATATTTGTTCCTCCAGGCCACTGGGAGCCACAGAGGATTCTCAAGAAGAGCATGGCCAGACATGCTCTTTAGAAATACCCCTGTCAGGGGCAGCTCAGTGGCACAGTGGAATCAGGAGAACCTGAGTTCAAATTTGGTCTCAGACATTTGACACTTACTAGCTGTTCAACCCTGGGTAAGTCACTTAACCCCAACTGCCTTGTTGAAAAAAAAAATACCCCTGGCAGCTGGAGCAGTAGAGAACAGACAACTGGGACTGGGCTGCAGAGAGGGGTCTATGGCTGCTAGAGATAGGAGTGGGCACCAACAGAAGAGGGTCTGGGGCAGGGGGAAGAGAACAGCTATTATTAAGTGCCCTACTCTTTGGCAGGCCCCCCACTAAGTGCTTTACAAATATCTCATCCGGTCCTCACAATTACTCTAGGAGGCAGGTACCATTAGGAGCCCCATTTTACAGCTGAAAAACTGAGGCTAAGAGAAGTAAGTGACTTGGCCAGGGTCACCCAGCTGGGAAGGGTCTAAGGAAGGCTCAGATGCTCTAGCCTCTGTACTATCTAGCTGCCCAGGTTAGAGAGAATGACAGAAGCAGAGGTGGGATGGTTCAGAGAGGCAGGGAGCTGGCCATGAGGGAAGCCCAGAGATGTCAGAGATTGGCCCAGGACCCTCTGCCCTCTGTCCCCACTGGCCTTGGCTGATGCTAATGGCCACAACCCTTCTCTGCCTGGGCCCTGGGATCCCTCTCCTCCTTCTTCCCTCCCTGGCTGTCCTCAGTCTCCTCCATCCTTCTGCTCTCCGGCACCTGCCTTATTTCCTCAGTCTCCCTCAAACCCCTCAGACTCCATCCTTCCTTCCTGCTGACCTATAGTCACTTCATTCTCCCCTGACTCTGTTCCCACCCGCCCCCACCCCCGGCAGCACTTTCTCTGGGCGCCCCGGCCAGCCCCCTGGGTGCCCGGCGGTGCCACGGGGCTGATGGTGAAGGATGGCGGCCAGCCCCACAATAAGGGAAAAGCCAATTTCATCTTTATTAGCGGGAGATTGCTCCGTTAGTAATAAGCGCACTCCGAATAATTAGCGTGTTTTACGTAATAATGAAATTATGGAAATGCAGTCCACTTATTCAAAGAACTCGCCATTACCATATTTTTAAATATTAGACTTAATTAGAGTTTATCACTTCAGAGAAGTGTGCGGCCGCGGATCTTTTTTTTAAAGAAATCCTCATAAAGTGTTTATTAAGAGCTGGTAAGACGGGGATAATGATGTGTTTGGAAATTAAGGCAATCAAACATTTAATGCGGCTCTCCTGTAGGCAGAGCATGGAAATGAGTCAATTAGACATCCATTATCCAGGCCCGATTAAGTCGCTGGCCGGCCAGGCACCCAGAGGGGGTGGGGATGGGGCCCCACCACTCAGAGATGGGCAACTGTCCCAGGCCCCCTGCACTGCCCAGAACCAGACATGGCTGTCCATGCCAGATGCCACCTAGGTAGCCATGTCCATCAGCTGGCCTGCCTGACAAGCAGTGACAGCTGCCCCAAGCAGACTTGGGGGGGAGTGGATTCCTTGTCACTGAGGGTCTCTGGGCAGCAGCTGGCGGTCCCCTGGGAGGGTCTGGTAGTCAGAGGTGAGCTAGAATAGAAGGTCACTGAATATCCCAGAGAGCTGGGGAGCCTGGGAAGTCTGCCCCCAACCCAATGACCAAGGACAGCACCCGACACTCATGAGGGTTTCCCTGGCTCTGCTGCAAGCCTTTGCTTTCCAGCACTGGGCTGGAAGAGCCTCACAGTGCTTGTGGGAGGGATGGAGGGATGGAGGGATGAAGGGATGGATGGATGGATGGATGATGATGTAATCACCACTAACATAAAGCATCCCAGAACCTGGAGTCAGTGCCATGAAGCACCTGCTCTCAGCCGTGCCACATCCATACAGAACCAGTTCGGTCTGCAATGCCAAGATTACACAACAACAGCCAGTTCAAGGCCAGCACCCTAGAAGCTACTCAGCACCCATACCCCACAATGCCTGGGCCACATGGGCCAGCATGCTAGAAGCCGGTGCCAACACCAAATGCCAAGTCTGGCACTTTCAAAGATGCCCCCAAAGGTGGCCCAGATAGGCAGTTTGACCCCAAGGGGTCCTGGGAGTCCAGGGTCTCTTATGCCACATTTTCGGAACCATTTCCTTCTTCCCACAAAGGAGAAGAGCAGAAGACATTGTCCCTGGAGGCCTCCATCTGGCTCCCAGAGCCAGGGCAGGCACTAGCAGGCAAAGCACCACTGCTTTGAAGTGTATAGGGTGGAAGGAGTAAGCACCTTTGTAAGACAAATTCTGCAGAGCAGCTAGAAATGTGTTATGGACCAGGGGCTGGAGAAATTGGTTAGAAGGAGCCTGTCATTTCAGGCCCAGAGAAAATGCCTAAAGTGACTCAGAAAGGAGCAGAGCTAGTTGTAGGGAGGCCAAGGGTGCTGCCTGGGTGGGCTGGCTCTAGGCATGGAGGTAACTGTGAGATGATCTGTGAAAATGGGGGCGCCCAGAGAAAGTGCTGCCGGGGGTGGGGGCGGGTGGGAACAGAGTCAGGGGAGAATGAAGTGACTGTAGGTCAGCAGGAAGGAAGGAAGGAGTCTGAGGGGTTCGGGGAAGACTGAGGAAACAAGGCAGGTGTCGGAGAGTGGAAGGAAGAAGGAGACTGAGGACAGCCAGGGAGGAAAGAAGGAGGAGAGGGATCCCGGAGCCCAGGCAGAGCAGGGTTGTGGCCATCAGCATCAGCCAAGCAAGCCCTCTTCCGCTGTTCCAATTCCAATCCTGGACCTGCAAAAAGACTGTGGGGGCAGCTAGGTGGTGCAGTGAATAGAGTACCAGCCCTGGAGTCAGGAGGATCTGAGTTCAGATTCGGCCTCAGACACTTGATGCTTACTGGCCGTGTGATTTTGGGCAAATCACTTAACTTCAATTGCCTTGCCTTCACCCCTCCAAAAAGAATAAAAAAAGGCTATGGGTTTGGACTGTAGACAAGACAGGTGAAGACCAGAGGCCCAGCTAAGAGAGGGACTGGGAGAAAGTGAGAGGCAGGGCAGCCCTGACAGCCCAGTCAGATAGGGGCTGGGGGCCAGGGGACTTGGCTAGACAGGAGGCTGGCTGGGGTCCCAGGTCAGTCACAGGGTTGACCAGAGAAGGGGCCCACGGCTGGGAAACAGAGCCTGGGGTCAGGGTCCAGGGTCCAGCTCTGGGACAGGACAGGTTGCCAGGGGATCAAGGAAATAACATAGGACAGAGGCAAAACAGGGTCGGTCAGTGGCTCCCAGGCCCCATTTATTATAGCAAATAACTAATTTCAGAATTGATGGTGCTGGGTTTTTGTTCCGGGGCCATTTATATCAACGGAGGAAATGAAGAGGCGGGAGTGGGCGACACATCTTTCTGCGTTATTGCTTGTCTGCCATTTGCAAATCATTATTAATTGTGGGCCCTGGCGGCAGCGGCGGCGGGTGAGGGGCTGGGGGCTGGCCGGCCGGGGGGCCAGTGCTGGGCGGGTTGGGCAGACACACATAGCTCTTCATCAAGGCCCCAGAGAGCCAATTACCCCGCCCTGATTGGGATCAGATAAAGAGGGAATTTTTACAAATTAGAGAATAAATAGAATTCCCACCCGTGGCCCGGGCAGGGCCTGGGAGGCCGTAATGAAAAGTCATATATCACCATCAGCCAGGCGGGCGGGTGGGCAGGCAGGCGGGCGGTGCAGACCAGACGCTGGCACCATCCCCAGCATGGAATGGACTGACGAGCAGCCCAGGGGAGCCTCTGCCCCCAGTCCCATTGGGGCCTGGGAGGGCTTTGGAGCCCCTGCCCGAGCTCCCATGGACACAGTCTGCCAGAGTTCAGTGGCTCATGCACCTATGGAGGGCGAAGCCATCCATGGTCAGACCCAGTCATATGGGCAGAGACCCAGGCACACACAGGAGCGTGTGTCTACACACACAGCATGGGCATCACATCAGACTGGATCTCCCTGCTCGGCTACTGCCCTCTGGGGCTTCCTTTGTTCTCCTGTCCTGCCCTCTGTCTCACCCACTGTCCTCCCAGTTCAGTCTCTGTCTAGGGTCCTCTACCTCTGTGCCCAGTCAAAGGGTCAACCCTGAGCCAAGGTCATAACCTCTGGCCCCCAGGGCCAGCCAGGGTGGTCTGATGGCTCTCTTCAGATCTCCCTGCCTAGCAGCCCAGCATGCCCTTGGCGGGACCTGCCTGGCAGGAGGCAGGGCGATGGGCTGGCGGGCTGCTCCCGGCCCCCTCCTCTCCTCCTGCCTTCCCTCCCTCCCTCCCTGCGGATCATTAAATATGTATATCTTATTACACGCCTTGTTAGCGTATTGAGCTCTATTGACTGATGATAAATCCCAAGCCCCGTCCTGGCCATAAATTTATCTGGAGATGATGAAGACTCAATAATCTAGTGAGGCAGATAATATGACCGGGCCTTAAAAAAGATCATTACATTAGATGTCAAAATTAAAAGTGAAATACACTTTATTAACATGGCCACGGCCCCAGCTCAGGCCATTACGCGTTATGGCCCCTGCCTGCCCCCCGAGGGCCCACCAGCTTGGGGGAGGCTACAAGGACGGAGGGCCGAGGGCCAACCCAGGCCTGCGAGTCCCATTCCCTGGCTAGGTAAGCTGAGGAAGGGGAGGGCACAAGTGGAAGCTAAGCCTAGCCACTCAGGCTGTCTGCGCACACCTGGCCCTGAATCTGTGCATAAGGAGCCTCTGGGGGAGGGGTGGGGGGGGGGAGTGAGTGCTCATACACACAGTGACCATTCTGCTAGCCTCAAGGGACAAGACAGAGAAAATCCAGCCTGTGTTTACTGGGGTGCCTGTCATCCACCCATGGCCACACCCACTTTTCTATATCACTGTGTATACCTGGGTCTCTGGCATGTTGCTGCATAAAGAGAAAGAGAAAGAGAGAGAGAGAGAGAGGTGGGGGGTCCTGCTAGGCAGAGCCACCTGGCCTGGTGACACTGGGTTCCCAGCCTCTGGCACTTCCTGAGGTGCCCCCAGTTGAGCTCACTGTAGCTTCCCTGCTCTCTGGGGTCCCTAGACCTCTGTGAGAAGCTAACTGGGCACCAGAGGCCTGCAATGAGTGTGCACACAGACACGCCTCCCAGGCATCACACAGGAGCCCAGATTCTCGGAGCTGGATGGGGCTTCAGACACATACAAATAAATACAGACCAGAGCAAGGATGCCCTCTGTCATCTGTCCAAGGAGGGAGGCCCAGCCTCTGCTCACCTCCTCCCGGGGCTGCCTGGGCACTCTGGGCTGGCTCTCCCTGTTGGGAAGCTTGTTCTGACCCACAGCCTCAGTTGGCTTCTCTGCAGCTTCCCCCAACTCTCTGGAGTCACACAGAATCGGGCTCCTCACACACTGCATGTGCCCCTGCCCATTCAAGGAACAGCTCTCCTGGACGCCCCGTCCTCCCTTCTCCAGCCCCTCCCTCAATCCTGCAGTTATCTCCTTGGGCTGCTGGTGGCTTGCTCTTTCCTTCCTTTCAGAGCCAGACATGGAAGGAAGTCGTGTAGGCCGGTCGCCCCCACCGCTCTCCTGCCCTGTGATGCCCACGCCTGTAACTCAGGTGGGCTTGACCAAGTCACTGACCACTCCAGTCCCACTCACTCCTATTTCGGTTCTCTGCCGCTCTCTTCTGATGAATGCTCAACAAAAGTAACTCCCTCTAACTGCGGGCATCACCCAAGATTCTGTCCCGGGCTCTCTTCTCTTTCCTGTCTGCACCCTCTCTTGGTGAGCTCATCAGATGGGTTTAATTATCATCTCTAGGCAGATGACTAGGCGGCACAGTGGATAGACTGCAGGGTTTGGAGTCAGGAAGGCTCATCTTCCTGGGTTCAAATCTGGCCTCAGACACTTTCTAGCTGTGAGACCCTGGATAAGTCACTTGACCCTATGTGCCTCAGTTTCCTCCTCTGTAAAATGAGCTGGAGAAGGAAATGGAAAACCACTCCAGCATCTTTGCCAAGAAAACTCCAAGTGGGGTCATGAGTTGGACACAACTGAAATGACTGAACAACAACAAAAAGGCTCTCAGCTCCACAGATCTGGCCCAGGCTCTGTGCTGAGTTCTGGTCTCATGGCCAATTAACTCTGGACATTTCAAAGTGGATGTTCTGTAGGCCTCCCTCTCAAACTCAACAGGTACAGAGCAGAATTCATCCTCTTCTGAGGAGGGTGCATTTACAAGCAGAAAGTCATCCAGCCACTGGATACCCCACTCCACTCAGACCCTCAAGCCCCCTCTCCCCTCCTGATGGTGGCAGGCGGCTGCTCCAGGCCCCTGCCCTGGAGCTCCTCAAAGGCAGAATAGTGTTCTATTCACAGGGCTCAGCAGTTCTTTTCTGGCTGTGAACACTTAATAAAGGCTTCCATCCCTCGGTTCATCCATAATCCTAGTAAGTAGAAGATCTGCAGGTTTTGCCATCTGCCCTGCTGCTGCACCCCAAATGCCTCCTCCTGGCTCTTGTTTCCTTTAAAGTCCTTCACCATCTGGCTACCATCTACCTCCCTGGGCTTACTGAATATCTGTCCCCATCATTCATGCTGTTTTCCAGTCAAATTGGCCTCCCACCTCCGTGACTTTGCCCTGCTGGCCCCTATGCTCTCTCTCAGTCCCTACCTCTTGGAATATAGGGTTTCCTTCAAGACTCAACTCAAAGGCCTCTTCCAGGTAGGCTAGCCTGATGCTCTCAGCTGCTGGAGCTCCCTTGTTTTATAGTTACTGTGAAAAAATGTCTAGGGAATTTAGCTGCCCTCCCTATGCTGAGGTGATGATCCTAGGAAGTTGACACAGATGATGAGTGGTGAATGTGTTAACAGGGGGTGTGGTTCACGCCTTTGTGTTCCTTTACAGAACCTAAACTCTTCTCTGATAATCAGACAAGGTGGGTGGTGGTGGTGCTTCAAAGGGCTAAGCCTGCCCAAGAAGACCTGAGTAAGGGGAGATGGGGTCCTCTCTTTCCCAATGGCCATGCTAGCCAGCATCAGTTACAAGGCCCCCAAAACACACCCCATACAACAACTGGAAAACTAATTCTAGAGCTTAAAGCACAGTTGATGGGGCAGTCTCCAGAGAGAGATGGATACAGATACTTGAAACAGCTTTGAGGAGTAGGACCTCTGGCAGAAGAAAAGAGAGCCATCTATGGACTCAGGAGAGCTAGCCTAGAAAACCAGACCTGAGAGTGTGAGAAAGGAGTAGGAAGTGGCTGGCAGGGGGAAGGAAACAGTGAGAAAAAGAACATCAGTGCCTTAAAGTACCAGTACAGCTGCCTTGGTCCCATGTCTTTCTCTCTATGTGAGCCTCCCTACTACTGTATTCTGAATTTACAGCATGGTACTATGTGTATTTGTGAGACAGTGCACCTTAGGTTTATGGGGGATAATGTTTTGCTGGATTGTTCTTACTGTGCTGCTTAGTAAATGCCATTGCTATAAGCTAACTGTGTCTATTAGCTGATTGTTAATGGGAAACATACTGGCTGGGGCTCATGAGCTATTATTTTGAAAGTGCAGACCCACAGGGTAGCCTAGAACCAATAGAATAGCAGCCACCCTCTGGGGACCTAACTCTTGAATGCAAGTTAAGGATTTGGCCCAGGGGGGAATGCTACACTGTTCAGGCTTGATTTTCCCTACACATTTTCTGGGACCCACTGGAGAGATCCCCTAAGACCTTCCTGGATATCCTTGTTTTGCAGGAATCCAATAGAAATCAAAAATGGATTTTTTCTTTTGTTTTGGATTGTAATTGGATAGCTGGTTTTCCAGTGTGTTTCCTTTACAAATCAGACCATTTTCTTTGAGATAACTTTTTCTTGGTTGAATGCTTATGTACCGATGCCTCCTGTATTACTGTGACCACTGGGATAATAGAAGCTGATATGAGTAATATTGATGTTGCATTCTTGGAATACTCTACATATACATTTATTTATAAGCATATGTCTACATCCCTGGAATGTACCCTCCTTGATGGCAGGTGCTGATATATTGTGTTCTCTGTATTCCACATTGTTCTTGACATACAACAGGTGCATAATAGATGCTCACTGGATCTGCATCTCGGACTGGAGCTGCATCCTTCTCACTCTGACACCGTCCCCCTCTCCCCCCCAGCCCAGGAGTCTCCTTCTTCTGCTTCCTCACTACAACCCCCCACTGCTCCCACTGTCCCTCACTGTACCTTCTTCCCATCTGTCCAGACCGCCTCTGTCTAGATCCTGGTCTTCATAATCCAATGGCCTCCAGGTCCCTTCTCTTCCTTTCTCAAGGAGTTCAGCACTGGGTTCAGTCATCCTGGTCTCCCAACTCCTGCCCTTGACCTTGTGGTCTTTCCAAAGCATCAGCTTTTTCAGTGGTCATTACTTATGTCTTTACTCCACTGCTGCCATCCAAAGGGCTGGTCATGGCTTTGCTCTCACCATTACCCATGAACTGTGCCCCCTCCCTGATCATACTCTCCTTAGACTTCCATCTTCCTCTCTGCCTCTCTCCCTTTTGGAGCTCCAAGCCCTCCATCACCTCTTCCGTCACTCTTGCTCTGGCTTCATTTTCCTTTGTTCACCCTCTTGAACCAAGAATGTGACCATATTAACTAGGCAGGAGCCTCTCTCTTGAAGTCCTTGTCTTGTTGCCATTTGTGCCCTGGCAGTCCTCAGGCCTGGGTCACCCTCCTGCCTCTTCCTTTCCTCACTGATGCTGCTGAATACCGGTGGAGGAGTCAGACCAGTCTGCCAGCTGAGCTCTCACCAATGGGCCATCTTTCACTGGGAGCTCCAGTCGACAGAAGGCCTTCATTCACGGCCTCTTCAAAGGCAGGCTTTGGAGGCTGCTCTCGTCAAGTGACCAGTGCCTTCCCACTGACTGAGTCCAAGCTTAAATCTACCTGCTTCGACTTCTCTCAGTACATCCTGTGTCCCCTGGAAGAACGTCGGCTTCTGTGCTCTCAGCACCCAGTCCAGAGTCTCTGAGGGGCAGGGTCCACACTGGCAAGACTGACCTGCTGACCTCCCCTGGGCTCCCATGGCCTTTGGAGTCCTGCTTCAGATGCTTGTTTGCTGTGTGACCCTGGGTGAGTCACTTAACCCTTTCCTCACATGCACACAGAGGAGGACAAGAAGCAATCCTGCCTCTCAGGGCTGCCGTGAAGATGTCAGATTTGGAAACACCAGACGGATAGGAGCCCTCATTACTGCCGTTGTTAGTAATTACTGTCTACACCCAGAATTCTGGTCATGGGAGGCCCGGCCTTCCAGTTTCAGGACCCCCTGAGTGTGTGTCCCACGTGGTCCAGAACTGAAGCCCTCCTGATGAGTTCTCTCCTTCCAGTCGGTTCAGAACTACCAGGTCATTCCCAGTGCTTGCTGTCTCATCAATGCCCCATTTAGAGAAAGCACTTTGGAAATGTCTCCCACTTGATTCTCACTGCAAGACTGAGAGGGAGGTGCTCTTATTATCCCTGTTTTCAGATGGGGAAACTGAGGCAGACACAGGTGAAGTGACTTACCCTGGGTCATACAGCTAGTAAGTGTCTGAGGCTTGATTTGAACTCCGGCCTTCCTGACTCCAGGCCTGGCACTCTACGCCCTGTATTCCCAACCAGCTGTCAAATCCTGTATGTATCTTCACCCCGTCTTTCTCATAACTTTCCCTTATCTCTACGCACATGGCCATGGCTCTGGTTCACCCAAATGTCCAAGTTAGCTGCTGCGTGGCCTCCTTGGCCCCCCTCTGCACCGACCATGTCACACCCCCTGCTCAGGAGGTCTCAATGGCTCCCTATCACCTCCAAGATAAAAGCTAGTCTCCTCAGCTTGGCATCTCAAGCCCTGCTGCCTCTAGTCCAGCCTTCATTCCCTGTCCTGATGATCTCCTGCACTTCCTCATTCCCTAAGCTGAAGTCAGCTCTGACGGCCCTGCTCAGGGCATCCTCATGCCCCCCTCCTCAGCCATTAAAGCCCAAGCTCCTGGAGAGCAGGGACCCTCTCATCCCATTCTTTGCATTCCCATCACTTAGCTTGGTGCCTGGCACACAGAAGGTGCTCAATAAATGTCTGCATTCTAGCTGAAGTGGCTCACCTGCTGCACACAGTAGGTGCTCAATAAATGTCTGCATTCTAGCTGAAGTAACTCACCTGCTGCACACAGTAGGTTCTCAATAAATGCCTGCAGATTCTGTCTCTGCATTCTAGCTGAAGTGGCTCAACTGCTGGGCTCCCCCAATTTGGCAATGCACCTCCTGAATTAGTTCACTCCTGCTTCCAATGTGCTTTGGCCCAGGCTGTCTGAATGCCCTCCCTCCTTCCCTCTGCCTCTAAGCATCTGGGATCCCCTCTGAGACTCTGTAACAGGGGGTCTGCCTGCTCCTGATAGTCTGGGCTGCCGCTGCATAGAATGTCCTCCCTGCAGCCACCGCCATCCTGGAGGGCAGGAGCAGGATGGGGGGTGGGCAGTCCCCTGTGACACATGCTGTCCTGCCAGGAGAGGGCCAGTCCATCACTCTGGTGTGTGGGTGTCCCCCCAAGGGGTAGAGGTGACAAAGAAGAGTTTCCCACTCCAAAGCAATGAGAGGGAGAGGAGAGGACATTCAGACCAGGCCAGGTGGATCTGCCCCAGACTTGGGGAGAGAAAGGGCCCTGTCAGAGGGTCTGCATCTGGCTATGGTAAAGAACTGGGGGTGGGTGGACCATGGAGACAGGTAGGGAGCAACATCTGGGGCACCTGCTGGCTCAGAGATGCTGGACTGGAGGAGGGTGGACCCCAAAACAATCCCCAGAAAGGGATCTGTTGCTTTAAACAACAGTGATAGTGCTAGCGGCAGCGGCCACTTAATCACGGGCCAGGGGTGTGTGATAAACAGCCGCCTGCCTTGCTCTGTCCATGGCTGGCTCTGGTCCTCTAACAAATCCTGCCTGCCTGCTGGTCCCAGCCTCCCTGCCTGGTGAATATTTCATCTGCGGCCTGCACTTCAGGGTGCTCCGGATAATCCCTATTAATTTAAATAATGCCGGGCCAGGCTTATCAAACTATTTATTATTTATCAGCTTTGTGTATTTGTAGCTAACAGGTAGGGGGGCCGCCCGGGACAGACCCACTCCATCACACTGCCTGCCTGCTCGCCATCGCTCCCATGCCTTTAATTAGTAATGAGGACTAATAGGCCTCTATCGCCAACACCCTGGGAACCTGGGGCCCGATGGACCAAGCCTTGTTTGGGTCTGAGCACAGAGGTCTGATGGGGATAATGGAGGCAATTTTCAACCATGCCCTGGGCCCATGCCCTTGACCTCTGAAATGTGCCTAGAGGACCTCAGAGTCACTACCTGCCCAGCACAAGCAGGGGCCCAGGATAACGGAAACTCCTTGAAGGCAGGTCTTTGCTTTTCCTTTATATCCCCAGGGCACATAGTAGAAGCATAATCAATGCTCACTGATTTTTGAGCTGAATCAACATTTATTAACAAGCTCTTTGGTTGGGCCAAAGATCTGCCCCAAAGAAGGGGAGGCCCAGGCCAGGATGGGCTCCCCCTTCCTTTCCCCCCCCCCAGTAACTACCTGCATCTGCCATCTAATCAGGCTTGAGTCAGGTGTGGCTGCCATTTAACACTCACACCTGCCCTTCTGTCTTACAAGAGCGGACCAGTCCCCTGGCTGGGTCAAGGGAACATATGTAGCCAGGCCTGGCACTGGAAGCGTCCTCCCGCCTCAGCTCCAGCCCCAGCCATACCCCCAGCCTAGGCAGGCCCCTGCCCTCTGAAGAAGGCAGAGCCTGTGGTCAGTGCCCAGACTCCTGCCCTCCTTGACGTCCAAGCCTCAGGTGCATATGGAGTCACCAGGACCCTGAAACACTCACCCGCTATGGCCCCAAGACTCAGCTCAAATCCCACCTCCTGAAGGAGGCCTTTCCCAGGCCCTCAGCTGCCTGTCCTCATCTCTATCCTGCACATACCTAGTTATGTCTGGGAGCTCCTGAATAGCTACCAGCTGGAAGGACTGCCAAGAGCTTTACAAACAGTGCCTCATTTTACCTACCCTGGGGTAGCTGCTATTATTATCTCCGTTTTAGGGATGAGAAAACTCAGAGAGAAATGAAACAATTTGCCCAGGGTCACATAGCTGAAAAATGTTTGGGGCAGGATTTGAACTCAGATCTTGCTGATTCTGGGCCCAGCACCACATCCAGGGTACCCACAGCTGTCTAGTCCTGTAGGACCTTGGTTTTTTTGGCCTTTCTTTGTATCTCTGGTGCTTAGCCCAGGGTCTAATACACAGTAGGCATTTAATACATGCCTGTGGGCATAAGGGAGCACCCACTCACACACACACTCAAGACTATGGGGGTGTGGACAGCTCTGTGCATGCCTGGACACATGCTCACAGCTCTCCCCCTCCCCTCCAAGGCAGAATCCCAGACATTCACACAAAATCCACTCTAGAAATGAACCAAGTTTGGATATAGTACAGGTTCCAGTCCTAGGCACTGAGGAAGATGGCTCACACCTGCACCCAGGCTCTCAGAGGCCTCTGCTTCAGGACTTCCAGGGCCGGGGAGCTCACCACCTCCCCAGGCAAACCTTTAGGACAGCTCCAGTCTTAGCGAATTTTCCTGCTCTCAGGCCTAAATATGCCCCCTTGCCCCATCTCACTCTGGGTTCTGCCTTGGGGGCCAAGCAGAGGAATGCTGACTCCTCCACATGAGGGGGTGGCTACAGCTCCCCCTTCCCCTCCCGAGTCTTCTCTTTCCCAGGCTAGCCAGGCCCGATTCCTTCAAAGGATCCTCTTAGATAATGGTCTCCAGGCCCTCTCCCATCCTGGCTGCTGCTCCCTGTGTCCTCCCGCTTCTCAATGTTACTCTTAACCCACAGCACCCAGGATGAGGGTGTCTGATGAGGACAGAGATGCCTCCCCACTCCTGGGCTCTGCCCCCTGAATGTGGCCCAAGATCCCCTTAGCTTTCTCAGCTTCCATGTTATACCACTGACCCGTGCCAAGCTTTTGTTCCACCGATCAAAATCCTACTAAGACCTTCCATACTTTTTTGGGAGAAAAAAGTCTGACATGTACAAAAAATACTTACACCAGCTCTTTTTGTGGTGGTGAAGAATTGGAAACTAAGGTGCTGTACTGATTGGGGGAAGGCTCAACAGATTATGGCAGGGGAAAGTGATGGAATACTGTTAGGCTATAAGAGATGGTGAAGGGGGTGGTTTCAGAGAAACCTGGGAAGGCTCGAATGGACTGATGCAGAGTGAAGTGAGCATAAACAGGAGAAGAATTTATATAACAGCAACACTGTAAAGGCAAACATCTCTGAAAGATTCAGATCACTACAATGACGGACCATGAACCTTGAGGACCAGTGAGGGAGGATGCTCCCCACCTCCTGACAGAGAGGCAACCGTGGCTGTGAGGGGAAAAATGGGCTGTGTGGGAAGTTACTTTGCTAGACTGTTCATTGATTACAAGGAATTTCATTTTCTCCCTTTTTTTTTCAGCTGGGGAGATGGGAGGGAGAAAAATGCCTAACAATTGAAAAAAAAATGGTACAAATAATAAAAATAAACAACCTGCTTTTGAGGTTTGACCACCTGGTCGGTCCCAGAGCCATCTAACTTTGAGAGTCTACATTCCTTTTTCTCCCGAGGATATGCCCCCACTCCTGCCCCACTTCCCTAGATTAAAAGACTGACCTGTGGTCAGTTAACAAACATTTATTAAGTCCTTATTCTGTTCCAGCTGCTGGGGAAACAAGGAAAGGCACAGGTGGCCCCTGGCCACACGTTAATTTTCTTTCCCAGAAGCTCCTGGGTACTGGGTCCCAAGGCTTTCTCACTACGCCATTCCAAGTAGGCCCAGCCCTGGACTGGGGCTGGGGAGAGTGGGGGAGGGCCAGGAGTTGGGGCCCCAGGACAAAACCTCCAAGTGCAGCTTAAGAATTCACTGTGTGCTTGGGCACCGAGGTCACCAAAGACAAAAATGAGCTATTGCCTGTCCTCAAGCTGTGTCTGCTCTGGATGGGGAGAGCTGCACCCTGTGTGTACACAGAAGCATCCAGTGTGTGCCCAGAAGAGCCCAGTGTGAGCACAGACTGGCTGCAGCTGAAGTAATCGCTATATGATTGAGGGGAGGGTCTTCCAGCCAGAGGACTTGTGGACTGAAGGAAGGAGGGTGCAAGCTCAATTCTGAAGGAAAAGGGACTATAAAAGGCAGAGGAGAAGAGGGTGGTCATTGCAGGCCCCAGGGAAGGCTTAGAGACAGATAGAAACAGCAAGAAAACCAGTCTGGCTGCAGTGCAGGAGACAAGGAGGGGAGAAGCTGGAATAGGCCTGGAGAGGTAGGGTGGGAGCAGACTGAGAAGAGCTTTCAACACCCCACAAAGGAGTCTGCTTTGAATTCCTGAAGCAACTGGGAGCCAATGGGATTTACTGAGCAGAGAAGGAACAGGGTCAGACCTATAGTTTAGTAAGATGGGACAGAAAGGAGAACAGTTAGGAAGCCGTGGCCACTGTTCAGGCTAATATGTGTATGAGCCAGGATGGTGGCTCTGGGAGTGGAGAGAAGAGTGGAGGATGACACCTGGATAACCCAGGGGATGGGGGGCCCTTGACTTCAGCAGGAAGCTGGGAAGAGGGCCAGGCTTCAAGGGAAAGAGAATGAGTTTGAGATGCCCCTGGTACATCCAGCCCAATGCCTCTCCTGAGCCTGGAGCTCAGGAGAGAGATTAGGGCAGCATGGACAAGCCTGGGAATCACCTGCTCAGGATGACTGAAGCCATGAGAGCCGATGGGATCTCCATGGGAGAGAGCACAGAGGGAGCAGGGTATGGAACCAGAATGAGCCTTGAGGGAGCCCACAGATGAAGATCCAGCAGAGAAACTCAGGAAGGTGAGGCTGAGAGGGACCTGCCTTAGAGCCCTCCTCAGGGTCAGCTGGCTGCAGCTCTGAAGCCTTAAAGGCCAAGTCAGAGCCTCTCCTCACACGGTCCTTTTGGTTCCCCTTTAGTTCTTTCCTTTAATCCCCAGGAGAGTTCTGAAAACCCCAAGGCCAGGCTCAGGAGACTGAGGGGATGAAAGAGGCACCTGGACAAGAATCACAGAGTAGTAGATCTGGATTGGAGAGAGATCTTGGAGGCCACTTAGTTCAGCCTCTTTATTTTACAGATGGGGAAACTGAGGCCCAGGGCAAGTGACCTGCCTGGGGTCACACAGCCAGCAGGTTGTCTGGGGCAGGATTTGAACCCATGTCTTTCTGACTTCTCATGTCTTGGAGCCTGAGATGATGGCAATAAGAGACACAGAAGGAGTGGTCCCAGTGAGCAAAGGTCCAGCTCTGCCTGATGCCCCTTCCCCACTGCTCTGAGGTCTGAGGAGCCCCAAGTCTGTTAAGCACTGAGCCCACGTGGGTGTGGGCCAAAGCCTGACAATTACGCTCATGGTGCCGATCTCCAAATCCATATGTCTTGAGGCTGCCAGTACATCATGGTGTCAAGTCCCTGAATTGGGACATCCATCAGAAGGCCAGCATCATCCCATGTGGCCACCCAGAGCCCGGCTGGGCCAGGAGGCTCAGAGTCGGGGGGAGGCCGGGATGCCGAGGGGCCTGGCCTCTGGAGACCGCTGGCCAGGGGAGGGCCTTGGCTGGGCAGGGGCTTTGGGCCAGCCCCAGTGGGCAGGGGGAGCCCCCCAGGTGGCTGCCAGGCTCGGTCGCTAACACTCTGCGCTGGCTGTTCTTAAAAATTTATGACTCTGTTGAAACATGAAAAATAAGGCGGAGGAGCGATCATTAGCGCGGCCCTGCCCCCCCTCCCCGGCACCCTCGTAAATTGAGATTTATGGCTGCGGCGGGCGGGTGGGGAGGGAGCGGCCCAGGCTGTGGCAGCGTCACAGCCCTGTCTATGTCTGTCGGAGGCTTCAGTTTATCACAATCTACACAGATTATGGGGATGAATACAGGGCCAGCCCCCAGCTCTGTCAGAGCCTTCTGTAAACAAGAGAATAAGCCATGGGCCTCCCGGGGAGGCAGAGGGCCCTGGGCCCAGGGAGCCCGCACCCTACACGGCCCCCTGGTCAGCCTCCAGGGAGGGCTGAGCCCAATTTATCTGGGCAGCTCAGCCCCGCCAGGCCACCCTGGGGAAGGGGAGCCCCGCCCTGGCCTCTGCCAGCAGGGGAACAATGGCAGCATCGGGCCTGGGTCCCAGCCCCCTCTGCCCAAGAGGCCTCACTTAGTGCTGTCAGCCCAGCCATTATGGAATTGGGGTTTCATTTACACACTAATTAAACATTACAGCTTGTTCACAATTACAACGCGGGGATGAGGGAGTAACTAATTACTGAGGAAATGAGCTAACATTTATCTCTTCCAGGAGGAGGAGGAGAGCATCATCCGGGCCTGATGCCCTCTGTGGGCCCTCTCCCTTTCCCTAATCAGGGCCCAGGTCCCCTTCCTCAGCTCGGGGAAGGGGCATCACCCCACGGGCCCAGGTTGGCTGTAGGCTCCCAGGGCAGCAGCGGGCCGAGGGAGACCAAGGAGGAGGAAAAGGTGGGCTGGAGGGCAGGAACAGCCTGGTCGGCAAGCCCTACACGGCCCCCGCCCCAGGAGCAGGGCACGGTGGGGCATCCTGCATCTCAGATCAAGGGCTGGGGCCCCAAGGGGTCTGTACGCTCATCCCCACATCCATCTCGGCTGCTGGACAGGCAGAGTGACCTTGATCCCTCTCTCCAGGGAAGAATTAGCATCAGAGCCATGGCTGGGGAGGGCAAGGAGAGGAGAGGGAAGGATTCCAACCTCCCCCTTCCCCAGCTCCAGCCTCCCCCCCCCCCAGAGCGGGGTCTGGGAAGGGGTGGGGGACAGAGGAGACTGGGGAATTTAATAATAGTAACACCTCAGTCTCCAAGCTTGCAGCCTTCCTGTCTTTGGGCCAGAGGAAAAAAAGGGAGAAGAAAGGGGAACAGTGGAGAAAGCCTGAACCAAAGGGAGCCGGCCGCTTAGAACTGAGCTTCAAAGGGGCCCCAGCTTCTGGGGCCTAATTGTACTGACCCCTGGCCTCCGCCTTCAATCAGTGCCGCTTCCCAGCTCCTGCAGCCTGGCGGCCTCCCCGCCCCTCACCTAACTAGCAGCCATATTCTTCTCATTAGGCCTGAGCCCGGCTGTGGGAGCCACCCCCAGCCCCCAAACTGGGGCCTTGCACACACACACACACACGCACGCACACACACTCTGCCGGGGTCGGTGTGCTTGCTCGGTGGGCAGGCCTGATGGAACAGCAGCAGGGTGAGGGGCACGGAGGCTGGAGTGACTTGGGCCTGCCCTGGCCCCCACAGCCTCCAGTCTTGTGGTCTCAGGACTTCTGGGAGCTCGCCCTGCAGGGCCACTCCTCACTGCCCTCACTTGACTGAGCAGGTTCCACACGTTCCCAAGCCTGTCAGTAGATGCTCGTCCCCTGTCCTCTGCATGTCCTTTACGTGTGTGTCTGCATGGCTGTCTGCCTCCAGCTGGGAACTCCCAAGGGCAGGGACAGGGATGGTGCCCTGGGGCTGTCCAGGGTACTGGCATCTGGTCCTGGTGACTGCAGCAAACTTCTGCCACCCCCTATGGACAAGTGCTTTCCAGCCTGGCCTCCATTAGCTTCTGCTCAGCTCAGTGTGGCCCAGCAGTAGGGAGGGGGTGGGCACAGACGGGGGTCTCCCCATAGCTGCCAGTCCACATCCCTCTTAGCTGGAAGTTATGAACAGGTGCCCCCTTCACCAGAGTCCTCCCGTCCATGGCCCTGGTGGGACCTCAGGTGTGGGGACAGGAGATTAGAGCCCACTGGGATGAGGAGCAACCGTGTCAGGGATCCCGGCTGGGGGCATTTTGGTACTGTCCTAGGCAGAGGTCTCCCTTTGTTCCTGAGGCTGGAGCTCCAGCAGGGATGAGGGCAGGGAAGTGGAGGCCAGGGTGTTAGAGGGGCCCAGGGGTCCTGAGCCACAGCCAGGATGAGAAACACACGGATCCAGGTCCAGAGGCCTCCCCAAGTCTCTGGGGGTCAGCCAGGGCATGGTCCTGCTGTGTTCTGCCGGGAATCAGAATGACCTTCCAAGCAGTTGCAGGGGCCCAGCTGGCCAGCTTGCTCTCTCTGACATTGTCTCTCACCTTAACCCACTGCTAATGACTTGAGAATATCGACAGAAAAGGGAAGGGCAGAGTTGGGGAGGAGGGAGACTGGGGGGTCAGGAGGCAAAGAGACCGAAATGAAGTTGAGTTATCTTCCATCTGGAGCTGAGCTCCTAATCCTCCAGCCCCGAGGAATCCAATGAAGCCCCTTATCTGGCCTGTCAATCACTGGCCGTGTGCGGCCCACGCGCGGTACACGCACACACATGCACACACGGGCACGCTCCCGCCTCCCCGGCCCATTATTCCTCCAGCAGGAGAGGCAGGAGCCAGGAGCCAGGGCCGGGTCCTGCCAGATGGATGCAATTTGCATAATATCAGCGGAGGAGGCTGCAAGATCACCAGGGGTCAGGACGCTGACATGGGCGCACAGTCTATCTGCGAGCGCTAATTTGGCCGGCATTGATCTGTCTTGCTGATTTCTTTGTCATTTACGTCGGCGATGGTTTGACAGGAGATACAGAGAGAGACAAGGGGAGGCCGGCGGGGCCGGGGGGAGCAGAGAAACAAAGATTGTAGTTACCGATGCCTTTACCACAGACAAAAAGAGGAGCTGTGCCTGGGGATGCCGAGCGGCCGCTAATTACCCCAGCACTCGGCATCCCTCTGAGGCCCCGGAGGTGGGGGCAGGAACATGGCCCTGCTGCCCCTGCCTGGCCGCTCTGGAACCCAGGCCAGGGGAGAGGCGGGATGGGGTGCACCTCTCCTCTGTGGGGCCCCCACTCCCTCCCACCCTGGCACCTCGGGGTGGGGTCAAGCTGCTTCTCTCCTTATCTTGGCCCCCAGTGCAGACCCATCATCCAAGAAAACTGGACTGGGGCCTGGGGAGACCCACAGGCTCTCCCATCCCTCAGAGAGAGCACCCCACCTGCTATAGGCCTTGGGGAGCCCCAGCTCTGCAATGATCACCTGCCAGCTGACCCTTCTGGTCCCCAGGTTCCTTATCTGTTGGACTATGCCTATAATGGCCATCTTCTGTTTGGCCGGTAAGCCTTTCACAATCTGATGGGCACCTTTCTACCCATGGTATGCACATACACACCTAGTCTATGGTTCAGCCAGGCTTCAGTCTTTCTGTTGTTCCCCACACAGCATCTCCATTTCCCACCTCCATGCCTTTGCCCCACTCCTTCTCTGGGCCTAGAATGTGCTCGCTCCATTAGAAGGTATGGATTACAGGCCTCTTGAGTACAGGGACTGTCTGACTTTTGTCTCTGGTTCCCCAGCGCCTGGCACAGAACTGGCTTTTGTGACAGGCCTGTTGATGGACAGACTAACTGGGATAAAGGCTGCCATCCCTCCTCCTCCAGAAGACCGTCTCCCCCCTCCTTCCAGCCGGTGACCAACAGCCTTGGGCTACTCTGACTGGGGCTCCTTCAGGGAGGAGGACTTCCCTCCCTCCTGGCAATCCCATGGCTTTCACTGGGGGAGACCCTCCCTCGGGGGCCCAAAGTGCTCCTCTGAGGCCTTCCCTTCTGGCCAGGTCCAGGGAGGGGGCCAGCTGAGCACTGGCTGGCCTGGCCGCCAGTCTTTCTTTGTCTCCCTCCCTCCTTTGTCAGTGGCAGGAAAGAGCCGAGCTTCCTGCTCGGAGCCTGCATGATCAGAAGGGACCCCCTGCTGGCCAGCTACGGGAGGGGGGGTAGTGGGCAAGGACATGGAGGAGACTGGACAGACGCACAGGCTTTGGTGTACACTAATCCCCTGGCCCGAGGCCCTTCACAGGGCCCCGGCAAACTTCAAGGAAGGGAGGCAAAGGCATCCTTCCACAGAGAGCCTCATTATCGCGCTCCCCCCATGCGGGCAGGCGGGCGCGGAGGGAGGGACTGCCATGTGCACAGAAAAGGCTGTCACTGTCCTTTCTTCCTTTGGGTAAAAGCCCATCTCCCTGAGCCTGCCCGCCCCCGTTCCAGGCTGACACCTCTCAAGGCTGCTAATTAGATCCCTGCTGCCTCTCTAATGCACTCTGACAAGCGCCCTCATATGGGCCAGCTGGGTCTTGGCACTGCCTCTGCGGTGTGGACACAGGGTGCCCTGGCGCAGGGTCCAGGAACGAGGTCGGTTGGTGTAGCTCCCGGCTGCCCCCACCTACCCCGGGCCCTCTTGTCCTCCTCTGGACATCAGCCACACTGAGTCTGGTCCTAACCACTCTCTGGTCTCTCTGCGGATCTCCTCGTGGCAAAGGGCATGGGTATGTGAAGGACAGGCCTCGACAGCAGACAAGACTGCCAAGGCTGCCCTGGTCGAGCCTTTGACTGGGAGGGACCCAGAAGAGGCTGGTCCAAGCCCTGCCTGAGGAGGACTTCCCAGGAGGGAGGACCCACTGAGACTTCTGGGCAGCCAGGCCATGGGCCACGGTCAGGAAGGTGTTCCTACATCTGCCTCTACACCTTCAACCAGCCAGCTCAAAAGCATTGATCAGCTGCCTCTTGTGGGCCAGGCCTGATGCTGGGGAGAGAGACTGAAACAAAGCCAGTCCCTGCCCTCACGGAGCTAACGCACAGGCACACGCACACAATATATAGTCTATTTATACAGAGCTGTAAGCTTTGCCAAATGCTTTACATGTATTGTATCTCATCGGATAATGAGATCGTCCTAACAACCCTGTCTGTCAGGAAGGGAGCATTCTGATCCCCATTTCATGTATGAGGAAACTGAGGCACAGAGAGGTTAAGGGGCTTGCCTGCCATCACACTGATAGCAAACACCTAGGAGAGATTTGAATCTGAGTCGTCCCAACTCCTGGCACAGTGAACAGAGGAGAGAGCTGGACCTGCCCTGGCATCAAGACCTGAATTCAAATTCTGCTTCAGTCACTTGCCAGGTGACCCTGGGCAAGTCACTTAACCTGTCTGCTCAGTGTCCTAAAGTAAAATGGTGATTACAAAGGGTAGTTGAGAATAAAGTGAGATAATATTTGTAAAGTGTTGGCACAGTGCTTGGCACACAGAGGGCACCATATCTACTATCACAGATTACTGGCCCCCACATGGCATCACCCGTATTCATGCAAGGGCATGCACGCTCACACACACCCCTATCACATACAACACAAATATGAGATCATTCGGGCCAGAGCCAGAAAGGGACAGCCGGGAAGGCCAGTGTGGCTCCAGCACAGAAATGCACAGGCACTGATAAAAGCCAGGTTTGCCCAAAGCTTCACAAGTCTGACCTTACCAGATCCTGCCACAGCTCTGGCAGGGAGCTGGTCTCTTCACTCCCATTTTATAGAGGAAAACACTTGAGGCTGAGGGAGATTGGTCACACAGCTAATAAGCATCTGAGGCCAGATCTGAACCCAGACCTTCCTGATTCCAGGTCCTGTGCTCTCTCCATCACACTATCTAGATGCCAATAAAGATATGATTATTTATAATAAGTTACCATTATATTACAATGTTATATTTTACAAGGTGTAGTCAGCCTGGAAAGGTAGGTCATGGCCATGTTGTAAGGGGCTTTGGGACGTGACAGAGCCCCTGGAGTTTCTTGAGGGTGTGGTGGAATGGTGGCATGGGGGCATGGTCAGACTGGCTTTAGGAAAATCACTCTGGATGCTGGGAGGAAGATGGGCTGCAGAGAGGAGCCTGGAGGCAGGGAGCCCAATGTGGAGTCCTCTGCAATAATCCAGGCGAAAGGGAACGGGTGGGGGCCAAATGTGGAGAAGGGGACGACTAGAGAGAGGCAGACTCAACAACAAGGACTCAATGACTGAGTGGAAATGTAGGGTGAGAGAGGAGGAGCCCAGGATGCCTTGGAAGTTTTGAATGTGGGTGATTGGGAGGACAGCTGGCCTTTGCACAGAAAGAAGTGAACAGGGGAGAGGTGGCAGCTTTAGGGTAAAGATGCTAAGTTCTATCTGGCCAGGCCTAGCTTAAAAAGCCTATAGGACATCCAGTTCAAGGTGCCTGATAGGCAGGTAGGCTGTGATAGAGGACCGGAGCCCTAAGGGTCTAAGAGAACCTTGGGTTGGATCCAGAGGCATGGGAATCCCCTGTGGGGAGATGGCCCTGGAACTTAAAGGGAGCCCAGGAAAGAGGCTTGGGGTGACACCTCCAGTCAGGGTGGAACATGGCTGAAGAGGCAGCAAAGGGGATGAGGGGGCTCCAGAGAGGGAGGAAGTGATTCACAGGGGCGCTTGGCAGTGGGAGCTGGGGGTACAGCGGATGGCACTTGGGGTGAGCCAGCAACCTCGGAGAGTGCGGTTTCGGCGGCCTGATGAGGTGGAAGCCAGACTTCAAAAGGTCAAGAAGTGGGAGGGAAGACGTAGAGGCAATGATTGAGGAAAACTTCATTTATTTTTTAGAATTTGCCTGTGAGGGAGGGAATGAGGGTCACTGGCTTAGGGGATTGGGGCCTTTTGTAAAGGATGGTGGAAGCGTGGGGCATGTCTGTAGCAGAGGATGAGCAGGTCAGCAGGGAATGATCCAAGTTTAGGGGGCAGAGACGCCTGTGGGTATGGCTGCCAGGAGGCGGCAGTCCTGAGCCACCCCAGGAGAGGCCTCCTTCCAAGCTGACTTAGTGCACTTAGGTCACTCTCCTTGGCTCCTGCCTTTCCACCAATTCCAATTGTGTAGCCCACCACTAGAGTAGGAGAGCCAGCCTGGAAGCTGGGGATGCCTGGTACGTCTGCAGCATTCTGCAAGAGGCAGCCTGGCTAGGCAGACGTGCCAGTAGCTCTTAGGGATTCACACATCTTCTTTCCACCTTGGGAAGTGGAAGACCACCTTCTTTCCATCTTGCCCCATGGCTAAGGAAGGGGAATCTGGCCATGGCAATGGTTCTACTGGCTTCTCTCAATTCAGTTTTTAATTACTCAGTCCTTTTAGGGTCCCACTATAAATGATGCCCAGAGACTTAGAAGAGTTTCTGCCACATCCTGGGGATCCCATGTGGACAGGCAAACTTGGGGACAGGAGAAAGATACAATACACCAGGGAGTGAGCCGCGGACAGTGTTGCTGGAAGTTAGCATCCTGGGGTCATGGGATTGAAGCTGGTAGAAAGCCACATTATAGGTCATTGAGGCCAGTACCCTCTTGTCCAGAGAGGGCACCTGCGTGGCCTGCCCAAGATCACACAGAGAGTGATCTCACATTGTCTGAAGTCAAACCCAGTGTTCATTCCACTGTCTGAAGGGAAGGCTTAGAGTTGGCTTTATGGAAGCAACAAGACTTGGAGGGCCCAGGGAGGCTGGAGAAGAGGGGCCCCTTTGGGCAGAAGGCCATCCTCTGGTTTCTAATCCAGAGTTGGACTGACCACCTTTATCAGCTAGGCTCCCAAAGACTTGGGCTGTGTCCAGAAATGAAGGACCCCTCTATAGACAAAGACTAGCCCTGAGGCAGTGTGTCTGAGGACGACACAGTTGGTCCTGGCTTCCTGTCTCTGTGGGGGGGCCCTTCTGGTCCCACTCACTTCCTTCCTACTGCAGCCTCTCCAGCTTCAGGAATCTCTCTACCACCACACCCTCAGCTCACCTCCTCTGAAGTCCAGTGGCATGAGTCTCCTTGGTCTTTTTCCCATGTTCCATCTTCCAGCTGAGGGCATTCTCACTGGCCATGCCTGGGCCTCTCTCCCTCATCATCTCAGCTTGCTGCCCTCCACAGGAAGCTATTCCCAATCCCTCTGCATGTTTACACCGTCCTTCTACTGACCCTGTCTGTACCTTGTCTGTCCTCAGCTCTTTGCTCACTGGCTCTCCCAACACACTAGGTGCTCCTGGGGAGCAGGGACCATCTTTACCTTTCTTTGTATCCTCAATCCTAGCATTGGGCCTGGTGCCCAGTAGGCACTCACTGCTTTTCCTGAAGCTGATCTTTGTCCCTTCTATTGCCCCTGCCTTTGTCATTTACCTAATGCACAGACAGTTCTGGTCAGGTCAGGTCAAGAGGCCCCTTGCCTCAGCCTGGCATTCAAGGCCCTCCATGAGCTCATCCCATCCTACAACTTTCTCTTCCCCTTTCCTGGCCAAGCTCCCTATGCCTCAGCCAGGTGAGGCATCCAGATCAGGCCCTTGCCTATCTCTACTCTGGGTCAGGTCCTACCCCTGCTGGACAAGAGGAGCCCCAGGGGAGGGGTGTGCTGTCAGAACTACAAACCAAGGCAGCTCAGCTGGGTGCCGAGGGTCTGTCAGAACCCCTCCCTGGCATGGTAGCTCCTTGAGTAGTTCATTAGAATTGTGTCACCAAGTACATATGCCTGAGTGGACAGTGATGGGAGATGACCCCTGACCCAGGGACCGGGAGACAGTCCCCATCAAACTCCCACAGTGAGACCCTTTTAACACGCACAGTGAACTCAGCGCATGGAGAGTTGGAGCTCATTAAAACTGCCGACTCCGTGAGCACGCCATTAACCCCGCTGCTCCAAACTCGTGCCTCACCATCTCCTCCTCTCCCTGGTCTAATTAGCGCCCCAAGCTAGCCCCCTCTCACCCCCAGCACCCTCTCTTCCAGAGATGGGGCGGGAGCGGCCACTGACCCTCTCAATGGGTGAGGTGTCCCTCCTGGACCTTGGGGGACAAGGAGATGTGGGCAGGGCCAGATCCTAGGCAGTCTATTTGGAGGACCCCATTAATGGGCATCGTGGGCCCAGGTTCCTATACCCCAGATGGGGGCACCAAGGACCTTTTAGCAGAAAACCAGGGCTAGTGGCTGAGCCTAATGAGGCAGCCATTAGTGGCATCATGTGGGAGGGGGGAGGAAGGGGAAGTGGTAGGCACAAGGCAGGCCAGGGACATTAAGAGAAGCCATGCCTCAGGCACCACAGCAGGGAAGGCAGGGGAGTACCCTGCCTGGGACCCTTCTGCTCCAGATGCCAGGAGAAGGGTGTAGGCCTAGGTGTTAAGCCTGAGTACCCGTGTAACACCCTAGTGTTGCCCTAAGCTGGTGGAAATGAGGAAGGAAGGAGGCAGGCAGACTGGAGAAGCAGGGGACGAGAGTGAGAGAATCAGAAGGAGCCGGAGGGCACTACGACTGAGCCGCACCTGCCAGAGGAGCCCCTCCACAATGCAGTAAGCCAGAGAGTGGTGGCCCAGCTGTTACTCTGGGCCTCCAGGGCGAGGCTGGCACTGTCTCTAAAAGCGGCCAGTGTGTTCTGGCCAGCTCTGATGGTCAGGGGCTTCTTTTATCACTTGAAGTAGGCCTCTGCCTCCTCTGCCCCTGGGCCACGGCAGACAAGGCTGGGCCTGCCCTCTGGGTGGCTGGCACAGCCCTGACCTGCCTTTTCTCCACACTAAACACTGCCAGTGCCTTTTCACATGGCCTGGTCACCTGCCCAGAACTGAACCTTAGGCCCTAGAAATGCTTTGACCAACACCACCAGAGCCCAGCCAGACTTCTGGATACCATGGGGCACGGAGACTCACGGGGGCCAAACCTTATCACTTGCCTTCCTTAGCGCACCTCCTGCCAAGGGGGTACTCAGGATACTCTGCCCAGCCCCAGCTCCTTCTCTTTTCGCCATCCCCGTGACAGGGAGACCCTGGCTGGAGTACACCCCCACACCCTCACCGAGAAGCCCCTTCTGCCCCACCCCTGATATGCCGACCCTTCCCCTATGCACACTGACCTCTCACTCTCTAATGAACAAAGTTCCTTTCAGTCATTAGACCACCTCCTCTTTTGCTCCATTCTCCTTCTGGCCTTCTATAAGATCTGATCACCCCGTCTGGCCTCTTGGATGCATCTTCTCTCGTGCTCTCTATCTCACTGGTTGTGGTGGGAGAGTCAGAACACTCCTTGTTCCCCACTGCACAGTGCAGGAGTCAGGAAGACATGAATTCAAATTTAGCCTTAGATGCTTACTAGCTGTGTGACTCTGGGAAAGTCGCCTCTGTATGGTGTGAGGGAGGACAAGATGGATGGCTCTCCTAACATCTCCTTGCCCAGGCCTCATGGCATCTGAATGGGGGTCCATCCATCCACAGGGACCTTCTGCCACATCTGTCAACATGCCCTGGGTGCAGGTCACACTATCCCCATTTTACAGGCAAGGAAACTGAGACTTGTTCTGTGGTGCACAGTCCAGGAAGTGTCAGGAACTCAAGTCCCCCCAGCCCCAATTCCAGTGAAGTGTCCCCCCCTCCAGCAGCTCTCCTCTGAGAGGCAGGGGAGGAGGGAGACACCCCAGGCCTGGGGGACCCGCAGCTCAGTGGCTCATGGGAGAGACAGTTGTGTTCAGGGCCACCAGCCAGGCCAGCCTGGGCCCAAGCAGAGATGAAGGCCCAGGCACTGGGCACACCCACAGGCCCTGCCCTCGGGGCCACTCCCTCTCCACTGAGGGAGAGACAACCTGTATAGAAACACAATGTGGAAAACTCCTGAGTTGGGAGCCAGAGGGCCTGCGTTCAAATTCTGGCTCTGACCTTGGGCATGTCCCTTTAAATCTCTGGGTCTTCATTTCCTTATCTGTATAATAAGGGGTGAGGTTCTGATGATTCCCCCACCCCAGCTTCAAGTCTACACTCCTAGGGTGGGGGGATCAAGGGCACAAGGAAGGACGGTGAGAGCAGAGGTATGGAGGGGGGCCAATGCAGTGCCTACTACGTGCCAGAGCTTTACACTGCTTATCTCCTCGGATCCTCAAAACCACTCTGTGAGGTAGGCACTACTTTACAGCCGAGGAAACTGAGGCAGACAGGAAGTGTGAGACAGAGAGAGAGTGAATAGAGACAATCATGATTGCATGAAGGCATTTCGGAGTTCTTGGGGAGACTGCTGACCACCCTGGGGGTGCTGGGGTGGAGTGGGGGGGGGTTACTTATGGGAACTGAGTAGAGTGAGAACCAGGGAGGTCAGGGTACTGGATGAGGAGGGCAGGGCCTGTGGTGTGCCCACTGCCTAGGCCTTCACTTCTGCTTGGGCCCAGGCTGGCCTGGCTGGTGGCCCTGAACACAACTCTGTCTCTCCCATGAGCCTCTGAGCTGCGGGTCCCCCACGCCTGGGGTGTCTCCCTCCTCCCCTGCCTCTCAGAGGAGAGCCGCTGGAGGGGGGGACACTTCACTGGAATTAGAGCTGGGAGGACTTGAGCTCAGCCCCTGCCCCTGATACTTATTGATAGTCCTAGCCCGGGGTACTCTGTAGGGCAGCCCGAGGGCCATAGTGGGGAGAGAGTGACACTGGGACAGGAGACCATGACTCTGGAAAGCTGTATCTGCCCCGTGGGGAGGCTCAGTGCGCTATCCACCCAGCTCAGTCCTGGTCCTTATTAACTGTTAATCAGTAGAATGGCAGAAAATAATCCAGAAGTCCTAGTGGACCAGCACAGTGAATAGTGCTGGCTCTGGAGTCAGGAAGGCTCATCTCTCTGAGTTCAAATCTGGCCTCAGAGACTTCCTAGCTGTGTGACCCTGGGCAAGTCACTTCACCCTGTTTGCCTCAGTTTCCTCATCTGTAAAATGAACTGGAGAAGGGAATGCAAAACACTCCAGTATCTTTGCCAAGAAAACTGAAACAGGGTCACAGAGAGTAGGACATGACTGAAAAACGCCTGAACAACAAAAGCATAATGGACCACAAACCTAATACAGAACTCTCCCTCTTTCTCCTATTCTTGGCCTTGGGGAAAGGGATGTGGGAGTCCTGATTAGAGCAAACACGAATCCCCACCGCTGGGCGGACAATGTCCTCGTCAGGTGGAAAGCACAGGCTGGTGCTGGGTAAGGGGGCAGAGTCCCCTTGGTACCAGCCCCCTGGTGGGCACAGAGGACCTTGTGTTCAGTGCTGCCTCACTTAATGGCTGCAGGACCTTTCACTTCTTTCAGCCCCAATTTACTTATCTACAACATGGGGATAAACTCCATCTCTACCCCTTACTGCCTTCTGTCTGGCCATCTCTGCTTTGAGTTTCCTTGCTCTAATGGGTGAGCTTCCCTGTGAGCTGCTCATATCCAGCCTGGCCCCGCCCAGGCCTGCTCAGCTCCCCTTCAGGAGCTAGGAGAGCTCCCTGAGGGCAAGGACTGTCTTGCTTACTTAGACAGAACCCCCAGTACTTAGCATGGAGCCCGGCATACAGCAGGTGCCTAATCAGTGTTTTACTTAGGCAGCTAGGCTGTGCAGTGGAGACTGAAGAGCCTCAGACCCAGCAGCCCAGGGGCTTTGGGCAAGTAGCTTAGCCCATCCCAAGCTCAGCGTTCTCAGATGTAAAGTGCAGCCCATAAGCACCCTTCTTCCCTTCCTTCTTCCTTCCTTCCTTCCTTTCTTCCTTTCCTCCCTCCTTCCCTCCCTCCTCTCCTTCCTTCCTTCCCTCCCTCCTTCTCTTCTTCCTTCCCTCTTTCCTTCCTCCCTTCCCTCCCTCCTCTCCTTCCTTCCCTCCCTCTCTCCTTCCTTCCCTCCCTCCTTTTCTTCCTTCCCTCTTTCCTTCCTTCCTTCCCTCCCTCCCTCCTTATCTCCTTCCTTCCTTCCCTCCCTTCTCTCCTTCCTTCTCTCTTTCCTTCCCTCCCTCCCTTCTCTTCTTCCTTCCTTCCTCTCTCCTTCCTCCCTTCCCTCCCTCCTCTCATTCCTTCCCTCCTTATCTCCTTCCTTCCCTCCCTCCTTCTCTCCCTCCTTCCTTCTCTCCCTCCTCTCCCTCCTTCCTTCCCTCCTTCCTTCTCTCCTTCCTTCCCTCCCTCCCTCCTTCTCTGCTTCCTTCTTCCCTTCCTTCCCTCCCTCCTCTCCTTCCTTCCCTCCCTCTCTTCTTCCTTCCCTCCCTTCTTCCTTCCTCCCTCCCTTCCTTCCTTCCCTCCTTCCTTCTCTCCTTCCTTCCCTCCTCTCCTTCCTTCCCACTGTCCCAACCCCACCCACATAGCAAGGTCCATATCGAATCACAAAGCCTTTTTGGATGGTGACAGCTCATGACCAACCCCATACTGCACTGATGCTCCTGACCTTGGATCTGTATACCTGGAAGGGCCTGGTCATGGATGTTCCAGCCCACTTCCATGGGAGCCAGGAGACAGGCCAGTCTCATCTCCTTCTCCTGGCCCCACAGAAGAGTGGAGAGGGCCCAGGCCCAGGTGTGTGTGGTCAAGGACACGAGGCCCTGGATTTCAGGGAGCATGTGGCGGGGTCCTCTCGAACCCCCCCTCCACATCTGAGGACCACGTTCTCATGCCGCCACTGCCGTCAATAATGCAGCCACAGTCATCGCTCAGAAGGACCTTACTAATTAAAAGCTGGTGAGGTTTAAATAATTCATCTCCTTAACTCGTATCGATCCCAGAGTTTAGTGGCCAGAGCCTTGAAACAATATTAAACAGCTCCCTTCAGGAGCAGAGCTGGCGGCAGTTTCTCCAAGGAGGTCCCCCCCACCCCAGCTCCTGTCCCCTGAGCAGGGACATGAGGTAGCAGGCAGCAAGCAGGGGCTCCCTATAACACTGTCACCCCAGCTCTCAGAGTGAGTCCACTGACCCTGAGCCCCAACCCAAAGGCCTTGGAAACCTGAGAAAAATCTCGAGAACTAAAGAGTCCCAAACCTCCACCAGAAGAGGCAGGCGGCCCAGGGAGGCATGGAGCTCCCTGGGATGCCCACACCCTCCCCCAGTCACCCAAAAGACCCGAGATAGGAGAGACAGGGCTGGAGGGTAGGTCAGAAGGGGAGAAAGGAGGGGGAATGAGGGAGCAGCGGAGGACACGGATGGGCAAGGGAAACCAAGCCTGGGGGGAAGTGGCAGAGACTGACCAATGCCGCTGTGAGGCCGTCCTATGTGCTGAAGGTTGAGGCCTTTGTTCATATCTAGCAGTCCATTCTTGGGCCAGCTGCCCATGGCAAAGCTGTAGGCCTGGAAGAGAGGAAGAGGCTGGTTAATGGAAGCACAGACCCCCCCAGGGGTGGGGCCCATACCCACTCCATCCCGCTTCCCTCTCCAGAGGTGCCCCACTCCTCAGTCACGGGGAGGACAGCCCCAGGGGTGGAGGAGGGAGAAGATGGGCCCCGGGGCCCAACAGTCCTGCCAGTCTGTGAGCCAAGCATGGCTCTCTGGCTATGCAGGGCCCACGTAATTAATAGTAATTAATAGCACATGAGGTGGGTCCTGGAGTGAGGTGATTAGCAATTACAACTCCTAATTAAGTCAATGCTTAATTCCCAGCCCTCCTGCTGTGTGTACACAGCCCTTCCCCCCATCCCTTCTCTTCTCCCAAGCTGAGCAGGTCTGATGTCTCCTGGCCCCTTCCTCCCCAGTCCTGACCCCCAGCCCCAGCCATCTAGGGCAAGTTCCTCATGGCACAAGGAAGAACCACAGCTGGGCTCCTGCTGGGGTCTCCGAAGGCAGATCCCAGGAAATTGCAAAGAAACTACTGGGGTCTTAGGGGATGGACGGCTGCTTCCAGTGGGTTCTGCAGACCTATAACTATACCCACTGGCCCCTCCCAGCCCTGGGGGCCAGCATCTGTGTTCACAGGATGTAGGGCTGAAAACCCACAGCTGGTCCCCTCCCCTCCCTGGCCAAAGGGAGGTATCTGATAAATGATGGCTGAGTTGGAGCGTCTGTGAGATCTTCATAGTATGCTCACAGTATGAAAGGAGGGCTGAAGCAGAAGCTGGGTCTGGGGGTTCTGCACTTCTGGCAGGTGATGGAAACTGGGCCTTGAAGAGAAGGAATGGCATCACAGGCAGGGGGAACAGCTTGAGCAAAGGTATAGAGACAGGAAAAGCTCTGTGCACAAGCATGCCAGAAAGGAAGGGAGCGGAGGGGAGCTCTAAAGAAAAAGCAGACAGTGAGGGTGTGGATAGATTGGAAGGCCTTGAATGTCAGCCTGGGGATGTTCCTTGGCCTGGCCTGGCCTGGTCTCCCCAGATGCATAGTACCCCATCTCATTTTTGGGGGTGGCTTGGGGGAGGGAATAAGCATTTATATGGCCCCTACCATGTGTCATTGGGCTAAGGTGCTTTTTACAATATTATCTCATTTGATCCTCCCAACAGCCCTACAAGGCAGGTGCTATTAGGAAACAGGCAGATGGCAGCTTAGTGACTTGCCCAGGGTCACATGGCTAGGAAGTGTTTGAGGCTGGATTTGAACTCAGGTCTTCCTGGCTCCAGGTTTGGTGCACTAACCACTGCCCCACCAGCTGCCTCTAAGTCTCTTGTCTCCTAGAGGCCCCATGTGCACTGTCCTACCTGCCAGGAATCAAGGTCAGCAGTCAGGTCTTTGGACTACCTGAGAAAACTCCCTAAGCAGCCCCCGTGGGCTCGAGAGTGTGTGAGTGTGCGTGTGTGAGTGTGTATGTGTGTGTGTAGGGGGGGGGTTGTCTCTGCTCCCTGATGAAGGTCAAGTGCACACTCATGCATATTCAAAGCTCACTGCCCATCGATCTGCTGTTAATTGTTTTTCCTGGGGTTGGGGAAGGAAGTGCCAGGGGCATCGATCTGCTCCCCCCAGCCCCCCAGCTCTTCTCTCCCTTCTTCCTACACCTCCTCACCCCTCATGGGGGTCTGGGGCAGGAGAAGGGAGGGCACCTCCTCCCCAGCCCTCCAGCAGGGTCTGTAGGGGGCACTAACCCTGCTCAGCTTTAAGTTGCTGACTAGATTCCCCCCCACCCCCCCCCCCACCCCATCAGGAGAGATGCTGTGGTGTTTAATATTTAAAGGGAGCCTTTAATCTTTAAACAGCAAAGTTCGGCTCCTGACTGTTAACTCAGCACTGAGGGGGAGGAGGGGAGGTTAGAGGGTCTTCTCTGGGGCTACGAGGGTCACAGTGAGCAGCGATGGCCTCACTTTGGCAGCCTCCCCCGTCCAGTGAGCAGGGCTTGTGCCCACTTCCCTGAGGGCTGAGGGCAGTGCTTTAGCAAAGAAGGAAAACAGTGAGCCTGAACAGCTGAGGAGGCTGGCACAGGTCAATGGCGACCAAAGCAGATGGGCCGGGCCAGAGGTGGGGCTTTCAAAGAGGAAGGGGCCCTGTTATCCAGTTGGGACAGGGGGACCTGAAGCCTCTGGGACACTAAGAGAGAGGGTGTTCAAGGGACCCTTCTAGGGTAAGAAACTGGGGCTTGAGAGGCCAGGGCTCCTGCACAAGGCCACCCCCTTGAGTAGTGATAATAAAAGTAGGTATGGATTTCGATGGTGTGCCTTCCCAGTTTCCCTCATGTGATCCACCCAACAAATCTAAGAATCTGAGTGGGACTGGAATCCCAGTGTCCTTGACCCCTGGCCTCAGAGCTCTCTCTATCATGGCCCTGGAGGGGCAGAGGCCCAAAGAGCCCCAGGGTCTGGGAGGGGGGCAGGCAGAGCTCAGAGGGTGATGGTGGGCGAGGTTGGCATGACCTGTGGTTTGCAGCACTCTCCACAGTGGCATGGGCTACATGGACTTGCTCAGCAGACAGGGCTGGGTCGGGCCAGGCTAATGTGGTGTGTTCTGGGCCTGTCCTGATGCAGGAGGGAGTCACCTTGCTTAAGGGGTAGGGGGACTGGGCAGCCCTCTGGCCTGCATTCATTTGTCTCCAATGACAAATTCTTTCAAGTTCCCTCCAATAAAGCCTTAGGAATCCTTATAAGGGGTGAGTGGGAGGGGAATGGTCTAGCAGGGAGAGCTTCCTGGTCAAAGAACCTTGCTTAGTCCCCCTTTTCCACACCCAACCCCCACGGGGAGGACACCTAATTACCCCATTTCTGAAGACTTGGTTCAGGCCAAGGGTCCTCACTAGGCCCCTGGAGTGGGCAGGCTTGGAGGGCTGGGGAGCTAGAGGCTAGAGGTCAGCCTCCTGAACTCAGGGTGGTCATGTATCTGGACAGCTGGCCCTGCTCAGAGCTGAGTGGGGGAGGGAGAAGTGGGGGGCCCCCTTCCTAGCTCAAGTACTTTAAAATCACTTACAAAGGCAGGATTAAACGATCAGAAATTCCATTTAATAGGACAAATAAAGAAATAACCATCTACTCTATCAGCCCTGAGAAGGCAAGCTGGGTATTTTTTTTTCCTCTAAAAAGGAAAAAAAGGAAGGAAGGGTGGAAAAAAGAAGGATAATGTGTGTTTACTCAAGCAAAGAAAAAAATATTTAAGTGATGTCGGCGAGAAGATTGCAGTAACTAGTGAAGAATAACATCGTCTACTTTGCTGTCAAATCACACCCGAATTTCAGTAATAGATTCTCGTCTGACACTCAATTCAATTCGAAGGTGATCCTGCTTTATCCCAACACATCAAATATTAAACACGCGTATTAGCAGGTGCCGAGCCCGCTTCCCAGCTTAGCGCTGGGCGGGCGGCGACGACGCACCCAGCCCCTGCTGGCAGCTCTCTCCCGCCTCTCCGGGGCCTCAATGTTATCTCGACACCTTCATCCTGGGGCTGACAGAGGGACCCTTATCACAGGCGTTTGGGGGGCTGCTGCGGACACAGACAGAGGCAGAGGAGGAGTTCCCTTTATTCCCACTATCATCACTGGATTATCACCAAAGATCCCCCGAGCCATGGGGCTCAGCTGAAGGAGAGAGGGAGAGGGATAGAGAGGAGAGGGGAGAGAGAGAAGAGAGAGAGACAGAGAGAGACAGAGAGAGGGAGAGAGAGAGGGAGGGAGGGAGGGAGGGGGGGGAGAGAGAGAGAGAGAGAGAGAGAGAGAGAGAGAGAGAGAGAGAGAACAGATGGACAGACATAAGGGGAGGGAGGGAGGGAGGGAAGAAGGGAGAGGGGGAGGGGGGAACAGAAAGACAGAAGAGAAGGGAGAGAGAGAGAGAACAGAGGCAGGCAGGGTGAGGCGGCCCCCAGCCCAGCTCTCCCGTCTGACTGATGTCTTTCAGGAAGGGCAGTCTAGCTTGTCAGAGCCTGGGTGGAGATGAATGTGTACATCTCGGCAGCAGCCCGTGGCTGTCATGCTGGGCAGTTTCCCATTCCCAGATAAGGCATGGTCACCCAGAGTGGCCATGACCCAGCCCATGGGCTGGAAGCTGCATGGCCCGCATGTGCCTGGCTGTCCCTGCTAAGTTCCTAACAGGACGTGTGTGACTTTTATAAACACCCCTTTGCTCCAGGCCTCTGCGTCCCTGAAGGGTTCAAAATGACACAAACAAGGATTAATCTGAACTGCTCTGCATCCTGGGGGGTAGGGTGGGGTGTGCAACATGGAAAGAGCATCAGATTGGGACTCCTGTGGGACTCCTGGGCTTGGCTTCCAATTGGTGCTCTGCCCCTCACTCCCCATGTGATCTTGGATGAGCCCCTCCCCTCACTGAGCCTCAGTTTCCTCGAGTGTCAGATGAGTGGGTTGGTTCCTCCCCCTGCCCTGTGCCCAGCCAGAGAGGCTGCTGCCTCAGCTCGACCTTCCAACCAGCAGAAGGGATGCCTCTATTAACCGACAAGCATTGATTAAGCATGCCTTACAATGTGCCTGGACCTGTGCTGGTCACTGGTGAGATTTTGACAAAGGGACAAACCCCTCCTCTCTGGGGGCTAACCACCTGCACTGACATGGACCTGCATAGAGTATGTACCAAATGAATACAGGGTAGCTTGGGGGGGGGGCACTATCAATCAGTCAGTCAACAAGCACTGACTGGTCCCGTACTGCATGCCTAGCCCTGGGCTAGGTTCTGAGGCTCAGAGACAGAACACAAACTGCCCTAGCGCCAAGCCTGGGGCCCCAAAGCACACAGCTGTACCTGCCCGAGGCCTGGGGTGGGAGGCCCAGCGAGAAGGAAAGCACAGGGGCTGGTACAAGGCTGGGGGCTTGGCAGGTTGGGGTGGAAGTCCATGGCAAATGCCCCCCTGCCCAGCCCACAGATACACACAGGCACAGACCAAGGTGATGCCCTGGCACTGTCCCCCCAGCCCAAGCGAGGGTCTGCTCATCTGGGCTTCCTGGGCTCACAAGCACAGCATGGGCAGGCCACAGTCCATCCCATGCATGGGGACAAAGCCTGGACCAATAGGATGCAGGCTGAGACTGGGAGTCAGGAAGCCTTCCTCCCATGACAGCGAGCCCCAATGTGGAGTGAAGGCAGAAGCAGATGACTGTCTACTGGGCACACCGTAGGGGGACCAATTCCTGGCTGACCACCCTAAGACTGGGCCCAGGGGCCTTTGGGATCCCTTCTACTTTGGAATCCTATAAACTGACAGTCTCGGGCTTTGCCCTGGCCAAGGTGAGTCAAGGTGAGGGCACTCTTGAGACGGCCTGGTTTGGAGTGATGAAGGCCCCCTCCTAGACCTGCCTGTGGCACCCCCCCACCCTGCCGAGGCTCAGCCTAGGCCACCACCAGACCCAACCTAGCTTCTCTGCCAGGGTGGCCATCTGGGGTTTAAGGGTGGCCTATTTAATGAGGGGAGATGGGCAGGTTTGAGGTCACCAGAGATCTGGATTCCAACCCTGCCCCTGCTCTTTGCTGCCACTCTGACTCTGGGTGGGCCAAATCCCTTCCCCAGACCTTAATTTCCTCCTGTGGGTTCCCTGGGTTCCAGCAGGCCTGGACTCTTCAGCCCCTGCTCTCACCTGCTGGCCAAAGGTGGGCAGGTGCAGCACACCTCCCCCCCCACCGCCCCCCACAAACACTTGCCTGACTTGTATCTAGCTTCTAGTGCCTCCCCCCCACCTCCCTCCTCCTCCCTGCCCCGCAGGTCTCAGTTTAATTTCCGTGCCTGGGCTGGGAAGCAGGTGCCCTGACTCCCTCCCGGGAGCTCCTCGGCCCAAGCCTCTCCCTCCCTGGATGCTGCCCCATTAGTTTAGTGCCCAGCCATCTGCGACGTCGCGGGCAGGCCGGCCCCCAGTGTATCGGGAGCCTTCCATTAGCGCCTTTAATATTCTGACACCTTAGCCCAGGCTGCTATTACATGCAAACACTGATCGCCCTGTGAAATTACATTGCTGGGCCTGCGAAAATGGAATTGTGTATAATCAGGCTGCTCCATGCACTGTCAGCCCCATCACAAGCCCGCGCCGAGCCGGCTTACCCAGGGCTTAGCAGCTGCTCCAAGTGTATTGGGCTTAAGAGGTGAAGTAGCCCTCAGAGGCAGCTTCTCTGCAAGGGTGGGGGAAGAGGTTGAGGAGCCAGCCCTGCCTGAGGCCCACTGGGCTTTACCCAAGACAAAGACGGGCCTGGCACCTTCTCCAACAGGGCACCCAGGCAGCCAGGGAAGGGGCCAAATGTTCTCGTACACAGCCTGAGTGATGGAACTCCAAGGCAGAAGGTCCAAGGGGGGCCCCTAGCCCTAGGACTGACCTGGGCTATAGGGTCAGGAGGGAGGGGAAGGGTCACAGGACAGCAGGGCTCCTTGATTCCAACCCAGGCGGCTGCTAAGCCTCCCCTATCAAGGGGCCAGTAAATGGCCTAGGACCCCAGGGAGGATGGCAAGGGGCAGGCTATAACCTTAACCCAGGATGCCAACTGTGCCCTTCCTCCCTACCCTCAGACCACACCTCTGTTTCCCCTGTCCACCCCTGTTCCCTTTAATCCACCCTGGGAAGACCCTCTGGACCAGACCTCTGGGGACTGTGCCTCTGTCACCCCTGGACCTCCATAATCCATTCAGCTTTGGACTCCACCTTCCAGGTGAGCTTTCTTAACTGGTAGGTGCGTAAAACCCACCTAACTTTATCTAGTTAGCCCCAGAGGATGCCTCACATCCTCTCCAGGGACCCAGCCCAGGCCTCTTGTGAATGGGCTCACCCCCACCTTTCATCTTTAGATCTGAGAATAACAATCCAATCCATGATACCTTGGGCCAACACTCCACTGCCTCGTGGCTCCCCATTTCCAAACTCCATCCCCTGGCCCTGACCTCCTCATATGTCCTGCCTTCTGTCAGAAGAACAACTGCTCTAGCCTTGCCCTTACTTCCCCAGCACCCACCTGGCACAAGGCCTGGCCCATTCTCTACCTCCTTTGCACTGTCCCATCTGGGACCTCAGTCCTACCCACTCCTATCCTGAAGGGAGTCCAGAGCTTGAAGAAGCCCACAGATATCCACAGCCCCAACTAGCAGATAGCCAGGACGCCTGGTGCTCTCGGGGCTGCTGAAAGCTGGGGGGCTCATCAGGAAGGTTCCCTGGCCTCTGGCTATTCTCCTGCTAAGCTGAGGTGTGTATGGGAGATGGGACCAGATGCTGCCTAGGGGAGGTGTAAAAGGTCCCATCCCTGGGCACCAGCTGCCCCAAGGGCCATTCTGAAAACGTTTGCAAGAACATCCCCTGCCACTCCTGAGTCCTGAGCTCCAGGATCCTGATGACAGAGAGGTGTGGGTGGCCTTACCAGAAAGGACCAGGTGGGTACAATGAGGAGGTCTGCCAGAAAGACTAAATGAGGGGAAGCAGGAGGCAGCATGCAGGAGGGAAGGGGATTTAGAATCAGAGCACTGGGTTCCGACACTTACTGCCTGTGGGCCTCAGTTTCCTCATCTATAAAATGAAGGGGAGGGACCACATGCCCTCAAAGACCTATTCCAGCTCAAAATCTATGAGCCTATGAATCAGTCCGTCGACAAGCACCGATTAAGCATTTACTATCTTGCAGTCACTGGGAGACAGAGAAAGGCAAAGACACCAAGACTGGGGCGGGGGGGGGAGGCGGTGTCTGTGCGTGTGTGTACACATGCATGAGTGTGTGCGTATGTGCACACATGATTCAGATGAAGGGGGTGGGGGGAGGCTGGGGTCATGGACTTTGTCTGGACTCAGATGAGTGACCTAACTCCTTTGAGGGTCTCATGACTCTGTGATTTGCAACCCCCTAAAAGAGAGCAAGGCACAAACAGCTCCAGGTGAGTAGGGGCCAGGGAAGTAAGTTGGGGTCAAGGCAGTCCCAGGGATGGAGGGGGGTCACCAAAGAGCAGCTGTCTGTCAAACCTATAGCATCACCTTTCAGATAGAGACCTTCCATCTATCCAGACAAGTCCCCCTTTCCCCAATCTGCATCCCCCAGGAATGGCCCTGGAACTCACATGCTGTCCCAAAACAAGCTGCTTTGAGGGATGGAAGCCAGGGCAGGCAAAGGTGCTCTTCCCCTGAAGGGAATGGGCTGGCTGACTGATGGAAGGCAGCGAAGGACCCCAGACAGGAGACAAGGGGAGCCATCACAGACCACACACAGCTCAAGGTGGATGGAACATGATCCCTCAAGATGGTGGGGAGAGAGAAGAGACTCTTGGACTCTTGCCCTTTTAGAACAGAAAAGATGAGGAACAAGCTTCCCAAAGGCCTCTTGGCAACTTCTAGCTGGCCCAGGAGAACTCATTCAAGGATCCCTCTCAGTGGTGAGCTGCTAGCCCCGGGTGCTGAGCTATTGAGAGTGATGTTGGAAAGATCTCCCAGAGAACAGGAGAGAACATGCGTGAGAACAGGCCTGGACATTCAAACAGCGGATTAGCAGAGTCTGCGGACAACAGGCCAGGGAGCTTGACTCTGAGTGCTGCGAAAACTAAAAAGCAGATCACCAAGGAGCTGCTCTAGAATTAGAGCACCAGCTTCACATCCTACATGGCTCCATCAAGAAGAGGCCAACAGGCTGATGTCAATCCAGCAACAGGCACTTACTCACCACCCACTCTGAACCAGGAGCTGACACAGGTGCCAGTTACAAACACCAGACAGAGACAGTTCCTGCCCTTGAGGCACTTACAGTCTGCTGCGGGGCACAACTTGTTCACAGACAGTACATACCAAACACACAAATGCACAGTGGTGGTGGGGGCATGGGACAAGTGCCCAGACACAGCCCAGAGCCAAGACCCAGCCCAGATGCGGCAATGCCCTAAGGCCCAGCCCAGATGCAGTAATACCCTACCCAGACATACCAAGACCCGGCCCAGACAAAATAATACCCTACCCAGACATACCAAGACCCGGCCCAGACACAGTAATACCCTACCCAGACATACCAAGGCCTGCCCAGACACAATCATACCCTACCCAGACATACCAAGACCCAGCCCAGACACAGTAATACCCTACCCAGGCATATCAAGGCCCGGCCCAGACACAATAATGCCCTACCCAGACATATCAGTGGCTAGCTCAGACATGATAATGCCCTCCTCAGACTCGTCTTCCACATAAGGCCTCTACAAGCCCTGCTCCCAAGGAGGGAAGCCCTGCCACCCTGTACTGCCCTGTCTCTCCCCAGACCCTACACCCCATTTCTACTTCTTGCTTTTAGAACAGTAACAAACCCACTCGAGTGTCTCTCTACTAGAAAAGGGCTGTCAAAGTGACTGTCTTATGGTTCCCTCTAGGCCTTCTTGGATCATAGTATCCTCTGATGGCCATTCATGCCTCGCATGTCTTGTCTTCCTCTTGGAATGTAAGCTCCTTGAGGGCAAGGCCTATATACCTCTGTATTTGTGGTCTCAGTACTTAGCACAGAGCCTGAAGTCAGGAGGAACTGAGTTCAAATCCAGACTCAGACACTTCCTAGCTGTGTGACTCTGGGCAAGTCACTGTATCCTGTTTGCTGTGGTTTCCTCATGGCAAAATGAGCTGGAGAAGGAAATGGCAAAGATTTTCTTTGCCAAGAAAATCCCAAAAGAGTGAAACACGACTGAAACGAACAAACAAATGAAACAAACAATAAACATTTTCCATACACCAATTTAGTTATTCATCATTCATTTGTTCATTCATTCGTTCATTCATTCATTTCTGATGCCCATGAGAAAGCAGGGATGCCCTTTTCTCGTCTCACTCCTGTTTTCTCTGGCAAGAGTGGCCTCAGCACTGGAAAGAACAGAACAAAATAGTGACCCAAGGGGGGTGAAGGGACAATGGGAGAACAGCCAGCTGGTGTGACCCAGATCCTGGGGTCCTGAAAAAACTGGCCAAGAGGCCACCGAGCCCACCTGGCTCACCTGAGAGAGGGCGAGAAATGGGAGGAGAACAAGAGCGAGGGAGAGAAGAGAGACCCGAGGGGCGACCTCTGACTACTGGGAGGATTCAAGAATGGCTGACTAAAGAGACGGTGTCTTGCAGCCATGGAGAAAGAGAAGTGGTGCCTGGCTCCCCTCCCCCCTGTTTCCTCAGACTCCTCCTTGGGCTGTTCTCTCCTCATGAGAACACAGGCTCCTGCGGGGGAAGGGGGGCTGTCTCCTTAGCTTGTGTTTCTATCTCTGAGTGCCTGGTACACAGTAAGTACTTACTAAATACTCTTTCTTTCCCTTTGTCTACAACAATAACAGTAACACCTCGCATTTACATAGCACATTAAAGTTGGCAAAGTGCTCCACAAATGTTATCTCATTTCATCCTCACCCTGAGAAGGGGTGCATTGATCACTTCCACTTTACAGATGGGGAAACTGAGGCAGGTAGCCCAGGGTGGGTCACACTGCCCTAACTGCCTCTGCCCATCTACCTGCCTGTCTTCTCTATCATCATCTCTATTAATGCTAACACTGTGCCTGGCTGTGTGTTTGATAAGTGTTGGAGTAACAGTCAATCAATCAATCAATCTATCTATGCATCCATCCATCTATATCTATTTATCCACTTATCTATCCATATCTAATCCATCTATTTATCTATGCATCTGTCCATCTATCTATCTATCTATCTATCTATCTATCTACTTATCCATCCATCCATCCATCCATCCATCCATCCATCCATCCATCCATCCGTCTATCGCTTCAACGATAAAAGTCCTAGTCAGGCCAGGCTATTTTGATTTCCTTCCCCTTTTCTGCTATGGTTAGATCACAATAATAGCAAGCATTTTAATAGACTTACAAGACTCTTTACAAATACTCATTTGAACCTTGGGGAGGAAGGGTGTGTGTGTGATCATTATCCCCATCTTACAGATGAGAAAACTGAGTAAGGGGTAAAGTGACTCACTCCCACAGTCAGAGCCCAAGGCCAGACTGTGATCAGGGGAACGTGCAGTCGTTATTTTTAGCTGAGCATCTGATCTTAATAAAGCTTCTGATAAAGTGTCTCGTACCATTTGTGTGAAAAAGATGAAATACAAGCTGATGGATTTGGAGCTGTGTGAGTGGCCAGAGGCGAAGCGTAGTCATTACTGGTTTAATGTCAGCTTGGCAGGAGGTCTCCAGTGGAGTGCCCCAGGGATCTGTGCTTGACCCTGCGCTGTTTAACATTTTTATCAATGCCTGGGATAAAAGTCTAGATGTCAGGCTTTGCAGATGACACAGGGCTGGGAGGGACGGTTAACTAATGCACTGGAGGACAGAGTCAGGATCCAAAATGATCCTGACAGGCTACAGCATTGGAGTGAATCTAAAAGGGGGGAATTCAATAGAGGTAAATGTAAAATCTCATCTTTGAATTAAAAAAAATCAACTTTACAAGTACAAGGGGAAGCATGATGAGACATCCATTGTTCTGAAAAAGAGCTGGGGGTTGCAGTGGCGTTGGAGCTCAATATGAATCATTAGAGTGCTGTGGAAGCTCTCACTGCCTCTTAATACAAACTGGGGCTGCACGGAGATGGCCCGGCTTCCAGGGTAGGGAGCTGACAGTTCCAGTGCTTTCCTCCCCTGGTTAGGCCCCATCTGCAGGCTCGAGCTCAGTCTGGGTCATCACTGACCAGCTGCAGAGTGGCTGGCCTGGGTAACCAGGCTGGGAAGGGCCTTTAAATGTGTGTCAGGTGAGGATCAGTCTGAAGAAACTGGGCTCACCTAGTCTAGAGAAGACGGGACTCAGGAGAAACATGAGAAACTGCTCAAAGGGCTGGCATGGGAGGAAAGGCATCAGGCTTGTTCTGATCGGCCGCAGAGACCAGAAAGAAGAAGGGGCAATGGGGAGAGACTGGAAGAAACGGCCAACAGGCCTTAAGTGAGGAAAAGCTGCCCAGCAGTGGCAGCTAATTCTCTGTACAACGGGCTGGCTTGGGCAGGGGCATGAAATACATTCATAAAGGGCTTTTGCTCATCCCTAATCCATTTGTTGTATCACTCCCCCCAGTAACAATTTCAAATGTCTTCTTTCCTCCTCAAGACTCCCAGATCTCCCCCTCCATCCCAAAGACCCCTCCCATCCTCTCCCGCAGACTGATCATTGTCTCCCTAGCTACAGGCTCCTTCCCCACTGCCTTCAAATGTTCACAAGTCTCTCCCATTAAAAAAACCAACCACCTTTCCCAGACCTCATCATCCCCTCAAGCTACTGGCCTATAGCTCTCCTCCCTTTCTGGGCTACTCTCCTAGGGAGACAAGGGCACTGAGATAGGAGACGGAGTATCCTGGGTGAGGAACTACAAGGAGGGAGATTGTGACAGGTTCTAAAAAAAGACAAAATGACATCATTATGTTGGGGTTAAGGTATAGGGCGTCTGACTGGCTCATCAGACCAATAAGAGCATGGGAGGGCTCCACCACAGCTCGGGTACAAAGAGCCCATATGAAGGTGGGATTTGAGCTGGGCCCTGAAGGGAGCTGGGGAGGGCAGGAGGCAGAGCATTCCAGGCTGGGGCACAGCCAGAGAAAATGCCCAGATTCTGGAGATGGAGAGTCTTGTTAGAGGAAGAGCCAGCAGGCTGGTGTCACTGGGGAGAGGAGGATGTGGGGGAGAGTGGGGTGGGCGAGGGGGCCAGGTTCTAAGGGCTTTACTACGAGGAGTAGGGGGAGGAGGATACCGTGTGCTTCAGGAAGACCACTTTGGCAGATGAGTGGAGGACAGTTGGGAGTAAGGACAGACTTGAGGCAACAAGGCCAACCTGCAGGACCAGCAAGGTGATAAAGCCTGGAGCTACGATGGCGGCAGTGTCACAGGAAAGAGGGGGACAGCTGGGTGGCACAGAGGATGGAGTGCCAGGCCCGGAATCAGGAAGACCTGAGTTCAAATCCAGCCTCAGACACTCGTGTGACCCTGGGCAAGTCACTTAACCTCTACCAGCCTCAGTTTTTCCCATCTATAAAATGGGAGTAATTAAGAGTATGTATGTCTTGGGGCTTTTGTGAGATCAGCTGAGATGACTGAAGTGTTTAGTGCACTGCCCGGCCCACAGCAGGTGGCATACAAGCGTTAGCCACTATCATCATCATTGTCATCTGTGGGACAGACTGGATGTGTGAGGCTGGAGGCAGGGAGGGCAAGGGCACCAGCGAGGAAGAGGGAACCTGGGAAATGGGGGTCTGACTCCATCAGGCAGCTCCTGATGCAGGCTGGGGCTCGGAGGAAAACCTGGGCCAAGGGATCTGAGCACAGAGAAGACCTGCCTCGAAGGGCCTGGGGCAGTGTGTGCCCAGGGGGTGCCTCTTCTTGGTGCTCCGGGATCTGCCCCTGTGCCAGGCAGAGTGACGCTGAGGCCTCCCTCCTGCTCCTCTCTTCTCCTGCTCCTTTAATGGGTCTTCTTCAGGCCTGGTCACTGGCCCTTTCATCATCCTGGTTTCCCACCACTGGCTGCTGCTGCTGGGCTCTGCAGGCTGGCCTCCCAAGCCTCTACCAGGGCCCTTTCCTGGGGCTGAGGGCCAAAGCCTGGACCGGTGGGCTAGCTCCCGAAGGGGAGGGTCTCTCCCTCTCTGCCAGCATGCCTTCCTTCCCTTCTCCTTCCAGCTATGCTCTCTGCAACTCCACAGCCTGCCCCTACCTACCAGGGTTAACTGTCTGGAGGAGGAAGTCTTTCTCAGCTCCCCCAAACCCAAGCCTGGTCAGTGTGGAGAGGGAATGCACCTGGGAGTGGCCAGCAGGAGCAGAGAAGGTTGTGGGGACTTCCCCCCCAACACAGACACCTACCCTGCTCTCCTGGGCCCTAGGAAACACAGAGATGCTCCCAGACTCACACCTCCCTCCACCTGCCCCTCACCACAGCATTGGCAGGTGGGAGCAGGACAGCATGTGGCCTTGACAGGGATGGGGGGGGGTGACCACACACCCACCGTAGCAGGTCAAAGCCAGAGCCCAGCTCAGGGCCCAGCCCCCCAGATGGCTGCTTTCATGTTTCTTCAGCAGCCGGGAGGAACCAATCCAGGCTTGCCAGGGCTGGTGGCGGGTGGTGGGTGGCAGCAGGCCTCAGGCTGTGAGTGTGGTGGGCTTCCTGGCCTGGCGGCCCCCATACCTTCCTTTGTTTTCCTTTTCTGCCACTTATTTTTAGCCGGCATTCTCCTCCGCCCCAGGGGGCCTTGGATTGAATGAAACACGACCCCCAGCTCCAATAAGTGTATTTCAATTACATCTGTCACCGTGTAACGATATAATGATATATCATGTGATATTAAATCCATGGTAATCATATCAGTGATTTTTTTAATAGTGCGCTAATCGCATTATTACATCTCTATAATTAACAACAGGAGGTATGGAAAGTCAGTGAAGGCGCAGCAGCCCCCCACTCACTGGGAACAGGGCCTGTGGGCAAGTGCAGCCCAGATGGGAGAGCTCTGGGTTGCTGAGAGAAGCCCAAACACACCTCAAACTCACTGCTGCCTCATGCCAGGCCCAATCCCTCCCAAGGCCCATACCCAGTCACTGCAAACCCCACACACCTGCCCCAACTGACACACACCTGGCCTGACCCACAGCCCACCCAGGACCCTAGTTAGACCATGGAGACAAACGTCCTTCCCTTATCAACCCACCCATTCTTGCTTCCCTTCCCTGCTTCCAAGACCCATACTAGGTGTGGGCCACTGTGCTCCCACCCTCAAGGAGCTTATATTCTATATACAAACAAGATAGTGATCCAGGTAAACAGGAGATAAACCCAAGAGGGGCTGGGATAGGCTTTCCCTAAGAGGTGGATTCTGCCCTCCCCATTCCCTCCATCTCTGGGGGCTTCCTCTATCCCCACCCTATTTCTTCCAGAAGCCCCAGGCTGGAGACAGCCAGATGGGTCAGGGTCTTGCCTGAGCTGCACACCCAGGGCTGCAGCCATGTGGCCATCCCCTGGCCTCCAGGTGGGCCAGCTTGAAGCCACCCCAGAGGTACAGGCATGGTCACACAAGCTAGGAAGCTCTGTCACTTCTAACATGCGGGCTTTCCCACTCAAAGGATGTGAGTGTTGGCTGGGAGGCCAGCAGTGCCCCCCACATGAGCTTGGACAGCCTTTGCTTGGAGACTGCCAAAGATGGGGAGCTCCCCAGGGCAGCCCACAGCACTGTGGGACAGAGAGTTTCAATCTATCTTCCCCAATGTTTCTGACTCTGGCCCCCAAGCTACCCTAGGACTGTCCTTCAGATTCTCCTGAGCCTTCTCTTTTCCAGAGTAAATGATCCCAGTGCCTTCCAACCAATCCTCCCTTGTCCTCATCTCCAGGCCCCCTCCCATCCTGGCTGCCCTCCTTCCTGGTGCCCAGAATGGAACTCAAGCCTCCAGGTGAGGCCTGATGGGGCCTGAGGGCAGAAGGACCTCATCATGCCCTCCTTCCCTGAAGCCTGGCCCCTCTTCCTGAAGCCCAAGATCATTTGAGCTTTCTTGGCCTCCACCTCCCATTGCTAGTTCCTGCTAAGCTGGCATCCACTAAAACCATCTGCTCTTTTTCGGACAGACTACTCTATGACCAGGCCTCTCCTGTACTCTATTTCTGAAGCTGAATTTACTGACTATAAGACTTTTCATTAATCCCAATTTTCCCCAAAACACAGCACCTGCACTCAGCATTCTCCCCCTCTCTTGGACCCCAGCCCGGGATGCTCAGCTCTGACAGGTGCTGCTGGCTGGCTGGCCATCTCCCCTCACCCCAGCTCCCCCATTACATACTGTCTTCTCCCTTTAGAATGTGAGCTTTCTGAGGGCAGGAGCTATCTCACTTGCTTGATACGGTGCCTGGCCCCACTGGAAAAAATTACTTTATTAAGTAATTATTATTATAATTTCACACTGAATTTCACTTTACTAAACTCTGCTCTAGATCCTTTTGGATCCTGACTCTGTCATCCAGTTCTGATTGTGCCATCCCTGAGTTTCAACAACATAGGGCCAGTGGCGATCCCCAGGGCACTCCACTGGAGACCCCTGCCCAATACTGACACTGAACCATTAAAGCTATTCTTTGAATCCATCCATTCAAATGGTCCTCAAATCCTCTAATTGGATTAGCATCTAGTTCATATCTCCAGCTTTCCAGAAAGAATCTAAGATACATTATCAAGAGTTTTTGTCAAACAGAAGTAAACTAACTACAGAATTCCCCTCATTTAGTAATCCAGTCAGAAAAGAAAATGAGGTTAGTCTGGCAGGAGCAGTGCTTGCTGAAGCCTGGCTGGCTCCTGGAAGCACTCTATCCCTTTCCAAATACTTGCAAACCATCTCTTTAATGTTTTGCTCTAGAATTTCCCTAGGAATCAAAGTCACATTCACTTGACTATATTTTGCAGACTGTCTTCCTTCTTTATATTCTTTTTAAAAAAAAAAATCATTGGGACGTTTGCCTCTCTCCAGTCTTCCAGCATCTCCTATGTTCCAGGCTCTTTCAAATGTCACTGAGAAGGGTTCTGCAGTGCCTGCTGCCAGTTCTTTTAGGACCCAAGGATGTGGCTCATTTAGGCCAGGGGACTTGGGCTCATTCTGGGTGGCCAGGGGATCCTTTCTTAAATATCAGCTCCTGGCCAGTTATTTTTGTTCTATAACTTCCATGCGAGGTCTCCTTGGCAGAGAAAGAAGCAAGATAAAAGCTCTCTGTTATCCATTTTCATTGTCCTGTCCAACGCCAAACGGAAGTCCCCTTCTTGCTCTCGTCTCCTTTCCCCAATAATTTTTTCAAGCTCCTTTTCTTGTCCTTAGTGTCCCTCATCAGCCTTGTTCCTTAAATGCAAAATGGGGATAATAAGAGCACCTCCCTCCCAGGGTTGTGGTGATGACCAAATGAGATAATAATTGTAAAACAGTGCAGTCTCTGGCACACAGTAGGGCCCACAGAAACACTAGCTAGTATCGTAAGTCTTCCCAGATTCTTCTGAAATCATTCTGCCATCATTTCTTATAGCACAATAGTTCACTACTGCTGGTGGTTTCAGAAAAATCTGGGAAGACTTCTATGAACTGATGCAAAGTAAAGTGAGCAGAACCAGAACATTGTACATAGTAACAGCAATAATGTACAATGATCAACTGTGAATGACTTAGCTATTCTCAGCAATACAATGAGCCAAGACAATTTCAAAGAACTCATGATGAAAAATGTTATCCGCCTCCAGAGAGAGAACTGATGAACTCAGAGTGCATATGGAAGCATATTTTTAACTTTCTTTTTCTTGCTTTAATTAATTGGTTTATTTATTGCAATATGGCTAAGATGGAAATATGTTTTGTATGACTTCATATATATAATGGGTACCATATTTCTTGCCTTCTCAATGGGTGGTAAAAGGCCTGGAGGGAGTGAGAGAATTTGGAACTGAAAATAAAAAAAAATTAATTATAAAACAAACAAACAAAATGGTATTCCACTACATTTGTATACTACAACTTGTTTAGCCATTCCCTATGGAATGGGCATCCTCTCAGTTTCCAAATCTTTGCCAGCACAAAAGGAGTTGCTATAAATGTTTCTGTACACATAGGTCCCTTTCCTCTTTCTTTGGTCTCCCTGCGGTACAGACCAAAAAGTGATATTTCTGAGTCAAAAGATAAGCACAGTTCAGTAGTTTTTTGGGTATAGTTCCCAACTGCTTTTCAGAATGGCTAGGCCAGTTCACAGTTCCACCAAGAGGATGTTAATTAATGTACCTGTTTTCCCAAAGCCCCGCTAGCATTTGTCATTTCCCTTTGTTTTGGTCAATGTTGCCAATCTGATGGCTGTACATTTAAAAATATATATATGGGGGCGGCTAGGTGGCGCAGTGAGTAAGAGCACCAGCCTCAGAGTTGGGATGACCCAAGATCAGATCCGGCCTCAGAAAATGAGCACCCACACATAAATAATGACTAGCCGTGTAACCTTGAGCAAGTTACTTAACCCCAATTGCAAAAAAAAAAAAAAAAAAAAATATATATATATATATGCATATGTGTGTGTATATGTACGTACACACACACACACACACACACACACACACAGAGCACACAGAGTTAGTGAGTTCCCTGTGGATCCTGGGGGAAGGGGAAAGGAGTAAGTATTTATACAGGCCTACTATGTGCCAGGCTTAACGCTAAGCACTTTCTAATTATAATCTCATTTGTTTCACATTAGTCTCTTCAGATAAAGACAGACAAAACCAGTTATTTTTCTAGCTTCTTTGGAGATTCTTCCTCTTTCTGTGCTTTGCCAAAGTGGCCTTCTTTCTCTTCCTAACAAGAGATTTCATCTCTCATCTTCGTGCCCTTGTGCTGGCTGTCCCCTGTTTCTGGGACACGTTCCTTTCTCATCTCTATTTCACAGAATTCCTCTTTTCCTTCAACATATAGTTCAAGTACAACTTTCTCACACAATCTGTCCTGATTCTCCCCAACTGCCAGTGTGGGCTCCCTCTCAAACTATCTGGCATTTTAACTACTTTGCATTTATTTATATTTATTTTGCATACACTTACATGTGTCCTTATTGATTCTCCCCTTAGAATATAAGTTTCATGGAAGTAGGGACTGTTTTATTCTTTGTCAATAGTCGGAAAACATTTATTAAGTGTCTACTGTATGCAAGGCACTGGGCAAAGCACTGGGAATACAAAACTTGTATCCTTAATACCTAGCATAGTCCCTGGCACATAGCAGGTGCTTGAAAAGTACTTGTAAGTTGACCAGGTTTCCTAGGACTGTTCTATCTGCCTTCAGAATTTATTCTTGAGTATCTCCCATCCCTCCTGGGATGACTCCCTTTATAGAATTTTAGTCAAGGGAATTCTGCCTATCGCTGAAGCCTTCAAAATCTACCTCCTCAGATCTAGAACATCTGTCCAACTGACTCTATGTCTTCTCTCTTCCAGCACAAACTCCAGGAGGGAATTTTCAAGGTTCTCACCATTTTTACTCAGGAGCCATTTTACTTCTTCTAATAAGAATGCCCCCTTGGTTCCTTGATACTTTGGAAGAGGAAATTATCACTAAAGGTCAAGAGGTTCTTAGCCACTCAGTTTCTGGCAGAGGGAGAAAGACAGAGAGAGAGAAAGAGGGAGAGAGAGAAAGAGGGAGAGAAAGAGGGGAAGAGAGAAAGAGAAGAAGGAAGAGAAAGAGGGAGAGGAGAGGGACCTCCAGCGGATGCCTTTTAAGTGAAGTCTCAGCACATTTCTCTCCCATCTCTGGGCCCAGCTCAGGATCTGTTTCCTGAACCCTTCATCCATTCTCTCTGGGCCCTGGCGGTCATCAGTCTAATCTGCCACCAAAATAACTTAGGCTTCTTCCCTGGCTGATCTTCACCTAAGCGCTCCCCATCACATGGTCCTGCTTTGGTTCCTGGATTTCCTCACAAGAGTGTACTTTCCTTTTGAAAAACTTTCACGTTTATCAGTCTCTTTTGCTCCCGCATCACCTTCATTTCCAAATATATCCCTCTCCTTTCCCCTACTGAGCAAGTGAAGCCTTGTAGCAAAAGTTAAAAAAGAAAGAGGGTGGTGGTGGGGGGGGAGAAAGCAGCTCAGCAGAAGCACCCAGCCCTCCACACAAGTCTGACAGTCTTTGCATTATTTCTCGTCCACAGTCCCCTATCTCTGCAATGAAGGAAGGGAGCCGCTTGCCACCAGCTCTTCCTGGAGATAAAGCCTTGTCACTGTTATCACAAAGCACCCATCTCAGGGTCTGCCCTCTTTGGGCTTGGCTTACTTTGTTCTGCATCTGTCCGGATATGTCTTCCCACATTTCTCTGAATCCTTCCCAGTTATCATTTCTTGGAGTGCAGGAACGGGCCATAGACCACAGTTTGTTCAGACATTCACTAATCGCTGAGCACCCACTTATGTTTCTTGCTCTTGGCTACCACAAAAAGGGCTGTTAGGAATATCTGAGGGCATATGGGCTCTACCTTTGACCTCCTTGGGGCCTTCTTAATAAGCAACGCGATCTTGTCCCCCACTTTTTCTCATATGTGCGTTATGTAGATAAGTATATGTCAAAGTAAATACACATACGTACACATACATACACAACATGGACAAGTGTATAAATCTCCCTCCTCTCTCCATTTCACTGCTGTCACTGTATTCCCAGCCTCTTGTCTGGTGCCTGGCACACTATGCCGTTTGGTTGATATCTTAAGTCCTTGTCCAGAAATCCAAATCCTGTTCTCAGACTGCCTCCCAAGCTGGACGTTCATTTCCCAGGTGGGTGTTTCTCTTGCTTCCCCTGCTATTAACGGATCCCAGTGAGGATCCCCCACCCCTGTACCACCAAACTTCCCATCCAAGACCTGGTAGCTCTTTGGCGAGCCTTCCTAGGATTATTCTGGCCACATGGTTTGTGCTCATGGGCCTGGCCAGAGTGGAGGTCCTCTGCCTGGATGAGCCTTGGGAAGCCATCTGCTAGCTCTTGGATGCCCATACCACAAAGCCCCCGGGAGGCTCCTCTCTTGTTGTTATCATGCTCTCAACTCTAGCTTGGCGCCAACCCTGACCAGCGACCACAATTGCTCCTTTCTCCCTCTGCTGCCCACCAGAAAGCTTCTGCGGCTGTGGGCCCACAAGCCACTTCCTTCTCAGGGCACCCAGCTCTCTTCTCCTCCAGGAGTCTCTCATCTGTGTCTAAACCCTCACTTCCGGCTCCCCTTTCCCCTCCCTCTATTCCCATAAGAACTCACCCAGACTACAGCAATCGTTTCTTTACAGGCCTTCCTCTATTCCCTCTCTATCCCCACATCAATCTGTTCTTCTTATCATCACCAGAACAGTCTTCCTGATACAAAGATGTGGCCATCTCCCTGCCCTGCTCAAAAACCTCTGACAGCTTCCTATCACCTCTAGGATACAGCTCAAACTCTAGGTCCAGCATGGGGGTTGGTGGCCCCTGGCTTCCTAGCTCTACGTCACACACTCCCTTTCACATCCATGACATTAGCCATGCCCTTCCTGTAACCTCTGCTCTCTCATCATACCTGGGTCTCCCTCTGCCTGGTGGATTCCTACCCATCTTTTAAAGTCCAGCTCAGAAGCTGCTTCTTCCAGGGAGCCCCCTCTAATCCTGCAGTCACCAACGCCCTTCGTCTTCAGCCCTCACAGAGAACATGTGAGTGCAACGTGACTGATCTGTCAGGAACACCAGGCCTGTCTGTACCTCCAGACAGTGCTGCCTCTGAAGACCATGGACTTATTAGCAATGACCAGAGCCAACAAATAATCCAGCACCGCATTTTCCTGGCACACTGCTCACAACCATGCTCTGTGTGGAGGGCAGGGGCTGCAGCCAGGCCACACTGCATGTTCCCCCTGCACCCAACCCAGGGCCTTGCATGTGGTGGGCATTTAGGGGGCTGCATCTCCTCGCCTCTCTCCCAGTGGCAGACCCTGCCATGGCTGCCCCCAGCCCCCCGGCAGGCTTCAGCTCAAGCACAGAGTTAATCCTGCCGTTGGGGGACAGGGGCTGGTCTGGGAAGCAGATTCTGTGCATTTCAAGTTCCTCGCTTTGAACCTGGCATGGAACTCATCCTCGGCGAGGGGCAGCTGAGCCGCTTTGCTAACTCTGACTCTTAGAAGTTGGCCAGGCCTGGAGATGAAAGTGGAAAACCAAGTCTTTTTTCCTAATAAAAAGGAAGACACTAATAGCACTCAGCACTTAGTCGGTCACTTTAAGTTTCTAAAGTGCTTTCCAAATTAAAATATAATCCTTTCCTAAGCATGTGACAGAAAATGCGCACGCACTCACATACACACACTCCCTCTCTCCTTTATCACTGTCTTTCTCTTTTCTCTCTCCTCTATCACTGTTTATCTCTTCTTTTTCCCTCTCCCTCTCTCCCCCGCTCTCTCTCTCTCTCTCTCTCTCTCCCCCCCACCTCTGATTCTCTCTCTCTCTCTCTCCCCCCCCACCTCTGATTTTCTTTCCCTCCCTGCCTATGTCTTTCCCTCTCTTTCTCTCCCCGTCTCTCTGTCCCTCTCTCTCTGATTCTCTCTCCTCCCTCTCTCTCTGATTCTCTCTCTCCCCCCTCCCTCCCCCTCTGTCTCTCTGTCCCTCTCTGATTCTCTCTCTCTCCCTCCCTGCCTCTGTCTCTCCTTCTCTCTTTCTTTCTCTCCCCCTCTCTCTGATTCTCTCTCTCTCTCCCTCCCCCTCTTCTCTCTCTCTTTTTCTCCTCTTTGTCTTCCCCCTAACCCCTGACTAGGGAAGCTGGCCTTGCTGATAAGTCTACGCCATCCCTCTCCTGTGGGATCTCTGCAAACCTTCTCTGGGGCTAGAAGGAACTGAGGCCCCATGGGTAGAGGCAGCTCATCCCTCCTTCCCCTGAGAGCTAGGACCTGGCTAGTTTGTCCGAGACACTGTAGCTGCCAGTGACATGCCAGCTCCAGGTCCTTTCCTTCTGCTTCCAGAAATGCAGAAAATGGTGAATGGCCATGACCTCAAGGCCCCCAGGGCAGCCTGTGGGTAAGTCCTAGGGAAGGAGGGACGAGAAGCAGTCAGGGCAGGGAGGCCTGACTGCACTGTGGGACAGTAAGGCTTGGAGCTGAGGTAACACTACTTCCCTGTGCCTTGGCTTCCTCATCTGTAAAATGGGGGTGATAACAGCACCTACCTTCCGGCTGCCATGCGGATCAAACGAAATCACATTTGTAGAAAGTGCTCAGCACAGTACCTGGCACCTAGGGGCACTTCCTCTGTCTGGGCCGCAGTTTCCTCACCCAGAGGAGGAGGGAATGGGGATAGCTGACCTCTAGGTCCATTCTGGCTCTGACCAATCCCTGTATCTGCCACCCTCCTCCATCCTTCCACCAGGGCCCAGCTCCACCTTCTTCACGAAGCCCTCCAGGATGCCTTCAGCCAACACGGCCCTTTGCCTGTCTGTGAAAGCTTACAGAGCCCTGAAGGCTGACCTTTCCACATCTTATTTCTTGCTATTCCAGAGCTGTGAGGGGTATCTTCCCACACCTGGTTGGGCTCCACAGGACCTTAAGTCCAAGGGCCTTGGGGCAGCTGGGAGGCCAAGAAGGATGGGGAAAGAAGACTAAGTGTGACACTCAAGTGTCACAAAGTGACTATGTGAGGCCAGAGGCAGGATCACAACGCATGCCCCAGGGCAGGGGTCAAACCCACAAATGCAAGTTTAGTCACTGCCCTGACCCTGCTGGACTCTTTCCTCCTCCCCTGGGCAGCCCTGCAGATACTGGACACTGATCCTACCTCCCCCCACACACATACCCTGCCCCACTTCCCCAGCTCTAGGCTTCTCCAGGCTAAACACCCCCATACCTTGCACCAATCCTGAAATGACCATGATCAAAGGCCCTGCCCTCCTCCCTACGCTGTGCTGGGGCTGAGAGCCGAGCCCAGCTCTCCCAATGAGGTACGGAGGGAGCACACAGCCCTGGCACCTCCTCCTGGAGATGATGCTGCCCCCAGTCTCTTCCTCAAGCTCAGCAGAGCACAAGACCAGGCACACAGAGGGCTGTGGGGTTCTAGGCTCAGCTGCTCTGCCTGAGCCCCTCTGGAGGCTGGTCAGCTCCAGTGGGCAGATGGGCCAGGCCCCTTCCTCCACACCCGGGCAGGATGAACAGAGCAGTGCTCCCCCCTCGTGCCGCCCCCCCAGCTGGGCGAGGGCCTGATGTGCTTCCCTCCCCTTGAAACGGCTGCCGAGAGCAATGATGTCTTCAAGTACGGTGGGAGATATTTGTCTCCGCTTTACCCTTGGCTCTGGGCTCTGGCTCAGGTAGGCACGGCGTGGGACGGCTGGCAGATCTGAGAGCACGGCACGCCCCAGCGGGCAGGCCTCGCCGCGCAGGGAAGGCGAGAGTCAGTCTGGAGTGCTCCCCATTTATCAAGCTCACGCAGACCGCCAGCCGAGCGAGTCTTTCTATCATTACACCTCTCAAAATCCGCTTCATACCACTAATCCTGCCTTCATTCTCGCAGATTAATAACATCTCTTTCAACCTTCACAGTGTGATAAATAGACAAAGAGAGAACAAAAGGAGAAAGAGGAGTGAGGGAAGGAGCTGGGGTAACTTCACATAATAAAGAGAACGGAGAAAGAGGAGAGGGGGAGCAAGGGAGAGAGAGGGAGACACACACACGCGCGCACACACACATACATACACACACACACACACGCACACACACACATGCACACACACTCACGCATGCACACACACGCATACACACACATACACATACAAACGCGCGCACACACACACACACACACATGCACGCGCGCACATGGCTGCCAGGCTGGTTGTGCCCAGTGCCTGGAGAGGAGAGGCCGCCCTCAAAGGCACAGGCTCGTTAACAGAGCCTTCCAGGCTGGGCCTTTGTGTAGCTTCTTTCCTTCCCTTCCAATCCTGGCTTAGGTCAAACCCCAGGAAAAAGGAGCCTCCAGTCCCCCCACACTAAGTCCCCCCTCTAAGCCCGCTGCTTTGCCGACCTCCTTCCCGGGCAGCTGAATCGTGGGGCCAGAACCCAGACCCCCAACTGCGGAGGAGCCTGGGCCGGGAAAGAGAAGGCCTCCTGGTGGGCTCCAGCCCTGCCTGGGAACTTGGGAAGAAGCCAGGAGAGGCAGGAAAAGAGAGGCAGAAGGAAGGCCACCCAGGAGCCCTGAAGGGCCCGAGTAGTTCAGTCTAGTGAGCACACACCTCCTTTCTGAAGCCTTAATGTTCTAAGAACAAATCCTCACCTAGCCACCCAAAGGCCATCAGCAACCCCAGGGAGTCCCATGCTCAGGTGGCAAGGAAAACCTTACCCCTCGCCCGGGGCCAGGAGCCCAGGAAGCTGCCACAGCCAGCAGCTCACTGGCACACTGGGCTGTGGGCCTCCAAGCATCTCCCATGCCTTCAGGCCCTTTTGCCACATCCCCAGAGAAACAAATGGATTGTCCCATTCTGAGGTATGCCCAGGCACAATGATGCCCCTTTCCTCAATGATGGCAACTATCAGGGACAAGCCTCTCCACCATCCCTAGAGAGCCCACCTCACCCTACCAGACCCTTGGAATGCTACCTTCCCCATTCCCCCAGGACACAAAGAACTCCTGGTGGGACTACACACAGTATGGGGCCTGCTCAACTCCGTAGCATGGGCCAAGCAGTTCTGAAAGCAAATTGTGAGCTCCTTACAGGCAGGAACTCAGGCTTAGGACCTCAGGACAGAGAGCTGGAGCTCAAGTCCAAACCCTTTATTTCACAGAGAAGGAAACTGAGGATCAGAGAGAGAGAGAGAAAGAGAGAGAGAGAGAGAGAGAGTGTGTGTGTGTGTGTGTGTGTGTGTGTGTGTGTGACTCCACTGCAGTCATACCTGTATTAAGTTGGGATCTGAACTCAGGGCCTATGACTCAGCCCTCTTTTATACTGAACTATACTACCTCTAGTCTAAACTCTGAATTTCCTCCACTGCTTAGCAACCTGAGCATCCAGGATGGCCAGGAGCAGTAATTCACAGTGAACAACAGTAAAGAAAAGGGGCAGGAATGAAAGTCACGCCCTTACATATTTATGCCCAAATAAACTGTGGGAAACATAACCTGGCACATGGTGGAAATTTAGGGCTAGAATACGGCAATAGGTTGGTGTGCTCCCTTAGCAAGGAACATCGTTTACCGAGAAGGTATACTTAGCCCTGTGGTCACTTTGGTGGAGAGTGTCTGGGAGCATCCAATGGCATCAGTGGGAGTATACTACAGACCGCCTGGCCAGAAGGAGAAAAGGGAGGCATTCCAGAAGGGCACCACAAAGTCAGACCAGAGACACAAGGAAGTTAGGAAGAGAAAGATCGTCTACCCAGATATCTGCTTAAAGGGGAGCAGATCCTATTTCTGCCTTTCCTTTTAGACCTTACTCTGACTAATAAGGAGGAATGACAGGCGTTTTGGAAAGAAAGTACATCCCCCTCCTGGTGCATGGCCTCTGCAGTTTCTGCTACTGCAGATTTCCTTCTTCTCTGATCTAGTTTCTGACTTAAACTTATATGGTCCCGCTGCTCTCTTCAGGATCCCCTCCTCCTTCTCTGACCACTCTGTGAGCCCCTTTGCTCATCCTCCATCCACATTATGCCTTTAGCTGTGGCTGTTCTCAAAGCCTCTGTCTTTCATATGCTTCCTCCTGGTGATCTCATCAGGGTTCAAATATCTCTATGCATGTGACATCTAGAACTACAGCCCAATCCCTGGTCTCTCCCCAGAACTCTAGTCCTATGTCACTAACTGTCTGCTGGACATCTCCCCGTGGATGGCCTAGCAGCATCCAAATCACACACCTGTTTTGTTAAAAACAAAACTTATTTCCCTCCTAAATTTGTCCTTGAGGCAGCTGGGTGGTACAGTGGATAGAGTGCCAGACCTGGAATCAAGAAGACTCTTCTATAGTTCAAATCTGGCCTCAGACAGTTACTATCTGTGAGACCCTGGGTAAGTCACTTAACCCCATTTGCCTCAGTTTCCTCATCTGTAAAATGAGCTAGAGAAGGGAATGGCAAACCCCTCCAGTATCTGCCAAGAAAACCCCCGACGGGGTCACAGAGAGTGGGAGACAACTGGAGAGCAAATGAACAATAAATCTGCCTCCTATTTCTGTCAAGAGCGCCGCAGCCTCCTAGTCTCTCAGTTTTGAATTCTCAGACTGTGACCCCTCATCTTCCTGGACCCCCAGTCTAATCAGTTGCCAGACCTTGCTGCTTGTATCTTCCCAACAGCTTTCCCATCCATCCCCTTCTCTCCCCTCATCTAGCCAGCTCCTGGTTCAGGCCCTCATGATTCCTGGAGGGGAAGTATGGCAGAGTGGAAAGGACACAGACTTGGGACAAAGGACCTGGGTTCAGGTTCCCCTTTCACAATTCACTTGAGTCATTTCTCTGGCCAGTAAGTCAACAAGCCTCTCTCCGGGCCTGTGGCTCCTCACCTGGAACACTGTTGACAGTCTCCTAACTGGTCTCTGTCTCAAGCCTCTCCTCCAACCCACTGTCTATGCAGCTGCCAAAACAGCCCCAAAGTTCAGGTCAAAACAATCAGGACTGCTGGCTTTGGTTCAAAATAAGACTTCCTAAAAATCCAGGGGCAATGGGCCACGCCTGGAGGTGCCAGGAAGGCCATTCCTCTGTAGACGGAATTGTTTTTGGGGAGCAGGGAGACAGACCTGGTCTTCCTCCTCAGCCCCGGGCCCCTGCTTACTAAGTACAAGGGAAAGAGAGGTAGAAGACAGGTCACGGTGAGACCCCAGCTGAGACAGGAACAAAGTCGCCAGCATGAGGGTGACCAGTCAGAGCCCAAACTGGAAACCATCTTAACACCATCCCCCATCCACCATCACTACCCTAGCTGGCACTCTGGTCAGCCGAGCCAAGAAGGGGGAGAAAGGGAAGGAGACAGAAATGGAGTGACACGGGCAAGTCATAGGTAGCCGCCCTCATGATTCTGCAGTGGGCGCAGCATGGATCACACTCAATCCCCTTTCCATCCCATCTGCTGCCCAGTGCCACAGGCTTCTTACCTTTGTGACATTTTGCATACACCCCCTTCTTTCCTGACACTGCTGCCACCCTAGCTGCCAGGGATCTCTCCCCCCTCCAGTCCGTTCTCAGCTGCTAAACTGATTTTCCTAAAGAATATTTCTGATTGTCTCTCTTCTATTCCATAAACACCAGTGGCTCCCTATCACCTCCAGGCTCAAACATGAAATTCTTTCTTTGGCATTTAACATCCTTTATAACCCGGCTCCTTCCTCCTTTTCTAATCTCCACCTACTTCCCATCTCCTCCCTCCTTCATTGGCTCTTCTCCATACCAGTAATGTTCTCCCTCCTCATTTCTGTCTCTCACCCTCCCAGGCTACTTTCACAGCCCATCTTCTACAGGAAGCCTTTCCTGGTCTACCTTAAAGTTAATGCCTGTCCTCTGTCGATTACCTCCAATTTATCCTCCATTGAGAGCAGGGATTGGGGCCTTTTTTATGGTGGACTGGGTGCTGGCCTGCCCTCAGGAGTTTGCTGTCTAACTGAAGAGACAGGACACCCATATTTACAAAGTAACTCTTCAAGGTCCAGCTGAAGACTCCTCTCCCAGAAAGCTCCAACCTTGTCCCCAAAGACAACAACCATCCTCTCTCTAAGCCTCTACCAGATGCTGCTAGACCCTATAGGCCAGTCACATACAACTCTGCACTCCTCTGTGGCCAGTTATAACCTTTTTCTTCTCTCACCTCAGCATAGCCCAGCACAAGAAGTCCTCAAGAGAGACCTGTGACTTCAGCTGTCTTGACTATGCCACCAAACTACAGGGCGGAGAGCTGAGAGGGCCCCTGGCAGCTTCTGGTCCATCCCAGATCTGAGGGGTATTCCCAGGATGATATAGCAATGTTGGGGAGCTGATCCCACTATGGGGAAGCTGTTCTCGTGGCTTTCCTGATGTTAGGTTTGAACCTGCAATGAGCTCTCCCTGTGTTGGGTCCTACCCCCTGAAGAGAGGCAGAACTAGTCTGGTGCCTTTCCACAAGAAAATCCTTTAAATCTTTCTAGACCGTCATCAGGTCACCCCCTCTTGCCCAGAGTCTTCTCATCTCCAGGCTAACGCCCCCAATACCTTCAGATGCAGCCTGAAAGCCCTCTACCACCCTGGCTGAACTCTCGCCAGGTCAGCACCATTTCCTCAAACCCTGGCATCAGAACTGAACATCATGCTTCAGACAGCACCTAAGTGGGACAGAACACAGGCTGGTCCTCTTGGGAACTAAGGTCAGGGCTGGAAGGGTCTGTCCATCTCATCCAGCCTCCTTCATTTCAAGAGTGGGGAAACAGATGCTCAGACACCATGGGCCTCCCCCAGGGCATGCAGGGGATGTCAGAGGCAGGGGCCCTGCTTTAGTCCTAGAAGCTGCCTAGGTGTGATGTTCTAGATGGGAACTCACCCAGGCAGATGGCTGGAAAACAGCCTCCTCCTTGTTCCCAGGAAGCTCTGCGAGAGCTTGTCAGCCTCTGTAGCTGCTACATCCCAAGGCTGGCTCCTAGCAAGATGTGGCCCCCTGGACCCCCCGTATCTTTTTTCAGACCATGTAAAAGAGCAAATGGAGTCTCACAATGCTGAGCCCCATGCTGTGTAAAACTCTTTTCAAGGGCCTGAATAAAGGCACAAGATACATCCCTGTCAAGTCTCAAGCAACACGGAGCTGAGAGGTGTGGTTACACACTGGATGACAGTCAAGATTCAAAAGGCTTTGGCAGGCCAGAACACCGAGCCAAGTCTGAGAGGACAGTTCACATGAACCAGCCTAGGATCTTATTCTTGGGTTAAGATCATCCTGACACATAGCAGATGGGGGAGCTATGGCAGGATAGCCATCTGTGCAGCAGGGAGCTGAAGCCCGGGTGGGTTCATCCCATAGGGCCCACTTCTGGAGATAAGGGAAGGACCTGGCCTGCTGGGATGACAAAACAGGCCCTTACTGGTCCGTTGGTGGTAGCAAGGGATGTTTGGGTCACGAAGAAACACCTGCTCAGTGGACTTTAAAGGAATGAGAGGTGTGTGAGTTCCTGAGACTTCTTGGCTGCCCCACTCGTGTGTGTGTGTATGTGTGTGACCCCTGAGCATAGGTGACCTGAGTGATATGAAGATGATCAGGTCCTTGGGGGCAATCCCTCCAAGTCTGAGGGGGCAGGTGCTCCTGGGTCCTTCAGGCAGAGCTGATAGTCGGCCCGAGAGAATTTCTGCACCTAAACCCTTCTTAAAGGAGATGAACATGGAGGGATAATGTGTACAAGTCCTGACCCAGCTGGACCAAACATATGAACTCTGAGGGAGCTGTTTGAACAGTACAGAGCTGAGGTGAAGAAGAAATGCCTAGTCACAGTGCTGATAAATGTTGCACATTTTAATGTCTTAAGTATTAACCTCCAGGGAGAGTATGAAAGGAGTTTGGGGTTACCATTTCCTATTGAAGTCTTTGTCATAGATCAAGTCCAAGCCCCTCATTTTACAGATGGAGAGGTTACATGACCTGTCCAGTTCACACAGGCACTGTACAAGATGGGATTTAAAGAGGAGTCTTCCTGACCCCAGATCCAGCACTCCACCTGTTATGCCCTGGTTAGTTCTCAGGGAGAGCCTTGGGTTCAGAACTGGGCACCACATTTTAGGAGGAACAAAGATGACAGCAAACAGAGGTCATTTGCCCTGAGCTCCCTCTTTTCCATATCAAAGCCATAGGACCACATATCTAGAGCTGGAGAGGATCTTATCTAGCACTATCATTTAACAGAAGAGGAAACTGAGACTGGCAGCGGTTAAGTGTCATTCTCAGGGACACATGACCAGTAAGGGTTTGAGGCTGAATTTGAACTCAGGTCTTTCTAACTCCAGGCCTAAACCCTATCTACTGCCCCACCCAGCTGCCTCTTACCCCTTGTTATCAGGCCCAATTTTGCTCTTTATTATGCTCTCTGATGAAGATAAAGGCCAACCATTCTGCCTGTAGCCTCCATCCCATCTCTCTTCCAGTTGGCTGTCCCTGGAAACTCTAGTCTTTACTCTATCCCTGCCTACTGGTTCCTTCTCCATCCCCTACAAACACTCACATTTCCTCAGGATTCAAAAACCTTAGCTTGACCCTACCTGTCCCTCCAGCTCCTGTCTTGTGTCTTTCCCCCTTTCAAAGAGATTTCTTTAAAAAGCTATTTAGACTAGGTGCCCCCCTCTCCCTTCTCCTCTCCTTTACACGGAGTACCCTGGCCTCCAATGTCATCATTCCATAGAGACTGCTTTTTCCAAAGGCCCCAGCGATCTCTGAGTGACCACGTCTGACAGCCTCTTCTCAGGCTTCACCCTTCTCATGAAGGTCGAAGCCTCTCTGAGGCATCTAATGCTGCAGACCACCCTCTCTGGGTTTTCCCTTCCAGCTGAGTTTTCTTGACCCTGCCCTCTCCTGCTTCTCTTACCTATATGACCATACCTTCTTTGTTGGATCATCCAGGCCACACCCCTTAACAGAGCATGTCCCCCAAGGCTTTCAATGATGGGAAATGTTCCCTCCCATCCAGCCTACGTTGACATTTTGCAGCTGCCCCTCTCCCCCACCTCCCTACTTCTTCCTTTGGGGGCCAAGCAGAATGAGCCTAATCCTTCTTTCACATGACAATTTTTCTGGAATACAGCAATCAATTTACAGAATCAGAAGCTGGGAGTCACAACAGACCATGGCCAACAGACAGTTGACAGGTATCCCCTCTACAACCCACCACCTCCTAAGGCAGTGCTTTCAGCTCTGGGCTAGCTCTTGTTGTTGAGGGGGACCCTCAAATGTCCACAGCAATGGGCTGGAAGGTGGACCAAGTTAGCTTCTACAGCCAATCTGAGAACTGGACCTAGAGGACATTTGCTCTCCAGTTGCCCTGAGTGAGAGGAGGGAGGCAGCTCCCCGAGGCCCCGCGCTCCCGGTGACAATGCCGAGAAGTTGCGAATTTGGTCATAATGTGTAAAAAGCCCCTGAAAAGCCCCATCATTTAGTGTTGGGTGCCAGCGCTCAGCAGAGCTAATAAATCTTGCATGAGCAGAGCGGATTCTAATTTTCTAATATGAAAAGGCATTTGGATTGAGAGAGAGAGGGGAAGATAAAAGTGATTGAATCTCCAATAGCCCAGGTTACTGACAAGAAACATCCTGATACGGACCCCCAAGAAGAATTGCTGTGGGCCTATAGCCCCTCCGCCCTCCTTTTTCTGCATGATCCATCTTTGGCTCTTCTATTGACAGGACGTGGCTTTAAACACAGTTACACAAGTTATCATTTCTGCCTTTTGATCAATCTGAATTTTCAGGACAATTACCCTCTTAATCAATGATTGCTATCAGCAGCCCCGGCAGGGACGGATTCCGCAGCGAGGTAATCATGCCGCCAGGCCCGGACGGCGCGTGCATAGGCAATGAGGCTCTGGGAAGGGGCTCCCCTCCTCGCCGCCCCCACATCCTGGGGACCTGCTGCCAGCTGGGCTGGAGAGTGTGAAGGCCATTTCAAGGAGTCCCACGCCTGGCCCGGGGAATCCGGCCTGGCCCTGCTAGGACATGTGGGGAGGACAGGCTGGCCGGCTAGCTGGGCCCAGTCTCCGGGTCTGGGCAGCTTCTGAGTCGAGCCGGGCAACCCTTCCAGACCCACCTGATTAGGGAGCAGGCCAATTAAGGCTACAGATTTACTACCCAGCAGCCTGATGCATCTCCACATTTCTTCCTGCCATCATTCCAAGCTCCTAATGAGCCTAATAAAGCCCGTTTCCAATTAGGGGCCCAAACTATTAGGGTGAGTAAGTGCGGAGGATGGAGAAATATTGGTTTTGCTAACCTCTAAAATGTGCTTGGTTTGGGAAATTCTTTTTCTTAAAGGATCCCAGTTCTGAAGTGTCACCACAGGGCCTTGGCATCTCCACTGACAGCCATGCTCAAGACTGCAGAATTCATTTAAGACCTGGATGGCCTGGTCTGGCTGGCAGATCACTATGCGGCTACATAGGGGGCCAGAGACTCCCTTCTCTGCCTCCAAAATTCCAGGCACACCCCATGGAGAAGCAGGCCACTCCCCAAAGATACCTGCCCCTACCATGGGGGTCCCACCAAGGATCACCATTTATACGTGACCTATAACCAGCTACTGGCATACCTCGGGCAAGGGGGCACCCTGTACCACCAAGCTCCCAATCAAGGTACTCTTCCCACAAAAAACTCAGCTGCCACCTATTTCCCACACAAGATCCTGGCTCCCTCCCCAATGAGGCAGACTCTTTCTGGGCTTATGTTAGCCCAGATAATGTAGCAGACAACCATGATTCTCCCCTGCCCAAAGGGAAGAGGCATCGATTACTTCACGTTCTAGCAGCCCCTAGGGTGGGGGAGACTTACGGGACCCCCAACCAGAGACCCTTAAAGATATGGTATTGAGTACCTTCACCCTCTCCCCATTCCCAACCCCCTTTGCAAGCCCCAGCTGGGTCAGGGGTCCCAAGTCTCCAGAAGAGAGCCAATCGCTCTTGCAGTCCTAGGAGTGAGCCAGCCTCCTCAGTTAGGAACTATGTGCATGTTCTCTGATTCTCTCCCCCTCCACACTCCTTTCCTCCTTATTTCCCAAAGGAGATCTAGGATCCTGCCACCATGAGTCTGTGGTTTGGGTGGAAACTGTAGGAAAGACAAAGCTGAAGCGGCCGGTCACTCTGAGGCCACACAGACTGGGCCTGGAGGGGCCCAGCCCGGGCATTGATTAATCAATGACTGGACGTGCCCCTGAAACACTCAGCAATCACACCAGATGAACACATTTCTCTTGGGGCTTGTGGCAGCCATGACAAACAGAGAGAGCCCACCCAGCCTCTGCAGGGGCCTAGAGCTGTCCTGCTGACAGACAGGACAAAAAGGAAGAAGTGAGTAGAAGCCCCCCGAGGACAGGAACCCCAGAATGGCACCCAGAACCTCTAGGCATCAGCAGGCACTCAACAAATGGCTGAACTGATCTTGACAGGGGGCAGAAGCTAGAGCCTTCTCCAGTGCCCAGGTGCTGCCCAACCAAGCCTTTAGGGAGCTGCAGGTGGGGGGAGGTCCCTGAACCGGGCCTCAGAAGAAGCCAGCATCTCGGCCCATGAAACACGACCAGCTTCTTTATCCTACCCTATCCCAGTGGATGCTCCCAGGCTCAGGGATGGTCAAGGCCCTTCATCTTTGCCCAGTGTTAACCTTCCAAGGGGCCCACCCTCCAAACCAGCCTAGCCCAGCCCCATACTTCCCACAGGGCTCTCAGAGGCCAGGCTTGTCTCTTTCCCTTAGAGCTATAAAAATAAGATAAAATACCAGCCCTCACTATACACAGGAGGAATTCTTTAGACAGATAATGGGCATTTTATATCCTTTTATGACACTCCCCATCGGCAGCTGGCGTAATTACACTACAATGAAGGCATAATATGCACATTGCATAACGAAGTCACACCAGGCCCCCTCTTCCCCCACCTGCACTGAGCTGGTGCCCGCCTGCAGTCATTAGGCAAAGCAAACACCAGCCCCCAGGGGACCTGTGCCAGGCCCCCAGGCTCTGCACACAGCAGACATTCAACACCGATTGTTGGAGAGAAACTGAGAGAGATGCCCCTTGGAAGGGGCCTGGCACAGACCTCTGGCCAGCCCTCCCCTTGGGGACAGCCAGGCACCTGCCCCACAAGGAGTGTTCATGTTATTTCCCTCTGACCTCCTGCCATGCCAAGAGACACTGGAGGGCTTTGGGCAGAGGCTGGGGGAATACCTGTTGTGGGCATGGTGGAGAAAAAGCAGGATGGATGATGGAGAGGTCTTTCTCCAAGCACACATGGCACACAGCCAGGGTCTAAGTACCCTGTAAATTTGGACTCCTTAGAAAGCCTAAATAAAGGGTGACAAATTCTCAGATTCTTTTTTCCTTTTTAAGAGAGAATACATTCACTTCTGGGAAGAAAAATCCCATCAGTCTCTTTTCTCTGCTATGTCATACAACCTCATCCTAACACCTCAGAGTCTGGAGGCAGCCAGCCTTATCCAGGGCAGTGCCAACTATGCTGCCCAACCAAGTGACCCAGGCACCAGGCGGATCAAACAAGCTCTGCCGCTAAGTCTGGGGGTGTGTGGCCTTACATGCCTCCTCTGCCTCTTGGGCCTCAGCCTCTCCACCTGTAATGTAACCGGGCTATTCCTGTGGGCCCAGCAGCTGGGTCTGAGGCAGGCAGAACCTGGCCAGGCTGGCAGGACAGCCCTGTGTGAGCACAAGGGTCCTGGCCAAGGAGAGAAGGAAAAGCTAAGCCACCTGGCAGAGAGGCAGACATGTGCCTGGCCCCTCCACCCCCTGCCTGGGTGCCTCTCCAGGGACCAGGCCTGTCAGACATAGAAATGTGAGGGAACAGAAACTCTGGAGTCCCATCAGCCGGCTAATGAACAGGGATACTATGCAGCAGCCCTGTCTCTGGCTAATTCTGCAAGATTCCAATTAGAGTGTGAAGGAGGCAAAGGTTAGCCTTCCCAGGGCCCCCACCTCCAGGATCCCCCCACACTAATGAAGCCTGATGCCAGTACTCCATGGGTAGCACCCTACACCTCAAGCTGACATGAAGCCAACCTCCCCCTCCAGACAGGGCAGGGAGCTCAGGAAGGAAGGAAACAGGCATTTATTAAGCACCTACTGTGTGTGAGGCACCGGGGACAGAGGGGCTATTATTATCCCTGTTTTAAAACGGAGGAAACGAAGGCTGACTGAGGTTGAGTGACTTGCCCAGGGTCACCCAGCTGGGGAGTGTCTGGGGTAGGATTTAAACTCAGGCATGGGGCTCCAGACACTGTACTACAAGTTGCCTTCCTGGTGGAGTAGACCACCGGGGCCTCATTCATCCCATAGGCAGAGCCAGGCCAGGGGAATGATGACCCATTGCTGGGGAGGGGCACCTACTATGTGCCAGGTGCCAGGCTAAGCACTTTGACAAATATGGTTGCATTTCATCCTCACAGCTACCCTGGCGGGTAGGTGCTCTGTCATCCCTATTTTACAGATGAGAAAACGGAGCCAAACAGAGGCCAAGTCACTTGCCCGGGTCACACCATGTGGAGGTGTCTCATCCTGACTGCGGGCTGAACACTGCACACCGTGATGCCCCCAGCAGCTCTCAGGTACACAAAGGCACTTGGCAGGGTGGGGGGCGGTCACCCCAGAGTCTGAGAGGGGCTTAATGTGTGGAGAGCAGCGGGGACAGCTGGGCGCCACCGTGAGGGAGGGAGAGTTATGGGACACACGTCTGAAAAGACAGAGTCAGATGGTGAAGGGCCTGGGAGGCCCAGAGGAGACATTCAGATTCTGGTCCTCGAGGATTCTCAGACAGCGTGATGTAGACAGACCTGGCGGCTGAGTGGAGGACGGCTGACCCCCAGCAGCCACTATGAGAGTCTGGGGGTGGGATGGGTGAAAGATGTCGCCAAGGCACAAGCACAGGTCATGGGAACCTCCTGGGCAGTGGGGGATAAGAGTGAGGGAGCAAAGAACAGCTGAGGCCACTAGCCAAGGCAGCTGGGAGGGCATCATCCAGCCTTCCTCCTTGTGACACTGGCCTCCTGGCTGTGCCTTTGCCTGGGCCATTCCCCACACCAGCAATGCTCTCCTTCCTCATCTCCACCTCCTGGATTCCCGGGAGTTTCAGCCAACATCCCACGTCCTCCCAGCCACCTTTCCCAGGCCTCCCTAGAGACTCCTCTCCCCCATTAGACTGGCACAGACCTTCTTTGTATTACCAGAGTTCAGCCCAATGCTAGGCACACAGCAGACGCTTGATAAATGCCTGTCAGTTTGACCTGACTGCCCTTGACCTGAAGGCTATGATGGCCCAGCCCAGATGTCCAAGGAGAAGGAGGCAGGCAGTAAAATGAAAAGGCCACTGGCTGTCGAGCTCAAGGCCTCGTCCTGGCATTTATCAGTTATGGGAGGCTGGGGGGAGTCAGTGTAGCACTCTGAGGTCCAGTGTCCTCATCTGTAAACTGGAGACAATGACATATGTCCCACAGAGTGCTGGAGGAAAGTGAGTCCTGACTGCACAGGTGAGGAGAGGCAGCCAGAAGGAGATGGTCCTGGCCAGAGGCCGAGACTGGAAGCAGCCGACTTCTTCGGCCTCCGTTCCTGTCCTCTGAGTGGTCAGCGAGACCCCAGGTCTATGGGTTCAGCCCCTCCCCCCTTTCTTTTCTACCTTGGCCCTTTAAAGGCTACAGAGGCATTGCAGGTCAGGGAATGATGGCAATTCACATTCGCCAACCAATCATCTTCTGGATGTGCAGGGAGGCCCAGCCCTGCCCATTCCCCTATCAGATTTAAGATCCTGGCCAGCAGCAAGGGGAGGAGCAACTTAAAAAAAAATGTTAGTCCCCTCCACCTCCACCCCATAGCCCCAGCTGGAAGGAGGCTGTCATGCCCAGACCACAGGCTGCCACGGCACCTGGTTTAGGTGGCACTGAAAGGGCCCAAATAGCTTCTTTTTCAGGGAAGACTCAAGGGCTCTAGGGTGCCTGGGAGAGAGCTGACCTCTGGGGGCTGGTGTCAAGGAATGGGACTGAACTCATACCTCTGGGTGCTCAGGCAACCTATTAGAACCTACCAAGCTAAAGGTTTCCAATAGAGGGCCATAGGGCTCCACTTTTGGCAAGGTGCTCCCTAGCATCTTGATCAGGTGCCTGGAAGAACAGGCAGCAAGACCTGAATTCAAATCCAGCCTCAGATATGTGTGACCCTGGGCAAGTCACTTAACCCTGTTTGTGGCAGTTTCCTCACCTGTAAAATGAATTGGAGAAGGAAATGGCAAACCACTGTAGTATCTTGGCCAAGAAAACCCCAAATGGGGCCACAAGAACAGGATGCCAGAGCACAGGAGCTTGTCACAAGCTTGTCTGTGTGACCTTGTGTCCCTTCATCTCTCTGGGCCACTTATAAAATGAGAGGCCCCCTCCAGGGAGATCCTGGGCTTTGGGGGAGCTGGGCTCGTGGGGCTTCTCTCGGGCCAGGGAGATAGCAGAGGTCACAGGGGGACCATACATTGGAGTGACCAGAGAAGGGAGCCAGGATGTCAGGAAGCCTGGGAGCTGTATGGGGCAGGGAGAGGATGGAAGAGGCACAAGCCCACTGTCAGGCATTCAAGGGAAGTCAAGGCAAAGAGGAACCTGATTCATTCTGCTCTTCCCTGCACAGAGCAGCCCTCCCTAAGGGTCACCCAACCTCTACTGGACCCCCCCATGGGCTCCTACATTTCAATCTGGAAGGGACCAAGGGTCTCCAAAGACTGTTCAGTTTTGGAACCTGAAGTTGGGAGAGGTTAAATGACTGGCCCAGGGTCACACAACCAGCAACTATCAGAAGTGAGACTGGACCTCAGGCCATCCTGACCCTATGGGCCACTGCTTCTGAGGGGGGCCCCACCAAAGGCTAACTGGAGAGACCTTCCAGTCCTCATGCTGAATAATCTGATCTCCCCAATGCTTAATTCTAGTGCCTTCTCTTATAATTATTTCCTCTTTATCCTTTATATAAGCTTGTCTGCATATATTTCTACATGACTTTATTTTCTCCTCCATCAGAACGTAAACTCTTTACAAGTAAGGATTATTTCGGTGTGGCTAGATCGTGGAGTACAGGAAGGGGTCAAGTGTCCAAAGAAACTGGAAAGTCAGGTTGAGGCTGGGGTGTGAAGAGAGAAGTTGTCCTCCATCCCAGAGGCAAGAGGGAGCAGCTGGAGCTGACTGAGCAGGGGTTGCATAATGCTTATTTGTTGAGTGATTCCGAGAGAGAAGCCCAGAGCTGCTCAGAGTATGGTCCGATTCCCCAAAGGCCCCCCAGCCCACTGTCTTCTTCCTGTCCAACTCTGCGCTGCCCATCCAGCTTGGACAAGAGGTATTCTTCCTCTCCCTGGCTATTTCTGCGTGCACGGCTGGGTCAAATGCCTTTGAGTGACCCCAGACCACTTCGAGGAGACTCTGCAAGCCTGATGCTACCTCACCCTGAGCTGAGTCTTCACAGCTCAGTTACGACTTACTGGTGGTCTAAAAAACAGTGGGTGGGGTTCGGGCAGCCTTGTCCTCTTCTCCAGTCCTCCTCCCACCCCCATTCTCACCCTAAGCTCAGCCCTTTTCCCCACTACACCACCAGGGCTGCGCCACTATGCTCTTATAGCCCACCAACTGGGATTACTCTGAGAGGAATTCCCAGCCCTTCTTGGGGCTTCCTAAGCACATCACAGGTGCTAGCTCCTCCACCCAGCAACTGGGTCCCACTCTTCCTTCAATTTGTGCATGTTTGTCAATTTGTAAAATTGTAAAATTCTGTCTCTGAAGCCATAGCACTTAATGTTTGCTGAAATGAATTAAATTCACATGATCTATATTGCAGGCCAACTGGCTGACTTGCTGCTGGTCCCCAGACTGAATATTCCATCTCCCACCTCTGTGCCTTTGTACAGGCTGTCCCCCACGTCAGGATACACAACCTCGTTCCCTTTTCTTAGAGACTGTCAAGCAGGCTGGAGGATCACTGGGGGGCTTAGCATGCTAGTGCAGCAATTTCTTTTGTTTGAGGGTCAGATCAGACGGCTGCTGAGGTCCCTCCAACTCTTCTGCCTCTTATAATTCCAAATTCCATTCAAGGTTCAGCTCCCATACCACACCATACCTCGGTGATCATGATGTCCTTCCTCAAATGACCATTTGTCTGCTAATGTGCTACCTATTACAGAAAATGGTAAGCTCCCTGAGGAAAGGGACTTTTGTCCTCTGTACCTCACAAAGCACAAGGCATATAGTAGGTGTTTAATAAAGCCATGTCAAGTCGGGTCTTGCATCAGCACTACAGCAGTGGAAGGGAACCCCTCACAGGATTGAGCTATTATGGTAAAATACTTCATCAGCCCCTCCAGAGGAAGACAGACTGGTGCTCAGATAGCATTTATGGGCTGTTTGTAAGAATGTCCTTGAACGGGGTGGCTAGGTGGAGCAGTGAGCAAGAGCCCTGGCCCTGGAGTCAGGATGACCCAGGATCGGTTCCAGCCTCAGAAAATGAGCACTCACACATAAACAATGACTGACTGTGTAACCTTGAGCAAGTTATTTAACCCCAACTACTTTAAAAAATGTCCTTGAACCCTTTTCAGCATGACTGGCAGGGCTTACACCATGCCAGTAAAGCCTTGGAAAACACAGAGTCACCTCTATGCTAGGGTTAAAACATTTAAGTGTAGGTATGTGAGTATAAAGTAAGATATATTTCCTGCTCTTAAGGAGTTTATGATCTAGTGGGGGTGGGAGAGGCTGTAAAGAAATGTATATACAAATAGCTCTAATATATATTAGTATGTAGCTCCCTCCCCACCTGGCTTTCACTTGAATTGATAGATTGATTCCCTAAAAGACAGCTAGATTTCTTCTCCCTTCAGGGTTCTAGGGGTCCTCTAAGGGGGGGTAAAATTTTGAGTTCTGTTGATCCCAAGCCCCCACTGATGGGTTCCCCATTGATTATCAGTCAGAATTAATGAACTTTTAAAAAAAGATATTTACTAAGCAGGTATAGCAAAGGAAGCTGATACAGAAACAATCCCCAAACCAGAGGCCCACTCACTGCATTCACAAGATCCACTGGGGAAACTGAGCTCTAAAGAATATATGTGGTTAAAGTGAAACTGGTTACTGGAAGTCATTTTCTCCTGCCATGGAGGCCTCATGTAGCCCTCTTCCCTGGGTTCTGATGTTAATGAACTTGCAGAACCCTAAAGCTGCCTCTCCCTTGATGTGTCTAAACTGTCCTCAGTATGTCTCTTAGGTTCATACACTTCTGGCTCCAGTGGCTACTTCTCATTTCAGATCTTATGACCTTTCAAAGTTCACACGGTCATCAGCTGGTTAATGGAGGGGAAAGAGAAACTTGACTCTCTCACCAACGGCCATTTCTTCTTAGGAGTTCTTAACCACTGGACTCAATCATTACCACTCATTTCATAATTCCAAACTGGCTTACAGTGCATATGCCCAGAAGTCAGTCTGATTTTTTGAGTCAGTCACAAATTATTTCTTCTTGGTATATCTTTACCCAATGTTTCAAAGCACTTCACCAAAATAGCTTAGGACTTAGAGCACGTAGTTTGCACTTTTGAATGACTGATTCTAAACCTCCTATGTTTACATTAATTGGGGAAGGGGTAGTACAGAGACATTGTTCAAGGTGGATAAAATAACTACTATTGAGGGAAGGAAGACCAGTAGGTCTTGAGTACAACTCTCACTTTGCCTGTTTTCTCTGTTCTGCCTCTCTAGTTTTGGAACCATGAAGCCAGATCAAATCAATGCTGTCATTGTTCATGGATAGGTGTGTCAAACTATTCCTCTGTGGTCCCACTCACCCTCCACTCCCCTACTTGTATTGTATCTCCCATTAGAATGGATGCTCCTTGAGGGTTTGGGATGCCTATGCTTTTGTTTTTGTAAACCTAGTGCTTAGAGAATGATTGGCACATGAGAAGCATTTACATTTTTTTTTTCTGTCATTCATTCATTTTTTGGACTGGAAAAAAAAAACAAAACAAAATGGCTACATACATAACATAATGAGCTGGAAGTGTTTCCCAGACATACAGAAGCCTATTTTGACAATGTGCAGGGTGAACTACAGATTCTAATACAAGGAGGCAAATGTGGTACCATAGCTATCCCTAACACCTGGTGAGACAGAGTGGCAAAGAAGTACAGTCTATTAAGATACAATAAAATAAAGAAATCCAGGAAGCAGAGTGGGGAAAGCATTGGAGGAGAACTTTGGATGATAAGGAATCTCATTGGTGGGGTCTGCAGCAGACTGCCTAGGCAGAAAAGGAGGCAGATGAAAAGTTCTGGAAAGAGATCACAAGCCTGGCATGACACAGTAGCTCTGTGTGTGTGTGTGTGTGTGTGTGAGAGAGAGAGACAGACAGACAGACAGACAGACAGAGGAGAGACAGAGAGAGAGGGAGGAGAGACAGAGAGAGAGAGAGAGAGGAGAGACAGACAGAGAGAGAGAGAGAGAGAGAGAGAGAGAGAGAGAGAGAGAGAGAGAGAGGTGAGAGGACTCCATTATCCTAATATCTTCATCCCAGCCCCTCTTAATTCTAGTACCTTCCTTCTAATTATTTTCTATTTATCTTGTCTATAAGCTTGTTTGCTTGTTGTCTCCCCCATTAGATTGTGTGCTCCTTGAGGGCAGGGACAATCTTTTACCTCTTTCTGTATCCCCAGCACTTAGCACAGTGCCTGGCATACAGCAGATGCTTAATAAATGTTACATCTGTTAGAGCTCTTTGCCCCAAATAGTATAGCTAACAATTACTTAACATGCCTCAATGGTAATTTCACCCTTCAAAAGGCCCTTCAAGAGGAATTGGTCAAAAGGCCCTTCACCCCTTCAAGAGGAATTGGTCAATCTCCAAGTATTTATTAAATACCTGAGATGTGTTGAGTACAAGGTTAAACGTGTGGGAAATTTTGTTCTGGAAACGTGAGCCTTTTGAGGGCAGGGACTGTGTTCTTGCTTTCTTTGTATCCCAGCACTTAGCACAACATAAACACTTCATAAATGCTTGTTGTCTGACCCCCTCCCCAGTATCCAGGATCTGAACTTTACACACAAGGTGGAAATTACTGGAATCTTTGGGGGAAGGGTCTCTTTTGTGTTAGAATTGGTGATAAAAGGACGGGATGCTGGGGAGAATGTGACACATATGCTAGATCTGGGAAGAGAAAATGTCAAAAGATTCCAGAGAAAAGTAAGCAAGATGCCTTGTAAAGTCACTCCCGGCTGAACGGAACATCCTGAGGATGAAATTCCAAGAAAGGGAAAGTGGGAGGCTGGGAGTGAAGCACAGAGGATTCGTTCCATCCAGGCCGTGGGATCAGGAGAAGGTAACAGAAGGGAAGACAGCAAAGTGCTGACTTGTCAGGAGGTTGGGGCTGAAGCTCTGACTGAGCCGGGGCTGGTGGGGCCTCATCCAAGGACCACAAAGAGCTTTTTGTTTGGTGTTACTGGGCAAACAAAAAAGGCCACCAGAGGCACTGGTCCCCAGCTTAGCCTGCTCCCTTCCCTTACTGCTGGAGGGGAACTGGATGTGTTTATTACACTGGACAAACATTCACAGTATCCTGGACTTTGCCCTGAAAAGAGGACTCAGAGACCACCGAGTCCAAACTTAAGGGAACAAGGGAACCCCTCTGAGAGCAGCCCCAGGAGGGCGACATTCAGCCTCTGGGTGGAGACCTCCAATGAGAGGGGCTCACTGCCTCCCAGGCACCCATCCCACCCTGGGATAGTTCTTGGAAGCTCTTCCTACCCTACACCAAGCCCCAGTTTGGATGAAGATCCAGAAAAGGAAACAGACGTGGTCAGAGAGGTGGGAGGAAAACGCATAGGCAGGCTACTGTCACAAAACCTCAGAGAAGGCGGCGAGGGACAGCCTCCACGGCTACAGAGAGGGTTAGGGAGAGGAGGCCTGAGACTGGCGAGTGAAGAGATCCTCTGTAACTTCGAAGAGAGTGGTTCTGGGGGAACGATGAGGCCAGAGGTCAAGATGGCAGAAGGGGCAGCAAACACAATGGAGACACTTATCCCCTATACAAGTCTTCTTTTTTCCAGTCTGAACATCCCCAGCTCCCCGGGCCAAGCAGGATTTTGAAGCCCTCCTAAGACATGCTCCAGCTTCTTGGGCCATGTGTGGCTTGGACAGGGGCTGAGGAGGGTGGGGCACCCTGCCCCTTCAGGCTCAGGTCTCCATTAGTGGAATCCAAGAGTGCATGAGCTTCCTCCAACACCACAGGACGCTGCTAAGAGCAAACCTAGGCTCCCCTGAAGTCTCCCCAGATCTTTCTGACCCTACTCCTATGTGCCCCTCATCTAGCACTTGACATAGGATCTGGAGTCAGGAAGAGCTGGGCTCAAATTCTGTCTCCAGTTAGCAAGCTGTATGACCCTGGGCAAGTCACAAAGTCCGTAAGCCTCAGCATCCTCATCTGTAAATGGGGACAACAGCACCCACCTCACAGTCTTGTTTAATGTATATAAAGTGATTTGCAAACCTTACAAAGGTGAGCTACATAGGTAGAGTTGATCTTTTGGACCCAGATATAAGACTTTACATTTATTTCTACTGTATTCTACCTTATTAGATTCAGTCAAACAATCTAGGCTGCTGTGGCTGAACTCAATGTACCAGGAGGCTTCCTCCTGACCTGAGAGGCAGGATCTCTGCCCATTCCCTAGCCTGGGCACGAGGACCAGACTCTGGTTCAGTGGTGGGGCTAGGCCTCTGGGTGGCACTTACCAGGCCAACCTTCAGCTTACCCTGTCCGCCAATCATCTCTCATGTTTGCCAAACAATTCTGCTTCCTGAAGTATGTTTTACTTGATAAACATTCCTTTAAGTAACAGCAAAACCCTTTAGGACAATCCAGCCTGTATCCAGTGCCCTCACTCCAAGTAAGCAGATTTCCAGGAGGGAAGATGCCGGGGGAAGAAGGGCTGGCCAAAGAAGATGGCGTACAGAATTGGGAAAGGGCTCGAGGTTAATTCTTCCTGGTCCCTGAGGGGCTGAAAGCCTAGGCCTCCCCAACAGAGAAGCTACCATGGGGCCCTGGGTTGGTCTTCCACAGAGGATTTATGGGAGGCCAGAGGGCATGAGCTGGGGCAGGTAGGCACAACCACAATGAAATGGAGCAGTGACTGGAGGAAACAGAACAGTGTACCCTGGCTCTCCTAAGACCTGGACACGCATCAGGGACCCCTGGGAACCTCCTGCTCTCAGGTTCCCGGAGGCTGGGGGTTGGAACAGCTCTCAGAGGTACGGAGTCCAACCCAGAGCCAAGAAAGTTGCCTTTCTAACAGCCCCCACGAGCTGTCATCCCAGGCCTGCTCCCAGGCCTCCAGTGTGGGCCATTACTTCTGCTCAGGAAAAGCTTGGATTGTCAGGCACTTTCCCCGACACAGCCCCACCTGGTACCTCTGCAGCTTCCCCCATGCTCCTGGTTCTGCCCTCTGGGGCCAAGAAGCACCAGGCTCATGTTTCTTCCATGTCATGGCCTCACTAATCACTACATCTCTTCTCTGGCCGGGATGGTCTCACAGGGCATGATGGTTAGGCCCTTTCCCAATCTGACGCTCTCTGGCTCCCAACAGGCCACCAGCCTGACCCCAGTAAAAAAAAAAAAAACCCTATCATCTCCAGGATAAAACATAGTCACTCAGCTGGGCATTTAAAGTCCTTCATGATCTGGCTGACCTTTTCTGACTTATTTCATGTGACGTCTCCTTCAGGCACTGAATGCTTCAGCCAAATTCGATATCCCCCAAACTAGGCCTCCCATCTCCCACCTCCATGCCCTTGCACAGACTGCTCCCTGTACCCCAAATGTCCTCCCTCCTCACCCCTACTGCTTAGAATCCTTCCCTTTCCATCAGGCTCAGCTCGGAGGACCCTCCTGTGGTGGCTGTCAGGCTTCGAGGTGGGCACTCTGATGGCATAGACAGGGCAAGGCAGGCGGTGCCTTTAGTACTCACCCTTATGCCCCTCCTATTGGGGTACGGCCCCTTCCTTCCTCTTGCCTCTTCCTACTGCCTGTGATCCAGGGGCTCCTCTGCTGGCCCTGACAGTAAGGTATTTCTGTCCCACAGATTATAACTCACTCTGGGCTATTATTCAACTCCCCAGCCCTGGCCCTGCTGCATTCAGTCCAAACATAATATCCTTCATGCATATATTATCTGTCTCCCTATTATCTGGAATCATTTCGGAATTAAATTTCAGCCCTGCAATATTGGCTCCAAGAGCGGCTCGCTTTATGGGCTAGTCAAAGGTTAGAATACCAATCAAAATAACACTGCCGATGCAGCGAGACATTTTAATATTCCAAAACCCGGTAATTGTAAAAGGACATAATATTTTTTCCCTGATTACCCCAAAGGCAACACATGTTAACAAGGCGAGGGAAGGAGTGAAAGAGATTGCAGAGTTCAGACAGCTGTTCGACGACGACATATTTAAAGGAGAAGGAGCGCAGAGGCTCCTGGCCAGGGCAGGCCAGCCATCCCCAGCTCTGCTCTGGGGGGACAAAGCCTGCGGACTCTGCAGCAGAGCCGGGCCTCAACTCTGCGCCCAGCCTGGCTGTTAATGGCTCGGGGCCTCTCCCTGGGGCTCAGGCCTGGCTCACGGCAGCTGCTCCACAAAGGGGAACAGAAGGGATGGCCCGGGGAAGCCTCATCCTCGGCTGGCCATCCCAAGCAGGCGCTGAGGCCCAAAGGCCTCTGGGACCAAGGAGAGGGAAGAGCACACAGGGCTCTGGGTGTGCAGTCACAAGGTCTGGGTTCACATTTCACCTGTGTGTCCTCCTGGGTAAGATGAGTCACTGGGGTCCCCTAGGGTTCTAAGACCTGGACAACTCGGCTTCCCCTTCTCTGCAAGCCCCCCTCTTCTCACTCAAGTCCCAAGCCCCTGAGCTCGCTGGGATGTTAACTCTGCAGGGGGTGCCTCCTGGGTCACCACTCTCTAGGGCTTGGGGCCTTCTCTGTGACATGCTCTGTGTTACAGAAGCAGGTTTCAGCGGCTCCCATGTCTGAACCAGCAGGTGGTGCACTGGGCAGACCACCAGCCTCAGCAAGGCCCGAGTGTGAATCCTGCTCCAGACACTTTGCTGGGCTGGAGGACTTGGGGCAAGTCTGTCCCCTCCCCTCTCTCAGCACTATAACTGTACCCAGGGCAGCTGTGAGATCTCACCAGACAGTCTGTGGAGGGCTGGGCCAACCCAAAACAGAAACGTGTGCGCGCTGTCTCCTGACCCCCCAGCCCCTGGCTCCTGCCGCCACAACAGGGGCAGCAAAGCCCCTGGCTGCTTTCTGCCAGACCACCTGGACATCCCAGCAGGGCGCTGGGTGCCAGGAGCAGTGCCCCACCCTCCCAGAAAAGCCTGCTGCCTCTGTGGTGTTGGTCCAAGGCAAGGCAGGGCACTGCTGGACCCTGGCCGGGGCTAGCCATGGTCAGAGAGTGACCAGACTGGCCTCAAGGGCCCAGAGGGCAGGGCCCGCATCACACCACAGACATCATTCACGATCACTCAGTGACATTACAAATGTCAGCAGGCACGACTAGCTCCAGCATGGGGATGGAGAATGAAGGAGCAGGCATGAAGCAACGGCATCCTTCATGACGTGTGAGCTCGGGGGCTGCCAGGGGCCCTGCCACTCTGCAGTCTGTCTGCCCTTTGCTAAGGGCCCAAACACCCTCCCCTCCTTCCTCTTCCCAGGGCTCCTCCTGGGAAATCTGGGCCAGCGTCCACCTCAGCTCCACTAAGGTCCCCAAGCCCACGGCTGCTCCTCTGCCCCCCAAGTCTGCGGCTCCCATCAAGTTAACTCCCATAGTCCCCAGGGCTGGCAGATTCCACGCCCCGCCCCCTAGGTGCCTTCTTAGGTACCTGCCTAGATTCACACTGACAATCCATCTTTCCACTCCTGGCAACCCCGTCAAGCTGCCCATGGAACCTCCCAGAGCAGAGGAAGCAGAACCATGATAAGGAGAAGCCTCCAGTTTGGAAGGGAAGGAGGGGAGTCTTGCCCCTGAGCCTCTGCAGCCAGGGCTGATTCTGTCCCACCCAAGTATCCTGTCTTCCTACCAGGTGCCCACTGGCACTCAGTGCCCTGATGTCCATCCACCTGAAAGCGGAATGAACTTTATATGGCCATCATTCACGGTCGGTCGATGTGGCTGAGCGCCTGCTGGGCCTCCGGGCTGCCCATCTGTCGAGGTCCCAGATTGACTCTGACAGCCCAGGATGCCTAGGCCCTCCCTCATGGAAGCAGCCAGTCAGGGGTGCCACTTGCCTGAGAGCATCTTGGAGCATCTTGGAGCAAACTCCATCTGAGAGCATCTTGGAGCAAACTCCAGCTGCCTCCCAGCCCCCCCAAAAGCACACGAACCTCCTTCCTGAAGTAAAATCTGTATCCTAAACATAAGTCTGACCTGGCCCACTCTGGGTCATAAAGTTCTCAACGGCCAGCTCCCTGGTGCCTCAATACCAGACATCTTCCTAGGCTCCCCCAGGCTCCCCGGCCAGGGGTCTCACTGTTCCCCACACACAGCTCCATGTCTACACCAGCCATCCCCTCCCTCCACCACCTCTGCCTCTGGGGATCCTGGCACTCTTCAGGTCTCAGCCCAGGCACCTTTTCTTGGAGGTGTGTCCTGATGCCCCATTTCCATATCTGATGTTGCATCTGCCCTGCACCCCCCCCCGCCCTGCCCCCCCCCACCTCCCCTGCCACAGAGCAGCAGGCCCAGGCCCTTGAGGGTCTCTATATCTCCACGCCCAGAGACCAGCTTGTGAGTCACTCAAGTCACGGACTGCAAGGATCAGACCTTTTGTGGGCACAGCCAGCGCTCAAAGTGTGTGTGCGCATGCACACATCTGTACACGTGTGTATATATGTGTGTGAGGATGTACGTATCTGCGTGCATATGTGTACACGTGTGTATATATGTGTGTGAGGATATGTGTCTGTGTGTATGTGTCTGCAAGTGTGTATATATGTGTGAGGATGTGTGTGTATGTCTGTGTATATATGTGTGTGAGGATATGTGTGTGTACGTGTATATATGTGTGTGTGCGTCTGTACGTGTCCGTGTGAGGATATGTGTGTGTGCGTGTGTGAGTACATGTGTGCATGCGCGCATGTGTGTGTGTATGTGTGTACGTGAGAATGTGTGCGTGTGTGTGTGCATGCATGCACACCGGCATACCTCACTCCCTCCTCTTGAGCAGCCTAGGATGAGGAGCTGCTCCACAGCCCCCAGGACCCAGAGCTGCCCTGCCCACCTGCCACATCCACACTGACCCTCTTCCTTGACCCTGCTCACTGCAGCTCTCTGAGCCCTTCTCATTCCCTCTCCAGGCCTCAGCCACAGCCTTGCCACCTGCTCAAAGCACCCTGCCCATTACTCTATAGGAAAGTCAACAGGTTCCCATCTCCTCCCCTGACTGATCAGACCACGTTCTATCTGACTGGTGGCTGCGGCCAGAGGAAGGCCCATTTCCTAACTGTTTGTCACCGGCTCTGCTGCCTAGTCTCCTCCAAGCCCTGGACCTGCCTCTGGGATGCTGGGCTCTGACAGGAAGCTTTTTTCTCTCATCTTGACCAGAAGCCAACCTCCAGGGTGCTCCCCACCATCTCCAAGCCCTTCCCCAATTCCCCTTTGTGGGTCATCTCCCCCTAGACTAAGCTCCCAAAGGGCAGGGAAAGGAGAGAGAAGGAGAAGACTAGACTTGTATCCTCAGTGCTTAGTGCAATCCATCTGTCTGTCTGTCTTCTGTCTATCTAGCTAGCTAGGGAACACCAGGCCTGGAGTTGGGAAGACCTGAGTCCAAATCCAGCCTCAAATATTCACTAGCTGTATAACCCAGGGAAAGTCACTTACCCTCTGCCTGCCTCATTTTCCTCACCTATAAAATGGGACGATAACAGCCCTCCCTCGCAGGGTTGTGGTGAGGCGCACACCTTAAAGCCCTTTACACACATAGGCACGATTATCCACCCAGCCTTAGATCTAGAGTCAAAGGGCCTGGATTAAATCCCAGCTCAACCACTTATCCCTGTGTAACTATGGGCAAATCATTACCCGTCGGTGAGCCTCAGTTTCCTTCTCTGTAAACCAGGGGCTTAACCTCCACTGAAGCCTGTGGGCTCTGTTTGCACACCTCAGACTCACTCACCTGAGCTTCCCTCCACCCCTCCAAGAGTCTGGTTCTGAGCAGCACAGCCTGAGACATCTCCTGTCCACTTGGGCTGCGACCTCACAGAGGGCAGGGCTGAGCACAAACAGATGCGACCAGGAGGGGCCAGAAGCTAAAGGGTCGTGTGTGCTCTGGTTGCTGGCTGAGGGAGAGCCATGCTATGCCAGCCTGTATGCCGGGAGAACACTACTGAGGCCTGCTGGCACCGGGGTGGGGGATGGCATGGAGATCCTTCCTGTCCTCACCTCTTCTAAATAGGGACCCTGACAAGTCAAGCCCAACATGAATAGACACACTTGGGCAAGGGGAAAGTGCAGTGATGGCAGTGCCCACAGCGTGGGGGGAAGGGGGAAAGAACCCAAGATTCTGGCTCCCTGCCAGACATGACCAGCTCAGAACCCTCCAGCAACCTCACCAAAACCTTTCCACATGCTCAGCCCATGGTAAGGTGGGCCTGAAACCCATTGGAGAGAAGCATGGCTCTTAAGTCCCCAGTGCCCAGAGGTTTGAGGGTGAGTTCCTAAGGAGCATGAACCTCCCCAAACAAAGCCTGCTTCAGCCAGTCCAGGTCCCTCAGGGCCCACTGAGGCAGTACCTGCCAGCAGCTCAGCTCCACTCCACTCCCCACACCCAGAAAGCATTCAGGTGACCAACCAGAGCAGGGGGTGAGGAGGCAAAAAGAGAAAGAAAAGGAAAGAGCCAGGGAAAGGGAAGGGAGAAGGGAGGAGAGCCTGTGCCCACCACCAGCCCAAGGCCCCGGGGAACACACAAGGAGGCAAGCTCTGGTACCTTTTTCAGGTTGATCCACTGCTTGAAGTAATCAGCCACTGGCAACCCCAGGTACTGGCACTGCCCAGGCAGCCTGCAAGAGAGCAGAGAGAATGGGTGAGAGGGGCCTTCTTTCAAAGTGGCAGGAAGGAAACTGGGCACCAAGAGCACTGACTCTGGGAGCCCTTCTGGCTCCTGAGTGAGCAGGGGGATGTGAGTGGCAGGCTCGAGAAGGAAGATATTGTAAAGTTCCAAGGACAGACCTCAGAGTCCCACTGGGAAAGCCCGGGCAGCAAGGGTACTTGGGTTAGGCTGGGGGAAAGGCAAGGAGCCAATGCCTTGGAAGGGAGGGGAGATGATGGCATTGTCCTCTACCCCTACTCTTGGCATCCGTTCAAGCTTCATGCCTATTTCCTTTATGGGACAGCAGTGAGAGCACCCATGGGGGGAGGAGAGTCAACAAGCCATCACCCTCTTGGAGGGGGCCTCTTCTTAGAGATCACCAATGACGAAGCCCATCACATCTCCTGGGGTGCCCCCTTCCACTTCTATTCAGTTCTCATTGTCAGAAGTTATAACCAGCCTCAGAGTGGCTCTGCCACACCCCGCCTCCTCCAGCACTCCAGGTCAGCTGTCCCTCCCCATCAATGTAGTCTACAAAACCTTTAAGGTACCTCTGCTTTTATCACGTTAATAATGTTGTCAAACAGCAAAGGGCTGGTGACCACAGCCACCTGGGGCTCCCTGAAGATGCCCTGCCAAAATGACAGGACAGCTAGAGTCAGCCATTCAACTAGCCCTAAAACCAGGGAACTGAACTATCATCTGGCCAGCCTCTGTCCATGAAACGCTTTGCGAAGGTCTATTCAGGGTACACTATATCCTGCAGCATTGTGCTGGCCAGAGAAGGACGCAAGGGCCAGGCTGGCAGGACCCGTCCCTGATGAAGTTGGGCTGCTGCCCTCTCTACATGTCCACCAGGATTCGCGGTCAGGCTTCCTGGCCTAGAACCTGCAGACATGGGCCAACGCCCTCTCTGTGAACCTCAGGCCTTCTCTGGCCCTTCTCTGGTGCTGCAGCCTCTCCTCCTCACCTCCACCACCTTCAAGATGGCCTTCCCCAAGACTGCCAGCTCTTTCAGGGCCAAGGTCATGTTGGCCAGGTAGCTTGGCCTTTCCCACAAGCTGCTCGGTTCTGTCCTTCCCAATCCAAAGGTCTCTGGCCTGGGGGGCGACCGAAGCAGCTATTCCTGTTCTGTGTCCAGGTGCCATTCCCCTATCCTCCCTGAACACTGGTCCCCTTCCTTTCCAGTTTAAGACCCCTTGCTCTCCTCTCTTCTTCCTCTCCCCAGAGTCCTCTCTTTAATTACAGGTCACATTTCTGTGGAGCTTTAAGATTTGCAGCCTCTTACAGACAGCGTCTCCTTGGGGCTACCCAAAGATCCCACGAGGGGATGTATCCTTGTCATCATTGTTCCCATTCTAGAGATGAGGACACTGAGGGTCAGAGGAACGAGGTGGCCTGCCAGGACAGCTCAGGCCCATGGTGAAAGGTCACTTGCTTGAGGACACTTCACTTGATCCTATGAACACTCCACCTCCTCAGAAGCCCCTGACCTTTCACCATCTACCCACATCATCCAAGAGAGCAGATGTTCCTGGAGGGCAGGGACCTTTTTGGTTTTCTGACCTTGTAGCCCCAGCACAGTGCCTAGTACATAGGAGGCTTGCTGCCTGGGCTGAGATAATGGAAACAGGCCACAGGCAGAAGAAGGGAGGGGACTTGAGTCCCAGGGGCAGGAAGGAGCTGAGTCTGAGTCCTGCCTAGGGGCTGGGTGACCCTAGAAAAGGCACTTCTCTCTTCAGGGAGTGCCCTAGGAAACCCTAAGGCAGGCCTGCACAACCTGCGACCCACCAAAGGATTTCGGGTGGCTGGAGAAAAATGTAGAGGAAAACCTCCTCCACGCTTTTTGAGGGCTGCCCAAAATCCTTTGGCAGGCTGTGCAGGCCTGCTCTAAGGTGACAAATTGTTGAGAAGTTTCCAACCCTGACATGACCAAGGGAGCTTCCTCCTCTGGGAGGTCCCTATACCCATGAGGTTCCAGGTGCCACCTAGTGTTCTTCTTTTGCCCAGGGGAAGGACAGAAAACAAGGGACCCAATAACAGTAAACTAAGCAAGACCCAAGTGGAGATAGGAGGGAAAGAGCCCCACCCCGGACCCGGAGATGTGGCTGACAGTGCATGGGCCTTCAAAGACTAGAAAGCAGGGGAGGGACCCCAGGCCTGGAGAAGCGTCTGTGTCATCCTGATTTTCAAAATCAACAAGAATATCCCCGGCAGGCTCTAGGTCAGTGAGCTTGACTTGGATTCCTGGCAAAACTCTAGAACCCGTGATTAAAAGGGTTACTTAGGAGCATTTGGAAAGAGGAACAGCCGGCACCCAGAGGCAGCCAGGCTTCGCCAGGAAAGGTCACGCCAATCCAGCCTTATTTCCTCTTGGACGGAGTCAGAGGATTAACAAATGGATGGAACACCACAGACACTGGATGTGCTGCATTTCAGCAAAACCGTTAACCTCCTCTCTCATGCCAATCTCTGGGACAGGGTGGCAAGCTCTTGAGGGCAGGGGCTGCTGCCCTCTGTCCTGGCATCCCCAGCATTGTGCATGTACACAGGGGTTGTTTCCCCTTTGCCCTCCTATCCCTGGCAGGGAGATGCAGATGGAGAGGCTTGGACAAGTGTCTGCACCCATACCCAGGAGACATTTAATCAGCCTCTGCAGAGTGGCAATGTCTCCTCTGTTCTTCACTCTGCCCCCTAGAGGGATGCAGGCCAGGTCAGCAAATTAAACCTCAAGGGTGGGAGTAGCAAGTGGACGGCAGTTAGGTCGACTGACGTCTTACCTAGCTTCCAGTGTCCAGTCCTGCCAAGAAGTTGGAGAGGCCCAGGCCCCTGGGCAGGTGGTTGCCCCAAGAGAGTGCTGCCCATGTGGAAGCACATGGAGCCATGCTCCCTGGCATGCTCCAGCACCAAGAGGGCCCCCCCATCCCCCCCATTCCAGTCATGGTTTACAGGGCTCAGATTTGCTGGCAGCTGGCATGGCTGGCTCTGTAGTCATCTGGTCATGCTTACTGGGGCTGTCAAATGAAATTTTATACATGCAGCCAGCCCACAGGTGCAGGCCGCCCGCCCTCGCTTTACGAGGGGCTTGCATGGCGTCATTAGCAGCCAATAGGGAAGGGCCAATTATGCCTAGGCTGTAAAATGGAACTTTTCTTACACACATAACTGGCTTCATTCCCTGGGCAGGGCCCTTTGGTCAACAGTGCCCTACTGCCCACCTGCCTAGCTCCAAAGAGCGGCTGGCATATCATTGCCTTCCCTCAGCGTAGAGGACATAACAGACCCCAAGGGGATGGTCCCCACCCAGCACACAGACCCCAAATACAGGGGAGAGAAGTCTGCCTAGCATTGCCACACATTCCCTGTCCCCCCCCCCCCCCACACCTACAGACCCCATTACCAACTGTCTTGGGCTGAGAAGGGTGAGGGTGCCCCAGACCTGGAGCCCTAAGTCATGGGTTCCAGTCTCCCCTCAGATCCTTACCAGCGTCTTGGCCACTTAAAGCGAGGCACTTAGCTTCTGTCAGTGTCTCTTTTCTCCTATATAAATCTGCACACAACAGGAAGACTCACACCACTCTTCTCAGAGCTTTGTTATGAAACCAAACCAAACCAAACCAAACCCTCAAGTCCTCGGAGATCTGCAAAGTGTTATACAAATGTGAGTCACATCCTGGTCCCCTCAGGCCTGCAGGCTCACCCTGACCTACTACCCACAGAGGACCCAGGAGCCCGCCATCCCTCCAGGCTCGCCCTAAGACAAGGCCAACCCACATGGGACACAGGAGTCTGCAGCTCAGGCCACGCTGAGGCTGACATGCCACCTCCATGGGATTAAGAACGAGCCCGGGTTCTTGGGTCATGCTCAAGGGTCATTTCTACATCAAGGAGGGGGCCTCCTTCCCACAAACGTGCTCTCTGTCTTAGGGACGTTCCCTCCCCCACTTGAGCCGCTTCTCTCCCCTCTGGGCGCCTCTGGACATGGCCATGCACTTAGAATAGTATAAAGCAGAGGCAGGGGACAAAAAGAGAGTTAAGACACCCTGGCCCCTTCCTATCTTCCCCCCAACACCCCACTCAGAGGCAGAGGAGTCCTCTCAGCACTGAACAAGCCCACAGCCTCACCTGCCAAGTGGGCTGAGAGCTGCCCAGCCCCCACAGCACTGATGGCAAACAGGTGTGCCAGAGTGAGGGGCTCATTAAATGGGGAATGTGGGGGAACATTCCCCCATGGCCTGCTGGCTAATGGGCCCAGGGAATTGGCAGACCCATCAGGGGAAGGGGCTGTGCTTTGAAGAGCAGGTTTGGGGGGAGGAGAAGGGAGGGGAAGCAGAGCACCAGACAGAAACCCGCTGACTGTTCAGCTCCGGCTGCGGGCTCCTGAAAAAGTGTTCCTGCTGGGTCCTTCTCCAGGAAAACCTAGCCCCCACCCAGGCACACGGAGGAGCCTGGTCACACAGGCCCAGGGAGGACAGACAGGGTCCCAGCCCTCTCAGTAATGAGCAATGATGAAGGTGCCTGGGCGTGCAGAGCTGGGCATGTGGAGAGCTTCATGGATGGTGTGCATGGGAATCACAAGAACTCTTCAACGGTGGAGCTAAAATCACCCTCATTTTACAGAGGGTGAGACTGAGGCACAGACAGTATGGGCACAAGGTTACCCAGAGAGACATCTGGGGAGTGATCTGAATGGCTCTAAGGTGGGAACTCTTGCTCCAGCCCCAGGCATCCAGAACATGCACCCAGCACAAAGGTGACCAGGTGAGGCCCTCAGGGCCCATCCTCCCAAGACTGAGGGCTGGAACCCTTCCTGAGCCTGGCCAAAGGGGAACAGGGCACCAGCTTGGGCTGGGAACCCCATTTCACCTCTCCGTGTTAACCCAATTCAGAAAGTCGACTGGTGAGCCAGCATGCTAATTTGTTAATAGTGAGCAATTGCTGACAGATCCCACCTTGGGCCTATCTCATTGGTGAAGTCCCTTCCCCATGAGAAAGCCTGCTTAAAAAGCTGTATTAATAAGGCCATAATATGATCAACAGGTGAGTAAGGGAAAGAGAAAGGCATAGCCCTTGTGACCTGGCTGTCAAGCCAAAGGAGATGAGACCAGAATGCGGCCCCTTGCACAACCTGACCCACAGTGGGCACTTCACCCTGGGCTGAACTCTAGAGGAGGAAAGCAAGGAGACCATGAAGAAATGAGGAGACTTAGAGGGGGTTTGAGGGGTCCTCATTGTGTTCTGCTTAGCCTCTGGGGCAGAACTAGGAGCCAGAGAGGGAGATGAGGCTCAACAGAGATGACATGCTGTCCAGGGGACGGGTCTATTGGGGGGGCCTCACTCCCAGGCATTCTGAATCTCTGTGTCCCTTTGTGGAAGCCCATTAGGACTCCCTGGGGAGGGAGGGTGCCTGCCCAGCTGGCCCTGAATGGCGGCACTGGTGATCCCAGCCCACACAGCAGCAAGCAGCAGAACAAGGCAGGCCCAGCGGTTGTCTTTGTCTCTCTTCTCTGCCTGCCTCTGCCGTCACCAGGAGCCAGTATTTCTCCAATCCCGGAAGAAATCAACGGCCCCGGTGATAAACGGCCCCGCTTTCGTTATCACTTTTCCTTAAGTTGAGGAGAACAGCTGATGATGGATGGGCTGGAGTTTGGTTATCAGGGCGGGCTGTCAGCCAGGGGTGCCTATCTCCTCCCACACCGCGCAGGGCATCATTACAGGATGGCATCGAGGTGAAATATGACCCGGCGAATGGAAGGAGAGAAAGGATGGGCTTAAACATGGAGCCAATTGAGCAACAATGAGAGAGGAGTGTGAGGCTGGGCCCTTATCGGGCTTGTGACACCTTTTATCTCTGCCTGGTTAGAACGCACAGGGCACAAATTGGTCCTTCCTCCCCCATTGTATCCTCTTGTACAAACAGAGACAGATAAAATGTGTCACCACTAAGATAGCATATCAACTTAACCCTAATTATTCAGGGGGTCAGAGGAGGAAATAGGGGCCTCATTTCAACAGGTTCTGCCATCTCAGCTGAGCCACCAACCACGGGAAGAGAAGGGGGAGGGGAGAGAAGGAAAGGGGGAGGGGAGAGAAGGAAAGGGGAGGGGAGAGAAGGAAGGAAAGGCAAAAAAAAGGGATGGGAGAAAAGAGAGAGAAAGGAAGGGGGAGAAGAGAGAATGGCAGGGGGAGGCAAAGGCAGGCTCATGACTGACTTCAGGTACACAGGGGGTGCTGGTGGACACACAATTACTGCCTGAACCTTGTACTAATGGGAGGGAAGAGTGGGTAGTTCATGGCCCTCCTGGGATCTTACCTCACTAGGAGAGGCCCAGCTGAAGCAGAGCCAGTGCTTCCTTGGGGGGTCAGACCAAGGTGTCCACCCACCTGGGTGTGCTCTCTGGGCTAGGGTGCCCTCTGTGAGCCCTGCCCAAGTTCCCCACTGGTGACTCAGAGGAGAGGGAAAGGTACAGCTCTCAGCATCCCTTGTGTGCTGAGACCCTCTGGCAGTTTGCTGCCCTCTGGGATGTCAATGGGCTCCTCCACTGGAGGGCTTCCAACACCACACAGCTAAGTGCCCAGAAATGACCATCACAGTCACGGCTTGCCCCGTATGGGGCCAGAGGGCAGGGTGTCCTCCCAATCCACAGAGAAGCAGGGCCAACTAATGGGGCTAGGAAAGCCCAGGGATTGGAGCTTGTGCTCACCCCCACCAGAAGCCTCTGCCACTGCCCTGATCCTTGCCCCAGGGAGAGCTGCAGGGTCCCTTTACAGTGAGAGCCTGCAGACAAGATATACTTGCTGTTGACTGCGGAGGGTCAGAAGAGAGGGCTGCTTTAAATACCAACTTGACAGTCAGCTCCTTGTCTTGTCTTCTCCCCCCCACCACTCCAAACTTGTCATGGTACAAGAAGTCTATAAGCAGCCCATCAGCTTTAAATATCAGTGTTCCTGAAGCTGAAGCAGGGGAGCAGAGGAGCGGGAAGGAGACAGTGAGCGCCTCTGTCCGCCTGCCGCCCGCCGTCGGCTGTCAGGGTGCGCTAATGAATCTTCCCAGCAGCAGCCATGCTCCAGATTGGGGGTGGGGGGAGGAAGTCTTCTAGCGAGGGGTCTGCACAGCACTGAAATGTCTTTTTCTGAAGCCCCTCTGTTAATGAATGTCACTGCAGAGCCCAGAGCTGCCTAGCCGGTCTTGGAGGAAGTGGTGAGGGGGCTCTAGCCACGCAAGCCCCAACCCGGCCCCCAGACAAAGCAGCTGCCACAGATGGGAAGGGAGGGGCAAAAAGGGAAAATCAAAGGCTTGAATAGCGCTGTCCAAACTCACCAGCACGAGCCCCATCAAGTGCCACCGGGGGCCTCCTGATGGCAGGAGCGGGGCAGTCATTTCATAGTCTAGTCTCTCAATGGCACGGCTGCTCCCCCTCCACACCCAGACATCCCTCACGCCAGCCCAGACTGCACTGGGCACTCTGCAAATGGAGGGCGCAACAACCCAGGGACAGCGCTGTCATCCCATCGCTGGGGCCTGCCCCGACTCCATTTGATACCCCAGTCTCCTTTGTCTTTCCAGGAAGGAGCAGGAAGACAGAAGGGAGATCTACCAACGGGTACATGCAACATCTGACTTGATGGAAGCACAAAACCTCCATCTGAAACCCTGAGGGGGCAAGGGTGCAAGCCTCCCACCCACAAGTTATGCAGGGGAACCAAAAGGAAAGGGGAGGGACCATGTCTGTGCTGGAACCAGGGAAGCCCAGCTGCTCTTAGAGCCTAACAAAGAGTGGGTTGCCATCTTCCCCAGGGCCTGCTCTCCCCCCAAGCCCTGGGGCACTCCTACATGGGAAAGGAAGTCAGGGCCCACAAGGGTCCTCAAGTCCTGAGGTTGGACTGTTGATCTAGCCTTAGCAAACACACAAGCTACAGACCCTTGCTCCCAAATCCAGTTCAATAAGCCTTTGTTAAGTTCCTACTATGCGCCAGACACTGGGAACACAAGACCAAGACAAAAAAAAAAAACAGACCCAAACCCCACCAGTTCTTGCCCTCGAGGGCCTGCCATACTCCCTGGACGTCTCTCTGACCAGCCACCAGGGGTTCTGCAGGGCCCACGAGGAACAACCCCAACAAAGCCAGGCCTTGGGCCCCCAAAAGCAGGATCTGGGGATCCTAACCACTGGATGGAGTATAGGCAAGAACCACATGCTCAGCTGAGGCCTGAGGAATAAGGTTCAGTGTGTTTCAGACAGGGACCTTGGACCAAATGACCTTAATGATTTTCTAGTCATCACCCTTGTGACCAAATACTCCTCAAGGAGAGTGCAGACTACTGACCACACCTGGCCCTGGGGGTGGGGATGCGTGTGCCTGACACACCAGCCACCAGGACAAAGTCAGGCTGGAAGGGCTGAGGATGTGGGCACTCAGCTGGGCCTGTTCCTCACCATTCATGTGGTAAGGGAAGCGAACCTATTTAGCAACGCCATGCCAGAAGGATGGATGCACGAGGGTCTGGCTAGGCAGAGAAGATTCAGGCACCAGGCCTGGGGCAATGCCAGCAAAGTTGGACGAGGGTCCTGCAGCACCAGCAGCGCCATGGCCACCACCCTCCCCACCAAGGACCTCTCACTATCTAGATCCCCATTTCTTCACCTTTAAAACAAGGGTGGGTACTGTCAAAAGGGGCCTGGCCAACATTTTGTAGAGATAACAAGACAGCAACCTTCCTAGCACACTTTGAGTTTCTTGGGTCACAATGAACACACACACTACTCTTTAAGCCAATCCTGGCTGTATGCCAGCAGACCTGCTTCTCATAAGGCACCCACAGACACCTTCTCATGTGGCTCCTGCCAACAGTCTGACCAAGCAGTAGGGGCCTGTGCCCTCCTGCCAGCTGGTAGGACCAGGCTGTCTCCCTGTGAAGGCTATGCCTGAGGAGTGCCTCACCTCTGCCAATGCCACACACTTGAGCTCAGGCAGGTCTGCCCATTCAGGAACCCAGGTGGACTTGAAGCCAGGGTACCCCAGGTTTCTATCCCAGAGGCTGCCATACAGTCAGGGAGCCTGAATGCCCCGACCTCAGCAGGTAGGCAGGTTGGTGGGCTCCAGAAAAAGCCTTGGCCTGGCATCAACCCCATATCCAGGGAGCAAAGCAAATTTAATTTCCGCTTGGCTCCTGATGGTTGAGATGAAAGGACATCACCTGCGCCAGGGCTGGCAGGCAACAGTTACCCCTGCTGGAACGTGCTGGGATCTCAGCCAGGCGTGACCTCTTGGGGGAGGAGGCAGGGGTAGTCTGGGAGTGCTGGTCACACAGATCCCACAGCGTGGCCTAAATGCCCAGGAATTTTTCAAAGCCCATCCTCAACTGCTCTGGGAACGAGTACCAAAGTTCCTCTGCCTCGCTACAAACAAGCAAGCTACCCCACCCCACTTCCTAGTTCTAGGAGATGGAGAACAAGGCTGTTCCCTGGATCAAATTCACCCTGACTTCAGAAACTTGAGCCCACCCTCCTACACCCCATAAGCGGGCTCCCTGATGCCCTTCTAAGAAGTCTGGGCCCTCCCAACCTATGTCCTTTAGAGGTAGCTGCTATGGACATCCCTTCCCTCCACTCCCCAGCTGGCTCTTGACCCCAGCTATCAGTATTCAGGGCATGGGAAGGAGGATACCCTCACAGAGGAATGGCCTAGGAGGGTTGGTGGGCAGCCCTGCCCCCTTAGCATTCTCTGGAAGAAGACAGGTCTGCTACAGTAGAGGGTAGCCACACATCATGCAGGCGACCTTTGCAAACAGGACCTAGTGATTAAGTGTGTCGTCTGCCCTGGTAAATCTACAAACACACAACCTGTTGCCATCCCTGCTCCTAAAGTGTCTCCTGGGACCTGGGCCACATGTTACACTTGGCCCAAACTGCCAGGTGCCAGTGGAAAGCCTGAGGGGTCCAAGCCCAGTGCCTGCCCTCACTATAGCTGGTGTGGAAAAGAGGGGCAGTGTACTCATGCCCTTGGAGATTGCTTCTGGCCCTGCCTGGAAGTACCCCCCCCCACTTTGGGGCAAAGGCACACTGGCCTCATCCTAGTTCTGTCAAGTCTGGAAGTAAAGAGGCTTTCTCCCCAAGAGGGGCCTGTTCTAGCACTCTCGGGGGGAACGGTGGTTTTGTCTGGTTGTGGGGATGTCGGATGCTATCGAGCAGTCCCATTCTCTCTCCTTTGCAGGTAAATCAAATCCAGCCCCAGCTCCAGGACCCCTGTGGCTCAGACCCTCCTCTCCAAACCAGGGTGAGTTCACAATGGGGCCAGAAGCGTTTGTTGGGCGGGGGGGCCAGCCACAGGCACTTGTCGCCAGCCCTCCGGAGAGTGAGGAGCTGCCAGACAATGGGAGGGCAAAGGACAGCTGTGGCAATTAGAATGCAGGGCAATCCAGGAGCTATTTAGCAGTGTGACCCAGGAGGTCACTGCAGCTGACTCCCATCCCTATATAAATATTGTATGAGGCGGGTGTGCGGGCTGAGCCCCCTCAAGTATTTCTCCTATGCACTCCACCCCCACTTGGCTTGTGGCCGCCTCCAGCCAGATCCTGAAGCAGCATTATTTACCACTGACAGGCAGGGAGATCCCGCCACCAAGTGAGAGGGACTGGACAAAGTCCACTTGTCCAGAAGCGCCAGGGAGAGGTGGGGAAGGGTTCTGTCTGCCCTGTGGCCTGGGAGGTGGCAGTGGGAGCTTAGCTGCCAAGGGAGCCTCCCCAGGAAGGGGCTGTGGCCCCCTCCAGTGACCTCGTCCCTGGGCCCGCACAGCAGCAGCCCCTGGCCTTGAGGCAGGAGGGGGTGGGGGGCCCGAGCCCTCCTCCAGCGCTGCTCCACTGCGCCCTGACAAGCCTCTGAAGCCTGAGAGCTGTTTGCAGTCAGCACCGTGATTTGTTAGTAATTATTTCCACGGTGTCACATTGCTGTCACTCTGTTAACAAAGAGACAGGCTGCCTGGGGCTGCCTGTGAGAGGAGCAAGGAGGGCCTGTCAGGCTCCCGGCGGCTCGGGGCTGGCTCCCTTTCTTCCCCAAAGCAGAGCCCTCAGCAGACAGGCAAGGAGAAGCCTTTCAGAAGCTGCTCGGCTCGAGCCCAGACCCTCACATCTCATTATTTGTCTCCCCCTCTCTCCTCACTCCCCTCATTTCTACTTAACTGACGCACCAATCCCAGAGACCACTTGGTAGCCTCTCATCTCCTCCATCCTCTCTCCCAACCTGCCAGAAACTGCCCTGAAGAAGATGCCGGTGGGGGGTGGGGGGTAGGGGCAGGGCACCCTCACTATCACGTCAGACACTTAAGACAAAGGCAAATCACCCCAGAGAAACCAGAGAGCAAAAGCCACCAGACACCGACTCCCTATTGCCTCTGTGGGGCACCTGGGGGGAGCCTTGGGGCAGCTCCCATCCTGGCGGCCAATGGCCCCGTGGAGCTGGTGTCGAGGTGCTCACACATCTCTGTGCGTGTAGATGTGTGTGCACGCATGGCCGAGATGAAAGGCGCCCACCGCGCCAGCCTTCCCCAGCCTCCATCTGCACAGGCCAGCCGACTTGCTTTAGAGCAACCTAATGTCTCCATTACCCTGGCTGCGAATTACAGAGCAGACTGTCAGGGGCTGACAAAGCAGGGGTCACTCACCTTGCAGGCATGGGAAGTAGGAGATTAATTCTCTCCTCCACCAGCCAGAACCAGCCTCCAGGATGCTCCCAGGGAAGTGCCCACCTGAGAAACCCTTTCCCTACCGCACAGCTACAGCCACAGCCACAGCAGTTCCCGGCAGCAGCAAGCTGGGGTGGAGGCCTATGGGGAGAGGGCAGCCCCCCACCAGGCAGTCAGATTCTGGGAGGTCAGTAGGGACGGGCCCTGGGGAAGAACAGCCCCCTACCCAAGAAGGCTGGCCTGCAGGGAGAGGGCAGCCCCCCACCAGGCAGTCAGCTTCTGGGAGGGCTTGTAGGGAGCAGGCTCTGGGGTATGGCAGCCCCCTGCTGAGGAAGGCTGGCCTGCAGGGAGAGGGCAGCCACCCACCAAGGGTGGCTGACTTATGGGGGCCTGTAAGGGAGTGGGGCCCTGGCCCAGGGAGCTACCCTGTGGAGGTGCCTCATCTCCTGAGGAAGGGTCCTCATCAAACTCATTCCACTGCCCTTTCTTTCCTGGAGACCTCGGGGGCACAGGAGAAACAGCCTAGACTCCACATAAGTACCTGTGAGTGGGTGGGGGGTGGGAGCTCAGAATCAAAAGACCCATGTTTAGGTTCCAGCTACGATACACACCAGTGATGACCCTCTCTGCCTGGGTCGCTTCATCTGTGAAATGGGAGTAACAGTGCTGGCGTTTTCTATGTCCCTGAGCTGCTGGGAGGACTGTGTTCCATCACACAGTGAGCTTACTCAAGATAGAGGCTGCAGGTGTTGCCCTGCATAGGGGGCCTGCATAAAACATATCTGCCTGGCTGGTCCAGCTTGCACACAGAGGATTAAAATGGTAAATACAATGAAGCCTGAGCATAACTCACGGTTAAGATTTCACTAATGTGAGCTGGGCGCCCCCCACACCCACCCCAGCTGTAAACCCTTCAAGCACCAGCCTGTGCTTTATGGCTCAAGGAGGCCGAGAGCATTTCCCTTTTACCACAGACGTAACCAGGGAGAACTCGTGGGCAAGTGGTCTCCTGGAATGGAGCCAGCTCCTTGTTGAGCCCCTTGCCACCCTCGCCAGAGCTCCCCTGGGGATGAGAAGTGCAGAGTCGAAGGCTGTGCCCTTGCACAGGCCCCAGTCTGTGCTGCTGCTCTCCCTGCCTCTCTCTCCAGCTGCCTTGGCCATCGTCCTGTCTCAGCTTAACTAAAGAGAGGTCAACTAAGAAGAGAGGGGGTTGGACAGGCCCACAACTGCACAGGCAGGAAGCAGCAGAGCCCAATCGAACCCAGGGCTCCAACACCAAAACAACCACCTGCCCCCTGCTCCACAGCCTCCCAGAACAGGCAGGTCCCTTCTCTGCAGGCATCATTCAGGTTACTGCTTTCCTAGGGGCAGTGCGTCAAGGCCCTGGGCCTGGAGTCAGATTCTACCTCAGCCATTTACTTCAAAGTGCTTAACCTCTCCCAGCCTCAGTTTCCTCATCTATAAAATGGGGATAAGAATGGCACCTACCCACAATAATATAATAGCCCCTCACCCTGACCCCAGGGTTGTTGTGAGGACCAAATGCAATAATCCTGGTGAGACACTTGTGCACAGTCTGCACAAGTTATGGATATATGCTCTGATGCCCTCACATCTCCCTCCACACTGGTCAGACTGCTGGCAGTGGGTGAGCGATGGAGGGGGCTTCCAGGATGTCCCCCTCACCGCCCCCCACAGACTGGAGGGGATGAGCTGGGTGGGCGTGGACACTTCTAAGGGGCAGAGGGAAAGCAGGGATCCCTGAGGAGCCCAACCTGCCCGCCAGCCCCTTTTCTCCAGCCACCCCCACCACCAGGAAAGCCCTGCCCATCCCTATCTCTCTCTGGGACCTCCTCCAACCCCCCCTTGGATGGTCTGCAGCCCATCCAGCCTATGTACTGCCCCTCTCTACAGTGCCCCCTCAGAAGCTCCTGAAGGAAGAAGGGTCTGAGCTCTGGACCTCACCTGTGCCCAGCAGGAAGCAATGTGGCATGGGGAATGAAGGACATTGGCAGGGCTCCCTCCAAAAGAAGGGTGACCCGGGGCTGCCCCAGCCTCAGTCTTCCTGCTGCCAGCTCTAGACCAGATATAGCTGCTGGAGAGACACTCACCTCCTCCCAGAGGCTGCTTACAGCAAGTGAAATGAATCTTTTCCCTGAGCTCTCACAGGCCCAACGCCCTGTTAGGCTAACGAGGCCATCTCCCCACTAATGCATTTGAGCTTGGCAGGCCCGTGGCCCCCTTCATCAGCTGCTCCAGGTATCTCTTCTTTAATTAATACCACTGCCGAGTCTCCGCAGGGAACGTCACCCACAATGAATGGCCCTCTCTCATTAGAGCTGGGCTGAACTGATGGATTCAGAATGAGGCAGATGATGCAGGGAGCCAGGGCTAACAAGGCACAGCCGCTGCTGCACCCACCACCAGCCGGCTGCTGAGGCCTGCCTGGAGGGCCCCCCTCCCAGGGCAAAGTCAGCAGCTCTGATGAAGGAGTTGGAAAGGGCACAAGCTCAAGGCATGCACAGAGAACAGGTGGGCAAGGCCTGCCAAGGGCGGGCTCCATGGGGGCCGGGTGAGAGCCTGACACTGGGTGGGAGCCCAGGTCCACAGGCTAAAGTCTGGGGAAACACTACAAACAGTGGGGAGGGGGAAGGACACAGGCCTCCCCTGCCCTGGGGGGGGATTCTCCATTTCCTGAATCCTTTTGTGTGTAAGGAAGTGACAGGTGGATTGGAGGCCTGGAGGACACAGAGACCAGGAAAGATTCCACACAAGCTGACCCCTGCCTGGAAGCAGCTTTGGGTGTCCCAGCTGGTCAGCTCCAAGCAGCCCCTTTATACTCAGAGAAGGAAAGAAAACGTGGTGCAATAAGGAAGGGTCGGTCCCTAACAAAGAGGAAGCAGGCTCACCAAAGGGCCCTCCACACACAGCCTCACATCCAGTCCCACATGGGACAATGCCTCCGATGCCATTCCAATGAGCCTCTGCTTGGAGACCCCCCAAGGAGGGGCAAAGGTGGGGCACACCATCTCCAGAAGCTGTCCTGTCCCGACAGGGACAGCTCTGCTGGACACTGAGCCTGAATCTGCCTCCCTCTACTCCTGCTTCTGCCCTCGGGGGCCTTCAAGCAGAACAAGCTCTTCAGATACCCAAAAGTCTTCTCTCTCTGGTCTACACCCCTTAGGTCTACTCCCTATCACTAGAGGGGAGACACCTTTACAAAGCAGACTCCTGGTGGCTCCAATCACAACGTCACAGTTTCCTAATGACCTCCCAAGTGCCCAGGCCTGTGCACCTATTACAGGGAAACACATTCAATTTAATTCAGCAAGGTTTTATTAAGCACCTACTATGTGTGTGCCAGTCCTGGTCCTCAATAATCTTCCAGTCAGGTGGCAGAGATAAGGCAAAGACAAGTGGCAGAATATAGGAGAGGGCATGAAAAGTGGAAAGGCTTGATCCCTCTGGGGGAGAGGATGGGGGAAGCAACAGCAAAGCCATCCCTCCCTGGAGTCGGGAAGGAGGAGAAAGCTTTGAAGAGATGATGAGACAGGAGCTCATTCTAGGCACAGGAGGGCAGAACACTAAGGTGGGACAGCTAGCACTCCAACATGGCTGGAATGTTTAAGGCCCCAAAGGGAAGAAGATAAAATGGGAGGCAGAGTCGGGCCGCAGAGAAGCCACTGGATTCAACCCCAGATCTCTCTCTCCGCACATACAGAACAGCTGTCCCACACAAGGGATCTCTGCCCAGGTCTGTAGGCCAAGGACCCAAGGGCCACTGTCAGAAACCCAACAAGGAGGGGCCTGGCTGGCAGCCCTGGCAAGGCTGAAAGGCAAAGGCCAGACAGCGGTTTGGGATGCAGTCACTTACTGGGCATCAGGCTTCAGACTGAGCCCTGGGTCCACAAAACACCAAAGTCATTGCTCTCATGGAATTCACATTCTCTAACAGCAGAGAAAACGTGTCAATACCTGGGCAGAGTCAGAAAATGGGAGGAGCACTCAAGGTCCTCTATGGAAGGGGGCACTGGAGCTATGGCTTAAGTTAGCCAGGGAAGCAAGGAGGCAGAGCATTCCAGGCAGGGGGCACAGCTCAGGGAAAGGAATGGAGGTGGGAGATGGGATGCTGGGTGTACGTGAGGAACAGCCAGGAAGCCAGTACTGCTGGGGAGGCCTAAAAGATAAGGAGGGGCAGGACTGTGGAGAGCCCTGTTGCCATACCAAATTCTGGAGGGAACAGGAAGCCACAGGCAGTGGGAAGTGCTGGGGCACAGTCAGACAAATCCCTTTGGCAGCAGAGCCAAGGAAGAATTAAAGTAGCCATGATGCCAGCAAGAAGTCTGCCCTGGAACCCATCAGAAACCTGGTGCTCAGAGAAGACAGTCTTTAGCTGGAGAACTTTGGGGGTGGGAGTGCCAACCTGAGGTCCAGGGGAAGGAAACAGGAGATGGGTGGCCTTGAGATGGGAAGGCCTGGGAGACGTGACAGCTTGTCTCTGGCCTAGACTCCCCCTGTGTGGTGCCATTCTGACCAGGAAGATGGGAAGAGGCTTCTGGGCTTCTCTGGCCGGCTGTGAGCAGCACCTAACCAAGCCATAGTGTCAGAGGTGGAGGGGAAGCTGTGGCCTGGGGTCCAGCCCCCACCCAATGAGCAACCAGACTAAGAAGTGGGGCCTGAAGAGTGCCAATGGGAAACTGTGCTGCCCTGGAATAACTGATGCCTGGGAAGCCTCAGTGTGGCTCCTTCCAGTCACCCTTGCTGCTCCTGGGTCTGGCTTGGGTCCCAACTCCAGGTCCCAGGCCTCCCCCACTGAGGCTTCAGCTCTCTTCAGAGCCCATCCCCAGTTCCTTCAATTGAGCCTCACCAACATGGCCTGGTCATCTAGACACTGGCCCTCTTCTAGACACTGCAGTTCATCTGGCTGAGTCGGCTAGAGCCTGCGGTCCACTCAGACCCCTAGATCCTTTTCAGAACTGGTGACTCTCTATGCATCCTCCGTCTTCTGTACCTGAAGTGAAGCTTCATGACCTAGGGGAACCATGGGTGGGCTGGGGGGCACAGATAGGCAGAACAATTGGTGCTCCACTCACACACACTGTTTAGGCTCCCAGGCTGCTCCTAGGGCTGCAGCAGGTACCTGGTGTTACATAGCTGTGGACCCCCTCCACTGAAAGGGGAGCTCCTGGGGGGCAGGGGCTCTCTGTATCCTCAGTGCCTAGCACAAAGTAAGCTTAACAAAGGCCTGCTGACTGACTGACCTAGGTGCAGAGAGCCCCAGGCCTAGACTGCTTCCTAGGCCTGGAGGCCACAGACCACTGGGCTCAGGCTCTGCCCAGCAGCTCTGGCCCTGGCCTGGGATCCCTCCTGGCCTACAGGCAGTAGGGCCATCACCTCTCTGCTTTCCAGACATGCTATGCCTAGAGCTTCTACCAGGAAATCAAGTTTAAAAATATTTGTAAAGCACTTAGTACAGGCCCTGGCACACAGTAGGTACTTATTAAATGATCATTCCCTTCAGTGCAATGAATGACAAGCTAGACACAGACAGAAAACCAGGCTTCTGATTTTCCCAGATCTACCACTTATGGCTTGGATGACCCTCCTCTGGGTCTCACTTAGGTGGTGGAGACAGAGCTGGCCTTGCAATCAGGAAGAGCCAAGTGCGACTCCTGCCTGAGACACTTCTTCATGATGGGACCCCAGAAACCTCATCTACTTTCTCTCAGCATCAGTTTCCCCATCTGTAGAATGGTTATAAGGACAGCACCCATCTCATGGGTCCTCAGGGAGACCCAACGAGACACATCTCTGAAATGCTTCCCAAGCCTGGAAGGGTGCAATCTCCTCATTTAGGTGGGACCCCAACTCCCCTCTTCCAAAGGACACAGACAAGGACCAGAGCAGAAGGACAGCCCCTGCCACTGTGGGGCTGCCCAGGCTGTCAGGGGATGCAGGCTTGTTGCCACTCTCCAGGCCTAGCCTCTGCTGGCCTCCAGTCTGGCCTTTCAGACGTTTCTAACTAAACCTACAGACATCAACACGTCCCCAAACTCCCCCTTCTCTGAACATCCTTCTTACTGTCCAGGGCACCACCGTCCTCCCGGACCTCTCATGCAAGTCTGTGGCCAAGGTCTGTGGACTCCACCTCTAGGATGTCTCTTCTGACTCTGCCCCACCCTGGCTGCCACATTTCTCTCCCCACTTTGCTATACCTCCCCCACAGCTCTCAGTGATCTTCCTGAAGCCCTGGTCCACACCATCCCCACTCAGTGAGCTCCAGAGCTCCCTATCACTGCAATCAGAACCCTGCAGAAGCAGACCTCTTGCTACCCACACAGTCTTCTTATGCCTCACCCCCCCACTTCCACACATACCCCGAGATCCCACGATCCCGACCTCCCCCTGCCTCCACACATACCCCGATCTCGGGATCCCAGCCTCCCCCTGCCTCCACACATACCCCGAGATCCCAGGATCCCGACCTCCCCCTGCCTCCACACATACCCCGAGATCCCAGGATCCTGACCTCCCCCTGCCTCTACACATACCCCGAGATCCCGGGATCCCAGCCTCCCCCTGCCTCCACACATACCCCGAGATCCCAGGATCCCGACCTCCCCCTGCCTCCACACATACCCCGAGATCCCGGGATCCCAGCCTCCCCCTGCCTCCACACATACCCCGAGATCCCAGGATCCTGACCTCCCCCTGCCTCCACACATACCCGGAGATCCTGGGATCCCAGCCTCCCCCTGCCTCCACACATACCCTGAGATCTTGGGATCCCAGCCTCTCCCTGCCTCCACATATACCCTGAGATCCTGAGATCCCGGGACCCCGGCTTCCTCCAACAAGACCCTCGTCTCCTGACTTGAGGATTTTTACTGGCTGCCCCTGAACATGGAACATTCTCTGTCCTCATCTCCCCCTCCAAGAAGCCTCTCCTGATTCCCCTTAGTGCCAGTACCTTCCTTCTGTTATCTCCCACTGATCTTGCCTATGGCTGGTTTGCAGTTATTTGCACAGTTCCTCCCACTAGAATGGGAGCTCCGGGAGACCAGGGGCTGTTTTTTTGCCTTTCTTGGTGCTCCTAGCCCTCAGCATAGGGCCTGGCACACAGAAGGCACTTTATGAATGCCCACTGCCTGAGTCTCTGTCTCCTGTTCCTCCAAGGTCCCTCGACCCCTCCTGCCACCCTGGACCCGCCTCTGAGGGGGTCCCAGGCAGAGCAGTATCCCTCTGTCTATCCCCACTTGGTACTGGATTTCTCCCTCACTTACAGGGACCAGCTTCCATCCCACTCCTCGCCTGCTCAGAAAGAGATGTAGCTCAGTTCCGCTTTGCTAAACCCTATTTGGCAATGTGTCTAAACACATGCAAACTTAATTAGTTCAGGAGGGGAGCCTGGGCGTTTGTGGTGATGGATAAAAGTAATGGGAAATGAGACAAGTCAGGGCTGGCAGGGAGTTCTCACTCACGCTCCGTCCCTGGCAGGCTGCTAATCAGAGGTGACTCGCCTCACGGCTGCAGCCAGTCACTAACAGCCTCCGTCCATGAGCTCAGCACCAGGAACAGCATTTCCCCCTCAGCCCCAAAGACAAGTGCTCAGGGCCGACTGTCTCAGAGCCAATACTTGGTGCCATTTCCTTCCATCAAGGCAGAAAGTGCAAGTCTACGAGGCAGCGGCTGGGGAGTGACAGCACCGGGTGTGCCCACTGTGCAGATGAGGAGCCCCCCACTGTGCTCAGACCTCCTCTCCTGGCCTGCATGGAGGTCATCAGGACCAAAGCAGAGGCATCCACAGCCAGGCCCGGGGGGCAGCAACCCCAACAGCCCCACCATAGCCTCTGTGGCCTGGACACAAGGATTTCTTGGGCCCTGGGCAAGGAAACAATCACAGACCTGTCCACCCCGCCACCAAAGAGATTTGGGAGTCAAAGGGATCTCCTTCCTAGCATTAGGAAAGAAACAAATTAAATCTTCCTTCTAAGCAGAGGCAGAACAGCCTCCCTGGGGAAGGCCCCAAGCTCCACCCCAGTGGGGGGCATCTAGCCTCTGCCCCAAGCCCTCTGGGGCTGGGGCCCATTTCTTGTAGCCCTCCTTCCACTATGGGATAACTCTTCCTGCTGGGTAGCTTTTCTGGAAAATCTGCCCCTTGGCTACTTCCTCCCATTTCTCATGGCCCTTGCCCTGGGGGTGCAGAGCCCACTGCTATCCCTTTTCCACTCCAGGAGCTCACTAGGAGTGAGGGGGCATCCTTACCCACAGAAGCTGCCGAGGAAACTCAGAACACATGCCTAACCCAGAGCCATGAAGGACAGCATTCAAGAAATCAAGAAAGCAGCCATGACCCCTGCACACCCCCAGCCGAGAGGTTAGAGGGCACAAATCCCACATAATGTGACCTACTGCCCCTCCACACACCATGGCCCCTGCTGGGACTGATTCTCTCCTCTCCTTGCCCCCCACCCTAACTCCTGACACCTCCTCCCTCAGACAGAGACCACCCAAACTGGAGTGCCCCTTGCTGGAGCCTGGAGTTAACCTTCAGCCACCTGGTTTTCCATCCTTCAGGATGAAATGAACCAGGAACACAGACTCTGTGTCAGGATGACTCTGGCCAAGGACCCACAGTCCACACCCAGCTCCACCCCCAGAAGGCAGGCTCTGGAGGGAGGGGGCAGAAGGAGCGGCAGCACAATGAGACAGTGGGAGGCCAGGAAGGGGAGCTTTGGGTCTGCTTCTCAGCCGCATGAAATGCGCCCCCACTCCTGACAGCGCGTCTGTGCGCTAAGGCAACAGCAGCCAGCAACGCTCCGTAGGCAGGGCTCAGCCCTGCCTGGGCCTTGGACGGGAGCTCAGGGTCCCAGAGGCCCAGCCAGGCCCCCAGCCCCTGCACTCTGGGATCACTAACCAGCAGAGCCTGCACCTTGGGGCAGAGAACACAGAGCCTGGAAGCTGGCTCTTTGGGACCCCGGGAAGAATCTGAGCCCCAGCACTAACAAGTTAAGGATGTCAATTTAGCGGCACATGTGTCAAGCTTGCCTTGCTCCTGTGTGTGATAAAACCCCCTCCATGAGCCATCGGAGACGAGCGGAGACTCAGATGGGCGGTTATGGGAACGCCACTGCATCGAATGCGCTGTCACGGAGCCCGGTGCGGATGTCCGCCTGGGCGGCTTTTATTTTGTTAGACATTTAATTAAGAGGCTGCCTTCCCAGCAGCTAACCTGGGTCTGGCTGCTAAGAGGCAGTCAGAGGCCTGCCAGCCACGAGGCCTCCCCACTCCACCAGCTTCCTTCCCACACACCTGTCTCCTGGGCAGCTGGCTCCCAAAGCCCAAGCTGGCCCCAGGCTCCCCGACAGACGCTGCTACTGACCCAGGGTTCACAGCCCCCCACCCATCTGTCCTTCAGCAGATTCTGGCACTGCCTATCTGAGGATCCAGATCTGTGATCCTAGAGCCATACCAGCTAGCTCAGTGAGCAGTGCTGGCCTGGCCCCCACCATGGGCAATGAAAAAGACCTGAGGGCAGAGGGGCAGAAAGGAGGCCTCCTACTCATAGGGCATCCCCTCTCCCACCCCCAAGACCCTGCCTGTCCTAAGAGGGGCCTTATTCACAGGAAGAGCTGCAGATGCAGCCAGGTGGCTCGGTGGGCAGAGCACCTGGGCATGCTGGCCAGCCAAGCCCTCCTGGCCTCTTTCCCCACATCTCTAACCTTTTTCCTCCCCCATCCAATTGGCCCTCTGTCTGGGCCCCCCCCCCAGCCCCAAGGGCCTATCTCTCCTCTGCCCTTCCTCTCCCAAACCACCCTGAGCCTCCTTCCAGCCTCCAAGCTCTCCCCCTCAGATATGGCTGTCTGTAGCTCTGCCGCTGCAGTGCAGGAGGGGTGTGTGAGAGTATAACATGCGGTTCCCATCCTCCACATCTTTCCCCTCAGAGGCTGGTTGGCAGGGGTTCCATGCTCTGAACGCTTACTATATAGGGGAGCCCTGGCTCTGGATGCCTGCTCCCTGTAGAACCTTGAAGAATTCACTTGACCCATCAGAGTCTCAGTTTCCTTATCTGTAAAATGAGGAGGTTGGCCGTGAGGGCCCCTGCTGGCTCTGAGTCTGTGACCCCAGCACCTAGGGACTGAGGGAGGAGGGGAGCTGCAGGGACAAGGCCCTCCTGGTTCTCCCCTCCCGAGGGGCATGCTCTCCACCTTCAGCCACAAATAACATGGAGGGATCAATACTCTCAATCCTCAGCAAACATGCCCTAGTCCTCCTGCACACCTTCCGACCCCTAAGGCTAGCAGAAGCCTAAGGGCCAGACTGCCTGGAGGCCAAAGAGGGGAGGCAGATGAAAGATGGGGAGACACACCTCCCATAGTGCCTTAGGTCACTGAGGACCTGCCTCCAGAAATCTACCTGCACAACTCACTGCCCTGGATTTGCTTCCCAGAGGCCATGCATGGCAGCAGGGGAAGGCATGGGAACCCCACCCTCTCTGGTACTTCCCCCAAATGTGAACTGCACATGCCTGGCCTGGGACCCCTGAGGACCTGCCAGCGGCAGAGCTTGTCCCAGGGCCAGAAAGAGCAAAGCAGGAAAGCTTTGGGCTGAGCAGGCCTAGCCACTACTGAGCCTCAGTTTAGTCTCCTCAGGGTGCCTCCCTCTCCCTAGAAGCCTGAACGGCTGGGGCTGGGCTGCCCCTGTCATACTCACATCACTTTCAAGTCCCAATCTCCACAAGTGACAAAGATGGACTTGACACTCGGGTCTAGAAGGCCTTCCTTCGCCATCCACTCATCGACCCTCTGCAAAGAACACAAGAAGAGAAGACATTGGCCTCTATTTTTCCTGAAACAAACAAAAGGTCTGGTGTAGCTGGCAGCAGATGAGCTAGGGCACCCTGGACCCACGGAAGCTCCCAATGACTGCTCCCCAGCCAGCCTTGCAGGGACAATGTGGTTCTCTCGGGCTGCCTCCACAGTCCCCCTGTCCCCTCTTCTCTGTCTAGTTGGCATACAGACCACTGTATGCCTGGGCCCTGGGGCCAAAGCTGAACCAAATGGTGCCAAACAAGGACAGGGCTGATTAAGACGTCATTAACTCCTCATCGAGTACTAAAAAGGGCAAAGGGAAGAAGTGCCTCACAAACCATGTCTTTAGAGCAAAATTCACATCCCTGTCGTCAGGCAGATGTCAGGAAGTCAATCCATCAAGCATTTATTAAGCGCCTACTATGTATCAGTTGCCAAGGATACAAAGACACAAACAGGGCAATCCCTGTCATCCTGCCAAGAAGGAAAACCCTGAGCTTTCCAAGGTGCTGAGGTCCTGCCCTCTTCCCAAGGATGCTGGGAGCCAATGCCCTAGACCCAAGCCCAGAGCAGGATCAAAGTCTGGTTGTCTGGAAACCAGCATATCAGCTGTCCCAAAGATGGGTGCCAAGGACTCTCTCCCCATGCCAATGCAGCAGCATTCCAGCAGAGAACCAAAGAATGAGCCCAGATCCGGAGCTGGGGGACCATTGGAAACCAACACAGGAGACCATTAAGGTACTCCAGGTAGTAAGTACCTAGTGCCAAGGTCAGGTCCCAGACCTAGGCTGGGGCCACTCCTGAGAGCAGCTGCTGGGCTGGGCTGCAACAAGCATGGCTCTCATTCCAAGACTCCCCAAGCTAGAAGTGCTCTCTCAGAGGCCATCTATACTAATGGCTAGCTGACCTAGAATCCCACCAAGACCTTCAAAGGTCATCCTGTTTCATCAGTTCCTCTACCTTCTAAAGGACAGATTATCACTAAGGCAAGTCAAGAACTTATTAGCAGCAGATCTGCTTCAGAGAACAGCTCCAGGAAATGCCTGGATAACTGGACTCCCCCTTCAGCACCATACCCTGACTCTATGCCACACTGGTAAGCTATTCTCCAAACTCCTCATCTATGCTCTCTTTCTGTCCAGGTGGTCTGTAGTCCAACCAAGGACAAAATCACTTCTGTTTCTCCCTCCTTTGCACCTTCTCTCTTACTCTCTCCCCACTTTTTCCTTCTACTTCCTGCTGAATAAGAATTCTTGCATCCAACTGTGTGTACCTGTATTCTACCCTCCTTTGACTAGTTCAGATGAGAGTGAGGTCAGAGTCACCTCCCTGACCCCCTCTGTTGTATAAAGGCTTCTTTATGCACTCCATTTATGTGAGATAATTTTCTCCATTTTTCTTCCTTCCCTCCTCTACCAATTAGTGCATTTCATCTCTCACCCTTCCATTCTTCTTTTGAGATCACCCAAACACAAGAAAATCACTCTAGGCCCCTTCTTATTAGATTCCCTCTAAGATCCCTGGTAATGAAAAAGTTACAAGGGATCACATGTACCATGTTCCCATATAAGAATGTAAACAGCTATACTATTGTGCTATAAGAAATGAGGAACAGACAGACTTCATATTTACCTGGAGAGATACAAACTGATGTTGAGTGAGAAAAGCAGAACCAAAAGAAATGTGTACACAATTACAGACACAACATATGTGTGATGACCAACTTTGATAGACTGGGCTCTTCTCAGCAATGCAAGGTTAGAAGACAACTGCAAAAGACTCATGATGGAGAGAGAGGTCTACATTCAGAGAAAGAACTACAGAGTCTGAATGCAGATTGAAGCAAACTACCTGCTCTCTTTCTTTTTCTTGTTTGGTTTTGTTTCCTCTTTCCCATTGTTCATTCCATCTGTTACAATCCTGACTAATGTGTAATGTGAAAGTATTTACAGATCCTATACTTGACTGAATGCTGGGGGGGAGGGGAATGGGAAGAAAATTTGAAACTCAAGGGATTGTGGAACTGAATCTTGTAAACTAAAAGTAAACAAACAAATTAATAAAGGCAAAAAAAAGAGAGAAATTAAAAAAAATAATAAACAGCTTAACGTTTAGTCCCTTATGATTTCTCACACATCTACCCTTTAATGCTTCTCTTAGGTACTGTGTTTATATGTCAAAATTTTCACACAGCTCTGGTCTTTTCATCAGGAATGTTTGAAAGTCATCAAAGATCCAGTTTTTCCCCTGTAGGATTGTACTGAGTTTTGCTGGGTCAGTTATTCTTAGTTGTAAGCCTAAATCCTTTTCCTTCTGGAATATCATTCCACACTCTGTTCCTTGAAAATTGTGATTTGGGCGCTCTGGATTTTGGTTATAATATTCCTAGGAATTTTCATTTTGAGATTTCATTCAGGAGTTAACTGTTGAATTCTTTCCATTTCTACCATGCCCTCTGGTTCTAAGGAAGCTGGGTAGTTTTCTTTTTTTTTTATTTCTATTTAAACAAATGCTTTATTAACTTCTGTTTTACATCATTCATTTCTGCCAGATTTTGAGTTACAATCATTTTTCCCCCCCTTTTTCCCCTACCCACCCTCCCAGAACAGCAGTCCCACAAGACATTGCTTCCTCCAATCTGCTCTCTCCCCTATCCTCTCCCACACCCCCTTCGACCTCTCCATTAGAGGAAGATGAATCTTTGTGTCCCAATGCCTGCACATCTTATCTCCCAATTACAAGCAAAAGAGTATTAATAATAGTATTTATATATATTTGAAACATTTAATCTTAAGATCTTAGATTTCATATCCATTTCCTTCCTCCCTTGTCACCCATTCCCTCTGGGGAGATAAGTAATTCAGTATATGTTGTACATGTCTAGCTATGCAAAACATTATCATAGTAGATATATTGTACAAGACTGCTTATAATTCCCTCCCCCTCATCCCACTCCCCACCTGGTCCATTCCCCACTTGATCCTGTCCCTCTTCTATAGTGGATACCTCCAACCTCCCCTCCACCCAGGGATGCCCTCCCATCCATCATCCCTCCTCTCCTCCCCCTTCCCCCCATTCTTCTGTAGGTTGAGATGTCCCACCTAGCATGTATGTCATTCTCTCCCTGAACCAAATTCAATGAGAATGTGGTTTCGCCTTTTTGCCTTCCTATTTTTCCCCTCCCCTTCAACTACTTCCCCCTGCTTCCTCTACATGGGATAGTTTACCCCACCTTGTCTCTCCCCATCTCTTCCTGCCACTTTCCTCTCTCACCTCACAACTTCACCCCTTGAATATTCTCCCTTCCCAACAAATTCAACCTATGCCCTCTACCCATATATAACTGTAACCATATACACACACATTCACGTATGTATTCACATGACCATACACCCTTCTTCCATTATTTTCATAGTGAGAAAGATTTCCTCAGTCACAGTTATTATTTTTCCATATAGGAATGTAAATAGTTCAACTTTGATAAGTTCCTTTTGATTTCTTTTCCCTGATTACCTTCTCAGGCATCTCTTCCTTCTTGTGTCTGGATGTTAAATTTTCTATTCAATTCTGGTTTTTTCCTCAAGAATGCTTGAAAGTCCTCTATTCCACTGAATGACCATATTTTCCCCTGAAACAAAATACTCAGTTTTGCTGGGTAGGTGACCCTTGGGTTCATTCCCAGTTCTTTTGCCCTCTGGAATATCATATTCCATGCCCTTCGATCCCTCAGTGTAGAAGCTGCCAGGTCCTGGGCTATTCTGATTGTTTCCACAATATTGAAATTGTTTCTTCCTGGCTGCTTGTAGTATTTTCTCCTTGATCTGGGGATTCTGGAACCTGGCTATAATATTCCTGGGAGTTTTCTTTTGGGGATCTTTTTCAGGAGGTGATCTGTGGATTCTTTCAACCTCTATTTTGCCCTCTGGATCTAAAACATCAAGGCAATTTTCCTTGAGAATTTCTTTAAGGGTGATTTCTAGGTTCTTTCTTTGATCATGGCTTTCAGGTAGTCCAATCATTTTTAAATTGTCTCTCCTGGATCTATTTTCCAGGTCAGTGGTTTTCCCATGAGATATTTCACATTGCCTTCTAATCTTTCATTTGTTTGGATCTGCTTAACAGCATCTTGATTTCTCATAAAGTCATTAGCTTCCATTTGCTCCAGTCTAACTCTGAAGGAATGAATCTCCTCAGTGAACTTTTGAGATTCTTTTTCCATCTGGCAAATTCGACTTTTTAAGGCATTCTTCTCCTCATTGCCCTTTGGGCCTCCTTTGCCATTTGAGCTAGTCTATTTTTTAAGGTGTTGTTTTCCTCAGTCAGGCTGTTGACCCTCATTTCATACTTTTCCTGCATCCTTCTCATTTCTCTTTCCAATTTTTCCTCCACTTCTCTTATTTGATTTTTAAAGTCCTTCTTAAGGTCCTCTATGGCCTGCAACCTGCTCATGTTTTCCCCTGGGGCTTTTGGAGGACTTCTGACCTCACAGTCCTCTTCCCGCTCCATGCTTCGACCCTCCTTGCCCCCAAAGCAGGAGTCTAGGGTTGCATTTTTCTGTTTAATTTGTTTCCTTTGCCTTGGCATGTTGCCACTTAATTACTTGACTTTTGGGCTTGTTGCCACAGTATGTCTTTGCCAACAGACAGGGGAATTTTCATCCCGAACGTGAAGAAGGGCAACTTCCGTTTCTGGCAAGCTGTAAACCCACCCACGACTTCCACCCCAGATCACAATCCAGATCCAGGGAGGTTAAAGCAAGAGCGATTACCCCCCCCAAGACTGATCGCTGGATCTCCCTACAGTTCGCAGGCCAGGAGCTGGAGCTGCCTCTGAAAACTACAAAATGATGTGTCTCCTCAGTGTCTTCTAGTCCCCAGGGGAGGAAGCCGACGCGTTCCCCAAATACTGGTCCCAAAGTCCATAGGGCACTAACCTCTCACTTTGTCCTAGGCATGTCTATGTTGATAATTCTGGAATCGCCACAGCTGCTGGTGTTCTGGGGTCCCTCCAGCCGGCTGCTGGCCCTGCCGCCCTGGGGCTAAAACCGCAACTCAGGCAGACCTGTGCTCGGCTGTGCTTGGCTCTCTGCGCACTGTGCTGCTGGCTCCCAGACCACTGTGCTGGTCCTTCCTGCAGGGCTGCTGGGCTGTCCTCTGTGGGAGGTTAGCTTCTCTGTGTTATTCTGTGGGTGCTGGGGCTCCAGAAGTTGTTCGGAGTCCCCTTTTACATAGTTTGGAGGAAATCTGGGGGCAGAGTGGCTTGGACGAGCTGTTTCTACTCTGCCATCTTGGCTCTGCCCCCAATCCTGGGTAGTTTTCTTTGATTATTTCTTGAAATATGATGTTTAGACTTTTTGTTGTTGTTATTCATGGCTTTAAATTATCTGTCCTCAATCTCTTCTCCAGGTCAGTTGTTTTTCCTATGAGATATTTCTATTTTTCTTCCTATTTTTTCAAAGTCTTTTGACTTGAAAGAATATGAACAGGCAGTTTTCAGACAAAGAAATTAAAGCTAGCTATAATCATATGAAAAAGTGCTCTAAATCACTACTGATTAGAGAAATGCAAATCAAAATAACTCTGAGGTACCACCTCACACCTATCAGATTGGTTAATATGACAAAAAAAGAAAATGATAAATGTTGGAGAAGATTTGGGAAAAATTGGCATGCTAATGCATTGTTGGTGGAGTTGTGAACTGATCCAGCCATTCTGGAGTACAATTTAGAACTATACCCAAAGGGCTATAAAACTGTCTTTGATTCAGCAATAGCACTACTAGTATCCCAAAGAGATCATAAAAAAGGAAAAAGGACCTACATGTACAAAAATATTTATAGTAGCTCTTTTTGTGGTGGCAAAGAACTGGAAATTGAGGGAATGCTTAACAACTGGGAATTGGCTGAACAAGTTGTGGCATATGAATGTAATGGAATACTATTGTTCTATAAGAAATGATGAGCAGGCAGATTTCAAGAAAACCTGGAAAGACCTACATACACTGATGCTGAGTGAAGTGAGCAGAACCAAAAGAACACTGTATACAGTAACAACAACATGGTGTGATGATCAACTTTGACAGACTTAGCTCTTCTCAGCAATACAATGATCTAAGACAATACCAAAAGATTCATGATGGAATACACTGTCCACATTCAGAGAAAGAACTGTAGTCTGAATGCAAATCAAAGCATGCTATTTTCTCTTTTTTTTTTTCTCATGGTTTTTCCCTTTTGTTCTGATTCTTCTTTCACAACATGACTAATGTGGAAATGCTTGATATGATTATATATATATATACATATATACATACATACATATATATATAGCCTATATCACATTGCATGCCATCTTGGGAAGGGAGTGGGGAAGGAGGAGGAAAAATTTGGACTCAAAACCTTATAAAAGCGAATGTTGAAAACTTTAATAAACTTTTAAAAAGTCTTTTGACTTTGTTTTATTCTCTCTCCCCCCTCCTCCCCCCAGGAATTCTTGTTGGGTTACTGTCCAATCTGCATTTCTCTTTGAACATTTTCTTGTAGATGCTTTCAAGTCATTGTCTTCTGTGTTTGTGTCTAGAGATTTCCTGTCACACAAAGTACTCATTTTGGTTGGGTTCTTCTTTGTGGTTTGTTTTTGCTTACTCCTTCTTCCAACTTATAACTTGATTATAAACTTTTATGCTAGTGGTGGGTTCTGCTTACTTCTAGTAGGAATGTCTGACCTGAGCTTTTACTCATTAGTCTGGGGGTGGGGGGGAAGGAGGTGGTCCACAAGTTTTTAGTGTTGTCTCAAAGAGTTGTCATTGGGGGAGAGGTCTGCCCACTGCCCTCCTGGTTTGAGCTGTGACTTGGTTCTGAGTCTGTTGGCTTGTGCATTATTGAGTTTCAATAGACTTCTGCTGGACTCTGTCTCTGTTAGGCAGAGGTGGAGTTCTGTAGGTTCAGAGTAACTGAACTCCTGGCTTTGGTCTGGGACTCCTGCCCTGGTTATTCCACTGCAGGCTTACGTGTTGAGTTAAAGGCTAGAACTAAGTCACTGCTATTCTCTTGGGCTCAGAGCCATATAACTACATTTCTGAAAATCGTTCCTTGCTCAGAACAGGACCCACACTGGCTTGGGACCACACCTCTCCTCCCTATATCTGTGACCTAGGATTTGGTAATGGGTAACAGAAGTGCCAGATGGCATCTGCTCCTGTACCCAGTGCTAGTTCAGGGATCCCCTGGGATTTCTTTCTGCCCCAGTGCCTCCTGCCCTGGCACCTTGCCTTGGCCTACTTTCAGTTCCTTGAAGCTGGAATGCTCCATACTGCTGACACCATGCACACTCCTGGCAACCCCCCATCCTCAATGTCAGCAGACCTTTCTGTCTATCTCCCTAAGCTGCCTTGGGCTGAAAAAATGACTCACTGTGACCTTTTCTTGGCTTTCCTGATCAAAACTCACTCTGGTACATTTTCTAGTTAATTGTGGAGAAGGTATGCTGGGCAAAATGGTCCTTCTTAATCTGCCATCTTGACTCTATGTCCTGATGGTATCTGACTTAACTACGGACTACTGCTGAGGAAGACCATCTGTGGTAGACTGACCAAGGAAGACAACTACCTAGAACAGACCACAATGCTGTAAGCTGTAATTAGATCTAAGGCAGCTCTTCTGATGGTGGTCACAGCTACCCAACAGAGCTTTCACCATGGATTGGGTGAAACTTCCCAAGCTCAACTCTGCCATACACGTGATTAGGCATCATCAAGTCAATGTCACCCAGGGTTCTGGCTAGTCAGATATTAGCCAGAGTCCCAAATGAACCATCACATTCTGACAAGTCATTCCAACTGATGGCAAAGTGGCCACCATTCCCTGATACCTTCCACTCAGAGGCCTGGAAGCCCTGAGGGCCAGGGCCCTCCACACTGGCACTGACTCAAGAGCCCCTCCTGGGGCCTCCTGAGCAGCTTATTTCTAGGCCAGCCCTCCCTCCTCCAGGAGTATTCCTTCTCAACATACAATGTGGCCCCACCCTCCTTTTGGCCTTTCCTGTTTCTTTGGAATGAAGCAGAGCTTTCTAGAGCCAGCTGAGTCATGGGTCTTAACCTACAAAATCCAAGAGACACCCGAGAGGTCAAGGTTACCACCTCCCTGAGTTAGGAGCTCTTGTTTGTTGCCCAAACTTTGTGCCTTGTGCACAGGTTCTTGAGGTCACAGGCTTTGCTTCTAAAACCTTTCTTGCTGGATTGTGGCTTCTGTGAACTTCTGAATATTTCAAGTCCTTCTTCCTATGTCCTGGTTTCTTTGCAGTATCTAGCTAGGTGACTAGATGCAGGGTTTTCTCCCTCTCATACCTGAATTGCTAGGAAGCAACAACTCCATTCTGCAATTGCACAAATAATTTTTTGAACCCAAGTACAAAGCTTTACACTCATCCTTGTTAATTTCATCTTCTACCATCCAACATAGCAGCAGTCTCTCTAACCTTCAGGCCTTCTCCAAATTGGACAAACAGGCTACTTTCTGCCTTCAACTAAGTCAACAACAACAACGTTGAATATGACAGGGCCAGGAATGTGACTTTCCTGTCCCAGGATTTCACTTTTCTGCAACCAATCAACAAGCTTTTACATAATGCCTTCTACCCATCAGGCACTGTGCTAAGTCCTGGAGATACCAATACAAAGTATGAATCTCTACTCCCTGCAGGATGATCCCATTCCACCCTAGCTTCCTCCAGTACCCTGCACACTCTTTTCCCATTAATCTTTTAATCTTTTTCCATCTGCCAGGGGATTCCCTACTACCTATAAAGATAGCCATGCTGGGGATCGCTGCCACCTCCTCTAAAAGCCCTCCCTGGAGCCCTCTCGGCCTACCTGTTCTCACCCCATCTCTCTTCCTGGAGAAGGCCACGCGATCAGCACCCCCACCTCCTCTGCAGTTTGGCCTCTAACATCATTCAATCAAAACGACTCTATCCCATTCCTGGAGATGTCCTAACTGCTAAATCTAATGCCGTTTTCTTGGTCCTCGTCCTCCACAGCCTCTCTGCAGCCTTTGCCTCTGCCGCTCACCCTCTGCTCCCCAACAGCGTCATCTCTAGGTTCTGATGACACTGCTATGTCCTGGTGCCCCCCGCACCCCCTCCCCTTTCTGACTGCTCTGCCTCAGATAACCAGAGGCCCCCTTCTCTCCTCCCCCTGCACTGGCATCAGCGCCCATGCTTTCAGCCATCACCTCTGTGTCGATAACTCTCGGCTCTACATGCCCAGCCCTAGTCTCCTGACCCTCCAGGTGCCTACTGGACAGCTTGAACCGGATGTCCCATAAACTCAACACATCCCAAACAGAGCTCGTTATCTTCCCTCATCTTTGTTTCCTCCATCATCCCAGGCAGCCAGGCTCCCAGCTCCTTGTGCTTTCACAGCCGCTCCCCCCATGTCGAATCAGCTGCCAAGTCCTGTCTTTCCTACCTTTGTAGCATCTTTGTGCCCCCTTCGCTCCTCTGACAACGCAGACAGCACGGTCTGTCAGGCAGATCTTTAGGCCTTCATTACCTCATGCCTGGACTGTTCCAATTGCCTCAAGTCTCTCCTCTCACCAGCCCATCCTCCCCTACAAATTGACCGCAAGTCAGACCATGCCACTCAGCAAGCTCGGGTGGCCTCCTGTGACCTCCAGGATCAAAGAGAAGTCTTTCTGAACCCAGCCCTTTCCTACCTTCCCAGTCTTCTTATGATGCTGGCCTCCCCACACAACAGACCCCATCTCCTGACTCTGAACTATCTGGCTATCCCCAGGCCTGGACTTCCCAGGCTTCCTCTGAGTCTCAGCTAAAGTCCCACCTTTTTCTAGAAGCCTTTACCAGTCTTCCCTAATTTTAGTGCCTTCTCTCTGAGACTACCCCTAGTGTAGCACATTGGTTCCAAGGTCATCTCTCCCATCACACCTCTTTTTGTCTTTTGTTGTATCCTCAGTATTTAGCAGACTACCTGGTGCTCAATAGATGTTAGCTGCCTCCACCTGGCTTGACTCTCAAGTCATTTTATGCCCATTTTACTTTACTTTACTTTACTTTGTCCTAGCTCTCCCCAGACTGAGTGGAAGAAGAAGCATCTAGAAGAGCATGATGACCCTGGAGAGGGACTCCTGGCAGCTGAACAACATCCTCAGACTTATCACACTGGGTGACTGACCCCAATTCCTGTGGCTCAGATGGGCACCAGAGATGATTTTTAAAAAGCCAGCTCAGGATTCAAACACTAAAGTCCACTATGCTTGACCTAGCGCTGACCAGAATTCTTGGGGAAGCGATGAAGAAAGCTAGGAACTGACCGACCTGTGCCCAGGCCCTTGCAGCTGGGTCAGTCTTTGGCTGAAGTTGGAAGGGGAACAACTTCGGGTTGATTTGCTCCCTTCCTAGCCCATGTTCTTGGGACACAGGTTGGGGGGTGGGAGGGGTAGAGAAGAGGACCTTCTTCACACCCTCCTTTTCCCAACTGGTGTTCACCCTCTTCTCCATTAGTGTCCTGATCAGGGCTTCCTAACTCTGAGGAGGAAGAAAGCATGTTTTAAAAGGGAAGAAGAGGCAGCCTTCCATGTTCTCTCAGATCCTGTCAAGGAAGTCAGCACAGAAAGGAAAGGAACTTCTCAAGAGTAAAATCCTTAAGATGCCAAAGAAACTGATTCTGAAGGAGAACAAGAAGTCCCCAAAAGAGACCAGTGAGACACAGGGAGCTCACTAGACAACATAGGTTTGGGAAAGACCTGAACACAGGACAACAGCCAAGGCAGAGCCAGAGGATGGAATAGAAAAATGAAGCAAGATCCACTGAGAACAACAGGGCATGGAGGGCAAAGGCTAGAAAGGGCTGAGGCTGCTGAGGACAAGGAAAGTCAACCCAGAGGCTGGGGGTTTGTTTTGTTTTGAGCCACACTAGGAAAAAGGAGGATCAAAGAAAGGACGGGACCTCACAGGGGTGGGAAGGATGCTCAAAGTCAATGGAGAGAAGCAAGAACTATGCCTTCCCATTAGCTGTCCCCAACCCTCATCATAGCCAGCTCCTAGATTTCCCTAAGACTCACCTCAAACACCACCTTTTTTAGGAGTTCTCCCTGGTTCCAACTGCCAGTGCCTTCCCTTTTCAGAGGGCCTTCCACTTAAAGTGCATGTATCTTGAATGTCTATGGCTATTTGCATAGGGTTTCCTTCATCAAAATATGAGATCCATGGAAGCAGGGGCCCAGAGAACCATAATTTTGTCTTTCTTTATTCCCAGCACCCAGCACAGTGACCAGCTACGACAAATGGGGAATACAGAAAAGCCTAGAAAGACTTCCATGAAGAGCTGCAGAGTGAAGTGGAGCCAGGAAAACTATCCACAATATCAGCAGGAAACACCACGAAAATGGAACCTGATGAAATGAGGAAGAGCAGGTGGGCCCCAGTGGGCCTCCAGAGACAAGATCCCTCCTCAACTGCTCTGCAAGGTGGGGGGCATTGAATTGACATCAGACTTCTTTTCTCTCCTTTTCCTTGTTTCTTTAAAAGAAGATTCTTATTCTCTTTTCTGTTTTGTTTTTTCTTTCTCATGGTCTCTCCCATTTGTTATAATCCTTCTATTCAACATGAGTAATGTGAAAACGTGTTCAACAGGAACATACATGTAGAGCCATATCATACAGCACGTCGTCTTGCAGAGGGGGAGAAAATTTAAAACTTATGCAAGTAAATGGTGAAAATTAAAAATAAATTAAATTTTTAAAAAAAGGAAATTCTTTATGACAAGGGATGCTCTTTGGGAGGGGGAGGAAGAGGGATATGGGAAAATCTAGGTGATATAAAAACAAGAGAGAGCACTAAAAATCTATGTAAGCATTTTTAGGTGAAGTAGCAGTCAGCAAGATGGCACCTTGTTGCCCTCGATACGCTTCCCCTGGCCAAGTCGGCCAGATGAAGGACAGGCCGTTGTACTGAGAGAACTGGCATACAGAGAGCTGCACTGTGGGTCAGTGGCAATGGTCAGCAAAAAACTGTACAGAGGAGGAAAGGGAAGGGGAGAGAGAGAGACTAACACAGAGAGAGACAGAGAGAGATACAGAAACAAAGGCATAGAGACACAAGAGGAAGAGAGACAGAGATAGAGACAGAAAAAAGGAAGGGAGGGAGGGACAGAGAGAATGCATGCAGCAAGTTAGAAAAGGATAAATATCCTAATTTTAGTTTAAGAGGGAAGAGAAGAGAATTTGCAAACTAGAGGGCAGTAAGCATGATTTCCATTCCTGGGAAAATTCTAAAACATATTATTATAAAGTTACTAAGTGAACATCTATAAAAGCAAATAATCAGTACATTCAGTCAGTCAACAAGCACTTATTAAGTGCCTACTGTGTGCCAGACATGGCACGAAACACTAGGGAGACAAAGAAAGGCAAGGACACAGCTCCTGCCCTCAAGGAGTTCCCAGTCTGATGGGGGAAGACAACATACAGAGAATGAGGTACATAAGAGATGTCTCCAGTGTAAATGGAAGGTGACCTCCGAGAGAAGGCGCTGACAGGAGCGGGGAGGGGGGAGCGGAAAGGCCTCCTGCATAAGGGAGGATATGAGTTGATTCCTGAAGGAAGGCAGGGGAGGCGGGGCAGCATTCTAGGCAGGGAAAAGGCCCTGAGCTGGGACACAGAAGGTCTTGTGCCACTGTCCCTCAACTGTGGACTGGATTCATGCCAGTCAAATTTTGCGAAGATCAGAAGGTCTCAGTTTGTGGTTGGCTTGGAAAGCCCAAAAGCCTTTTACATTTGATGCCTGAGGTAATAGGGAGCCACTGAGGGGAGGTGGGGGATCAGACCAGGGCAGAGAATCCCAAGGCATCGGCCAGCACAGCCTCACCAAGCACAGGTCACCCCAGACTAGCTCTATTTCTGACGCAGTCATTAGGAGGGCACATTGGTTGGGTGAACAGAGCCAAAAGAACACTGTACACAGTAACAGCCACACTGTGTGATGATCAACTATGACAGACTTAGTCCTTCTCAGCAATGCAGTGATCCAAGACAGCCCCAAAAGCCTCACAATGGAAAATGCCACCCACATCCAGAGAAAGAGCCCTGGAGTCTGAATGCAGACGGAAGCAGACGATTTGCTCTTTGTTTTTGTTTCTTCTTTCGTGGTTCCTCCCATTAGTTCTAATTCTTCTTTACAACATGACTAATGTGAAAATACGTCCAATACGAACGTCTATGTAGAGCCTGTATCAGACTGCCTGCCATCTTGGGGTGGGGGGAGGGGAGGGAGAGAAAATTTAGAACTCAAAATATCACGGAAGTGAATGTTGAAAACTAAAAGTTAAATTAATTTAAAAAAAAAGAAATGGCTGATAGATCTGTCTCCCCCCAGCCCCTCAGTCTTTGCTGGGCCTGCAAAGACCATGCACTAAAACTCTGGTAAACAGATTAAGTACCCACTTTGTGCTAAGAACCCAGCTGGCCTCAGAGGGAGCACCTGAGAGCACTCCTGCCTTAGACACTCACTAGGGGCACAACACTGGACAAGTCACTCAGCCTCTGCCTGCCACAGTTTCCTTATCTTTAAAATGGGCACCTCCCTCACATGGGTGGGGAGGCTATGTCCGACCATGTATGCAGAGTGCCTTGCAAATCTTAACCTTGCAAATCTTAAAGTGTACTGTGTGCCTACCATCATCATCATTATTCTACTGGAACAAACAAGCTGGTGAAACAGAAGGCACAGAAGCGTCTCAACCTCACCATGCCCCACAGAGATGCCACCTCCAAGCTTGTGCCCTCTGAAATTCTCTTCTCCAGTCACCCTCTCTCTGCCCTGCACACCCAAACCCTGCTCTTCCTCCTCACCAGGGCCTCAGGTCTTCCCCAGGCCGTCATCCTACACTGGCTGCCCTCTCCTCCCTTCCCCATGGGACCCCTTTCGGAAGCAGCTCCACTGCCCTCTCTTCTGGGGTCCTGCGCCCTCTCATTCTTTCGTCAATCTTGCCCAGCCAAGTCTTAGCCTCAGATCACTCCCATCAACCACTACTGTGACCCCTCATCATGTTCTGTTCAAATAATCTAGAGAAAATAAGGAAATCATGCTGACGGGGTCCACCCAGATCCATGCTCCATCATCTCCACTGGGCCCTCACTGCAGCAAGGTGCAATGGATTACACCTCCTGAATCCATTCACTATCCCACTCACCACAGCAAGGCTTCCATATCTTCATCCCCCCCTCAAACCTCCCTCTAACTGTTTTCTCAACTGTGAAATGGGAATAACAGCAGCACCTGCCTCCTACAGTTATTGTATAGAGCAGATGAGGTAAGATCTCCAAGCAGCACCTGGCACAGTGCCTGGCGCCTAGGGGGCTTGCTCCCCTCCCCCAGAGGCGCCTCTGCAGGCCACAGTCCCCATTTTTTGTCTGAGAGGCCAAAAGGCAGTCACCAGAGGTCCTTCATCCCCAAAGGTGAGAAGGCTGGGCCAGAGCAACTTATAGATTTGCTCTTGGGTTCAAAAAGGATCTGCCTGGGCAGTGCGGGGTGGGGGAAGTGTGGCCCTGCTAAGGTTTCCTGAAGAAGAGCTGGGGGTTGCAGTGGGCTGCAGGGTCAGTGTGGGTCCACAGCTGAGATAGCCTTTAATGCCATCATAGGGAGCAGCTTTTGTTGAAGTTCCCTGCCCACTGGGGTCAAAATCTTTCTGGATCTCAATGTCTCGCATTAAGTGTGGGTACACTCTAACCTGCCAGGCTGGGGCCATCTGTCACTGGGATAAGCATGCCTTCCACAGTGCAGGGACACACCCACTCTACCCCTTCCCTGAAGGCTGCCAGGGGCCCCCTCATGCCTTCTCTGCCTCACTCACTCGCCTATTCTGTCAGATACTTGCCCATTTGAACACAGCATGAGGGACTCAATTCCATGGGCTTTCCTAAAGCCCAGACAAGTCATATCTATGACTAATAACCTTGGCCCAAAAAGGCCAGGGGCACTTCCCACCTGAAGTGAGCAAGCCCAGTAACTGGCAGTGTGAAGACCACTGGAATCTTTCTTGCCCAGCCTAGATCCAGGTAACAGCCTCATGGGGCCCCCAGGAAGCAGACAACATGGAGGCTCAGACCAAAGGTGAGACACACACAGCAGGCTATCCTCACCTCCCTCCTCCAAACCCAGAACACAAGGTATCTCAAGCCCACTGACAGTCTAGCCTGGTAGCTTGTCCTTTGGGAGATGGAGGCTGCCCTTCACACACATGGCTGTGGCCAGAGAGAAGGGCCCTGTCCTCCTCTCTGCCTCCATCCCATCCACCAAGAGGCAGGGCTCCCCCACCCCCGTGACACTCCCAGGCTGGAGCCAGAGGCAGAGAGGCCACACTTACGGACTGCCTTTGTACTGGGTAGAGAAGCCTCGGCACTGGCCTTGTCAGAGGTCTAGTTTCAGATTTAGGTCCACTGGATTAAGGGGAAAGACAAAGGCAAGAGAGATCCCAAAGATGGCACTGCTCCCTTAGGGCCCCCATCCCCCAGGCCAGGCCAGCCCTCCTTCCCAAGGGAGGAAGAGGCACAGAAAGATGCGGGAGGCCCAGAGAGCTGGAGCTCTGCCGCTGCCTTGCTCCCCAAAGGATGGAAGCATGAGGAAGAGCTGCCTTAACCTTTCCCTGCTCCCTGAGGAGCAAGCCCATCCTGGAAGTGTGGTCTCTGCCAAGGCCTCGAAAGCCTTTAATTTGATTTCCCTCACACAGGCAATTGTTGTAATTATTCTGATTAGGAATCATTAGCTGGTGCAGCCTGCACAGCCTGACAGGCCCAATGCCTCCTCGGCAGCAGGCAGGCAGCCGGCAGGCAACCCAGCCCAGGGAGGGGGTGCCGGCCTGGCCGCCCTCCTGGAGGAGCAGAAAGCAAACAAAGCCAGCCTTGGGGAGGGCACAGGGCCGAGGCTGTGTGGTTAATGAAGTGCTCACATGCCACAAGGAGCCAACATTTACAGCTAAACAAAAACAAAGCCCCAAATCCACTGGGGGCCAAAGGACAGATGTCTGCTCGTCTGGAAGCTCACCTGGAGGATGGGAGGGAGGATGCAAGAACAGGAAGGAAAGGAACAGTGGGGAGGAGAGAGGAAGGGGAGGAGGAGAGAGAGGAGGAGGGGAGGAGAGGGAGGAGGAAGGGAGGAGAGGGAGGAGGGGGAGGAGGGGGAGGAGGAAGAGAGGAGGAGAGGAGGAGGGGAGGAGAGGGAGGAGGAAGGGGGGGGAGGAGGAGGGAGAGGGGAGGAGGGAGAGGAGAGGAAGAGGAAAGAGGAGGGGGAGGAAGAGGGAAGAATAGATAAAAGAAGAGAGGGGAGAGAAGGGAGGGAGAAAGAGAGTAAGGACAGGAGAGAGGAAGAAGGGAAGGAGAAAAAGGGGAAGGAGAGGGGGAAGGGAAAGAGGAAGGAGCAGGGAATGAAGGAGAGGAGGAGGAAAGGAAAGGGAGGAGTAAATGAAGGAAGAGAGTGGAGAGAAGGGAGGGACGAAGAAGAAATTTAAGAGAGGAGGAAGGGAAGGAAGAAGAGGAGAAAAGTGGGAAGGAGGAAGGAGCAGGAGATGAAGAGGAGGAGGAAGGCGGAAAAGGAATAGTTGGCAGCCAGCAGGGTCACCCTCAGAGGGGCCAGGAGTGCCCGGATGAATGGGGATCAGGGCTGGCCTGGCCCCTGGCACTGCCTACGACAATAGATAACATCCTAATGAAGCCATACTTGTAATCAAATGGCCCAGTCAGATTCTCCAGAGGAAGGAGGGCCAGAGGACAGGAAGGAAGGGTCATCAGACCTACCTCAAGCACTTGCTGGAGACTCGGCTGGCCGTCCACCATGCCTTGGATGATCCCGGTCAGCTGGAAGGAGAGAAAACAGTACAATGAACCCAACAGCAAGTACTACGCCCACCACAGAAACACAGGGCCTCTAAAAAGGGGTGCCTTCCCTCCTCAAGCACCTGCTGGGGCTCCCCATTGCCTAGTGTATACAATCAGGACTCCAGCTGATATCTGAGGTTCTCTCTAGCAGCAGTCCACCTTGAGACATCAAGAACCTTAGCTGTCTTCTGATTCCTGTTCTGCCCCCTCCAGCTCTACCCATCCCCTTTTGCCCTTCAAAGCGTCAGTGAACTGCCACCTCCTCCAGGAAGCCTCTCCTAGCTGAGAGCGCTCCCACCTCCTCACATCTCTGAAGCTCACTCACTTTGCCCCTGAGCCAATTACACTGGTAAACACATCCTATCCCCGCCATGAACTCGTCTGGGATAAAGAGCCTGCAGTTTTCTACCTTTGTACCCATCTCCTCTCGCACAGGAGGCCCCTGACCAGGATAGAGAACCCTGCTCCTGAAGGCCAATGCTCCCTGGAGCTCTTAGTCCAAACCCTAGAACAAGTCCTACCACGGTCCTTCTGCTCCATATGGAAGCTGGCTCCAAGCACACAGCCCTGCCTGCAGAGAGGACTGAGCACTGACCCAGAGCTGGTGGCCACCCACAAGAGGGTGATGGCTGCCAGTCTGCTCCCCTGGGCAAAGGGGCATCTGCACACTGGAAGTGCCCATACTACACATCCATGAGCATGTGCGTGCAGCGTGTGCAGGTCTGCATACTGACACATGGCTGTGCCCGTTCCACCTTCTTTTTAAAAGTTATGACATACTTTGTTTTCATATCCTATTTATTTCTAAATATAATCCATCCTTGTCTCCTACCCAAGAAGCCATTCTTATAACAAAGAGGAAAAAAAGGAAAACAAAGTTTAGCAAGAATTGGCTAGTGTTTTCAACACAGTCCACTGGGACATACAATTCTCCACACCCACGCCCCACCTCTACAAGGGGGCAGGTGCATCTTCTCATCTATTTGCTAGGGCCAAGTTCCTCCTTCCCACTTTTCTCCTCTTCTTCCTTCCCTTCCTCCTCTCTTAAATTTCTTCTTCGTCCCTCCCTTCTCTCCACTCTCTTCCTTCATTTACTCCTCCCTTTCCTTTCCTCCTCTTCTCCTTCATTCCCTGCTCCTTCCTCTTTCCCTTCCCCCTCTCCTTCCCCTTTTTCTCCTTCCCTTCTTCCTCTCTCCTGTCCTTACTCTCTTTCTCCCTCCCTTCTCTCCCCTCTCTTCCTTTATCTATTCTTCCCTCTTCCTCCCCCTCCTCTTTCCTCTTCCTCTCCTCTCCCTCCTCCCCTCTCCCTCCTCCTCCCCCTCCTCCCTTCCTCCTCCCTCTCCTCCCCTCCTCCTCTCCTTAGAAATATCCTAAGAACTGTGCCCCAAGAATAAGGGGCATTCCCAAAACTACTCTGGGCTCTAGATAAGTGGAATACCAGCCCCAATGGGTCAGAAGTTTCTTCTTTCTACAAACCAATGGAGGTTGACCTGCCCCTACCCACCCCCTCACCTCCACCCCCTCGGTCTCATGCCTGCACACTCCCAGGAACTGACCCACAAGAAGCCAAGGCCTAGAGGGCAAGAGGAAGCAGGGGCTCTACAGGCAGCAAAAAGGAAGACTTCTGGATGGGGAAACTGAGGCAAGGAGGTGGAACAGCCATATAAGGCAGAGGAAAATGAGGAGCCCTAGCTCATGTTCCACGTTGCAGTCCTGTCTATGGTCCTGCCTCAGCAATCACCCCCCCACAGGCCTGCTCTGATCATCTCAGTTCAGGCTGGGAGCCACAGACCCCACGATGTCACCCAGAAGGGGCATGAGCCAGGCAGTGGGGCAGAGAATTCAAGATCAAACACCTGCCTGAGAGGGCAGAACAGGCTGGCAGCAGCGGCCACAGCTGCCACCACTGTCGCCAAGCTCCTCCAGGTGGGCGCCCAGAGTTCATCAAGTCATTATTAGGGGGGATCTTAAAGAAGTGGAGGGCCAGGGCCACTCCATTTTATACTCTGGAAACTGTTTTTATATTAATCTGTATTTTAATTGGGTAACAGCGGCTGCCTACAGACTTCCCATGGTCGAACAGGAAAATAAATTAAAAAGATTAACGACACCGTTCCTTTACTCCATTTCAGCGGCAGCAGTCCCTGCCTGTTCCCCTCTGCACCCTTTCCCTGCCTGGGAAGCCCAAGGCAGGGGAGAGGCTGGAGGACCTCGGGAGAGCCACAGGGAGGGAGAAAAAGCCAAGGTCTCCTTGCCCAGGGAGCTGGACAAGAGCAGCAGCCAGAGCCCCATGTCCACAGGCCACACCAGAGTCAGCCTTAGCTCAACCTCTCCTCTGGGACTCCCAGAGCTCCTCTGACAGCCACCATCACAGCCTCCATTTCCCAAATGTCACACTTGGGTCAATATGCTAGTCCTGTCCCTTTGTATTGCACGCCCCCCTCCCCAATTACCTGGTATTTCCTGCATCTGTATTTTGACTCTACTTGTCTGTAAGAATGTCAGCTCCCTGGGGGCAAGGCCTATTCCTCTGTATCCCTGTTTCCCCAGCACTGGGCCTGACACAGAGAAGGAAATGCCTGACAGAGGCCAGCTAGGTGACGGTGGGCATTCCACCCAGCTGGTCAATGGCTGGGGACCCACAGGACCACAAGACCAACGGCTCCCCCAACCTAGCACCCCTTCCACAGCTTGTTGACCAGTCTGGGCTAGAGCCGGCTTCCAAGGCTTCCTCCTACCTGACTCCACAAGTCAGTCAGGGAACATGGATTAAGCTCCTATTACTTGCCGGGCACTGTGCTAAGTGCTGGAGATATAAAGAAAGGCAGGAGACAGGCCCTGCCCTCAGGGAGCTCCCAGTCTAATGGGGGAAACAACACACAGACAAGATGAGGGAAGGCAGACCAGGGAAAGTGTCCTGTTGGTATCATGTAAGGCAGATGGGGAAGCCAAGGTGAGGGCAGACAGTGAAAACACCCAGAGCTGGGAGGTGGGGGCCGGAGTCCCTAGCCCACAGCCCATGTGAGGTATAGAAGGTGTAAGGAGACTAAAAAGGTATGTGTGGGTGGGTGCAGCTCACAAAGGGCTGTGAGCACCCAACAGGGGGTCTGTTGCACCTTGGGGGTGCCAGGGAGCCACAAAAGAGATGACATCCCTCCTGGCTCAGGTGGCCAACAGGGCAAGTGCTGGAGACTTCCCTAGAGAAGGGACACTGGGTCTGAGCAACAGTCCCCACCAGGGAAGGGGAGCTGCTGGCCCCAATCACACAGGAATTTTCAGCATCAGAACAAGTGGGCCTGACTGCCCATCATCCATTCTCCAATAAGAGCCTCATCATAGCTCTAGGTGGTCAGGTGGGATCATCCCATGATCCAGATAAAGAAAGGGAGGCCCAGGGAGTTGAAGGGCGGCAGGAAGACCCAGGAGGCACCCTGCTGAGAAGGGGCTGGGAGGACAAGGCTGGCCTCCTTGGGAGAAGCTCTGGTTTCTGCAGGGAAAGGGAGAGAGTGACAGCTGGGCCCAAAGGGAAAACGTCCTGGTACCAGGTGAGAAGCAAAGCTTCCTCTGGCCCATCCAAAGCCCAGGTGGAGAGGTGCTCAGAGGCAGGAGGAGGGGTGCAGAGGCCACAGCAGGCTCCTCAGAGCCAGCCCCGAGTGAAGTGAGGAAAGCAGCCCCTCCGCTCCGATGCTCCAGGGCAGGAGAACAGATGTCCACCTGCTGAGAAGGCAGTGTCTGAGGAAGGTGGGCGAAGAAAGGGGCCCCATGGCCTCCCTGAACGTTCCCAGGCCAGGACTTGCTCTCCTTAACAGAGGGCAAAAAGATCCCGCCTGTGCCGGCAACTCAGGAGCTGGGTGAGGGCCAGTGTCCTGGGGGCAACTGTATGTCTAGTACCTGAGCCTAAGGTCACTGGGAGGTTGATCCCAACAGGACTGCGCCTGCCAAGTGCTCCACAAGGTCACTGACTATTATTATGGTTACTGTGAGGAGCCAGAACTATTCAAATGACTAGGAATTTCTCAAGCACTGTAAAGTTTGCAAATCACTTTGCCAAGATCTCATTTTGTCCTTACAACAACCCTGGGAGATAGATGCTATTACTGCCCCCATTCCACAGAAGAGAAACTCAGGAGGAGAGAAACTGGCCCAGGGCCACGCAGCTAGAAAGTACCTGAGGCTGAACTGGAACTCAGTTCTTTCCAGTGCCAGGTCTGGCGCTCAAGCCACTGGGTCCCCTCGCTGCGGGGAGGTCCGGCTTCTGGCCTTGCCTTACTTTACTCTCTCTGCTGCTGGGGCTGTTTCCCCTTGTTTGGAATGATAGACACCAGAGCTGAGAAGCAGGCTCCGGGTTCAGCCACCTCGAAGCAGACCTGCCTGCCCAGCCTCCAGTAGTCATGGTGGGTGTTGCCGAGGGCCCTTGGAGGGCCTGCTGCAGAGCCTCAGTCCTGAGGCCCCGGGATTGGGAGTAGAGGGAGTGGGCAGTGGCTGCCAGGGCCCAGACTCACTGCCAGTATCATGTCAGCATCCCGGGCTTTCTCCTTGCAGAGTTTATCTCTGGCACCATCATAGTCCACCAGCAAAAGGGAGACAGTTTGCTGATTATATAAGCACTTGTCCTAGGCATACAATCTGACAATCAGGCCTGCTCTTCCTTCCCAGACAAAGGAAGCAATAAATCTCCCCTTCCTAAGTACAGGTGTGAGAGACAAAACCCTTTACTGGCATTTAACAGAATGGACAGGGAGACACACACACACACACACAGACTGGGGGCGGAGAAGAGTGGGCAGAAGGCCCCAAGAGGAAGGAGCCCATCCCATCTGATCTCTATCCAAGCCACATCCTGGGCCTAGAGCACAGGCTGATGACAGAGCCTTGGGAAAAGACTGCTTCATTCACCAAGCTCAGGGCTACTGCTCCCAGGAAGGAAGAAGGGAGGCCTGAAAGGAGGGGTTAGGCCTCAGTCCGCCTCGCTAGGGGGTTCCACACATAAGTGTTCCTTACCCATGTTTCAAATCTCCTGGCACATGTGCTGACAGGGCACAAAGTGGACCAGGGAGCTGGGAGGAAGAGAGGGAAAGTCCTAGTGTTGGGAGAAACCCAAGGAGACCAGGGTCCCCCTGGCAGCCCCAGATCCCAGCAGCACTGACAACACGGCCTAAGTGCACACCACTGTTCTCTCTCTCCCTCCTTCTTTCTCCCTTCCTCTCTCTCTCCCATACTCCTCTCTCCCCCTCTTTGTCCTCTTTCTCCTTCTCCCTCCCTCCCCTTCTCTGTTTCTCTCTCTCTCTCTCTCTCTCTCTCTCTCTCTCTCTCTCTCTCTCTCTCTCTCTCTCCCCTCTCACATGCAGTCCAGATTTTCCACAGCAATCCTGGGGTGTCAGGCCCTTCCTGGAAGCCCATCCTGCTCTACTCAGGGCCAAGAAAAGAAAGTGCCACAGAGGTGGGGGGGGCAGGGATGAGGGAGCTGGAAAGGGAGGGAGATGAGAAAATGATGGCCAAGAAAGGCCTCTGGGAAGCCCATGAGCGCTCATAAGTGACCTCACTCACTGACTCAGTGTTCTCTTCCATCTAGATGCCATCTAGGGGACCCCTTAAAAACTTTCTGGAAAGACCTCACATTTTCCAGGGGACCCTGTGTCAGGGTCTCATTGGACCATCCCCAAATCCCTCCCCTCCCCACAAACTCCCACCCACTTGTCCAGCAGAGTCCAGGGCAGAGCTGGCCCTGGGGCTGTTGCCCCCTCCTCCCCAGAACTCTGGCTCTGCTACCTTGAGGACAGAGAACCAAGAAAAGGCCAGGCTGAACAAGGGAGGGTCCTAGGGCCAAATCACCATGTGATTGGCTGGTCTGACAAGGACCAGATGAGAGGGCTTGATGGCTGAGATGAGCTGGGGAGGCAATGGCAGCTGGGGGGCAGAGGGACAAGGGAAGGAAGGGGAGAACAGGGAGGGGAGGGGAAGACGACAAAGTAGAAGACAAGGGAGGGGGGAGGGGGGGGGAGGAAGAAGCACCTACCCCCCAGGAGTGCTGGAAAGGCTCAACTGCGATAGTCTGTAAAGTGCTTGGCTTCGCCCAGTCTTGGCACACAGTAGGCACCATGTAAAGGCTAGCCATTCTTCTTCACCACTGGCCTGCAGGGGGAGAGGAGCCAGGGCAGGGAGAGCCAGCCCAGGACAGTAGGGGCACCTGGTTGAGCAGTCTCTCTCAGCTCTCCAGCCCCCAGAGGAGGCAACAGAGGGGCCTCAGCAGCTCTGCTCGTGCCTGGCCGCCTTCTACATAGCAGGAATGTCATTTTCTGGTTGGTTAGGCTCTGTTTGCGCCCTGTCTCTTTCATTTATATGGATGTGGGAGAAGGTGACTGTCCAAAAGAGGACAATTTTTCTTAGTGACATTAGTGGGGCGGCAATATTAGAGATTCTCGGGGAGACAAAGCTCCGGGAAGCCCAGCGTCTCCCACTCTTGGAAGACTGGGAAAACGGCAGCTTGTTTCCAGCATCCCTGGGCCGCCTGGCCCTGCAGCCAAGAATTTCTAAGGCTCGCTCGCTCCTCATAGACCTGCTGATGGAGAGAGGCTGGCTGGCCACATGGGAAGGACGGCAAGTGCTCCCCCCTCCAGCTCAGGCTGCTCCAGCACTGAACAGGGAGGAGGGCACAGTGCTACCCTCCAGCTCAGGCTGCTCTAGCCCTGCATGGGGAGGAGGGCACAGCACCACCCCCCTCCAGGTCAGGCTGCTCCAGCCCTGCACAAAGCTGCCCTCAGGAAGCTCAGGATCCATAAGGCCCCTCAAAGATACCCTGCAAAGGTTGCCAAGGGTAAAAGTCCCTAAGAGAAAGGGGGCCAGAAAACTGTGAAGGTGGCATTCCCCACCTCCTCTATGCTCATTACCCAGTCTCAGCTTCTGGCCCCGAAAGCCTGTCTGAGGACTCTGGTTCTCAACAAAGCCTCACTCCAGGCCCTCATCCTGCCTTCATCTGTAGCACATCAAAGTGTCTCTGGGCCCAAAGCTCCCTCCTCCCCAAAACCCTTCCAGGACCACACTCTTTACCTCTGTACAGAAAGGTGTCAGCTGAGGATGGACGGCCGGCTGCACGTACATGTGAAATGTGGACTCAATTTCCATCGTCTGACCATTTAGCTTCAGAATAGGGAATTCAATGATTTCCTACACAGAGGGAAAGAGGGAAGGGGAAAGAGAGAAAAAGAAAGACGGAGACAGACAGTGAGCATAAGAGAACAAGAAAGAGGAAGACAGAAGAGAAAAGAGAGTGAAAAGGGAGGAAGAGAAACAGAAGGAAGGAGAGAAAGAGACAAGACAGAGAAGAGAGAGAGTTTTTATAATAATCAGTTTCAATTCAACAAACATTGATTAAGCAGTTAATACACGAAATGGAGGCCAGGCCTTGGAGTCAAGTGGGCCTTGGCTCTGGGTCTCCCTCTGACTCCTATGGACTGTGTGATGGTGGACAAGTCCCTCACCCCTTCCATGCCCCAGGCCCGAGGAGACACTGTCTCCTCCCTGCAAATTCCCTTGAGAGTGAAATCACAGATCTGCACCAAAAATAAAATGTATCCAGCACTAGGGACACCATGACCAAATGGAGAAGTCCCTGCCCTCCAGCAGCTTTCCTTCCATGTAAGCAGTGAAGGACAGATGAGCTAAGGAGGGGCTGAGGAAAGGCTTTAGGCAGGAGGTGCTGAGTTGAGCGGGAGTTTCTGACAGACATTCCAGGCAGGACAGATTGTCCACCAAAGGCCCAGGGGCAGGAGATGGGATGCTGAGTCTAGTGAACTGGGGGGAGGCTGGAATATATGTGAAATACTGAAGCAAGTCTGGAAAAGCAGGCTGACTCCAGAAAGTCAGGCTGAATTCAGATTTTCATCCCAGACCCCAAAGAGCCCAACTGATGCTCCTTAACCTGGGGGGCAGCACAGGCACACTTGGGCAGCTGAGTGGAGGCCAGGAGACCAGCAGGGATGAGCACCTACATCAAGGTAGGGACTAAGGGAGCCGAGAGAGCTCCACCAACTGGAAATGCTCCCTCTCCTCCTCCCTTCCCTTCTTTCCCACCCTGACTCTCCCTCTTTCTCATCATTCACTCCCTAGAATTCAGTTCCTGTTCTGAGCCTGGAGCACAAGATGCCTGAAATGGGCAGAACCCCCAAGCACTAGCAGGCTCCCCTCTTCCCAGGCCAGGCCTGGCTCCACCACTCTCTCACTAGCTCAGAGACTCTGGGTGAGCAAACACATCATGTCACCTCTCTGGGCTTCAATTTCCTTATGAAGAGTCAATCAACAAGCATTTATTAAGCACCTACTGTGTACCACCAAGCACCATGCTAAGTACTAAGGACATAAAAAATGAGCAAAAAACATCACTGTCCTCAAGGAACTTACATTCTAGTAGGGGAGAGAACACACACATACAAGCTACAGACACACTAAAGAAAAGGGAATCTTAGCAGGGAGAGCACAGGCACCTGGGAACCCAGAAAAGAGCTCCAGCTGAAGGGGGTGTTTGAACCGAGCCTCCAAGGAAGTCGGGGATCCCAAGAGATAGCAACAGGGCAGAAAAGCATGGCAGGCCCAAGGGTCAGCCCATGCCAAGGCACACAGAAGGGAAATGAGGGGGCAGGCCACCTAACTGAGAGGAGGGTCAGCCCCCCAACAACAAAGAAGGAAGAGGCCGGAGTGGGGGGGGATTGTCTAAGATGCCTATGAGACATCTAGTTCAACATGTCCCAGAGATGGCTGGTGATCCGGACTGGAGCTCAGCAGAGATGAAGGCTGGATATAAAGATCTGGGGACCCTCTGCACAGGGGTGAGAACTGATCCCCAGCACGACAGCTCAAAACAGGGCTTCTGAAGCTCTTCTGCATCACAGACCCCCCCCACCCCCACCTGGGCTGCTGACCCTGGCGGACCCCACCAAATATACAAAGAAAACCAACTGTAATGAAACACAATCGTCAAAACATTTTAAGAACAAATTCAAAGGCCTCAGGTTAAGTATAGAGGAAAAAGAGGACACAGGAGAGAACCCCAGGGATACCCATAGTGAGTGTGATCTGGATGATGAGCCAGCAAAAGAGGGAGAGAGGGAAGCAGAAAGGAGTATTGATATGGCACCTCTAATGTACCAGGCATTGTGCTAATCACTTAAGAGTTATCACATCTGATTGTCAGACAATCCTGGTGTTATCCCCATCATTGTTATTATTTGGAGAGGGGAAGATAGGGCAGTTGGGGTTGACTTGCCCAAGGTCACATGGCCAGCTTTTGTGTTAAGTGTCTGAGGATGGATTTGAACTCAGGTCCTCCTGACTCCAGGGCCGGTGCTCTATTCACTGTGCCACCTAGCCACCCCTTATCCCCATTATTATTAATGTGGATATTATTAGCTACGATTATCCCCATTTTATTGTTGAGCAGACTGAGGTCGACAGAAGTTCAGGGACTTGCCCAGGATCACACAGCCAGTAAGGCTCAGAGGCCAGACTGGAGCTCTGGTCTTCCTGACTCCACTGAGACACCAGCTCTGCCTCCTGAGTGGTCAGACAAGCAGACAGTGAACCAGGAGAGAGCAGTGTTACAAAAGCCAAGAAGAGGTGATCAATGGCATCCAAGAGGCCGAGAAGGTTTGGACTGAGACTGTTAGATTTGGCCACAAAGAGAACACTGTTAATTCTGGAGAAAGGAGTTCCCGCTGAATGACGGATTCATAGCTAACTGCAGGGGGGTCAAGAGAGAGCAAGAGAAGACTCAGAGACACCCTGTTCTCACAGAACTTAGCTGAAAAAAATGGGATCCACAGGATGACAGTGAACATGGAGGGAAGGATCATGGGAGGAAAGACATGGACACAGGTGTAGGCAGTCAGGAAACATCTCGGGACAGGGAGAGAGTGGGATGGTGGAGGGGTGACCTGCCAGAGGAGATGGGAGGGAATGGGAACAAGTGCCCAATCATGCTGTGGGGGGAGGCAGGAGGTCAATGCCCCAGAGAGCTCCATTTCCTCATTCGTCCTGGGGTGGGGGGGTGTTACATGTGACTTTGCTCACAGAGCAACTATGAGGATCAATGACAGTGTGAGTACTGAGTGCCCTGTGAACCTTCAGGCAGTCTAGAAGCCTCAGGACAGACCCGATGCTCCTACAACATGAGCTAGGATGGCTGTCTGCCTGTGGGTCTGCCAGGCGCCCCCCCAGAGCCTGCCTTGACCATAAGTCCTCCTCAATCACACAGCCCTATCTGATTGATGTTAACATTAATTTTAAAGGTGTGCAAAGGGGGCGGCTCCTCCTGGCCCCCCCATATCCCAGACCTACTGCCCTGTTTGGGGGGAGGAAACACTAAGAACCCCCTTTCCCGTGCCCAAATGCCAGCCTCCACCTGCCAGCCTGCCCGTGTGTCTCTGCTGGCAGCAGGCAGGGGAACCAAAAAGCAGCGATTCATCAGCAGGACCGCCAAGGATACAAATGACCCTCCATCAGAAATGGGCACCGATCTGTTCACAGAAAGTTCACACCATGCCAGGAGATGGGCTCCTTAATTATTTCTTAAAAAAAAAAAAGTCTGAAGCCAAAAAGAAGAAGAGACTGGATAAAACCCACTAAGAGCCATCTCCCCCCGCCTGGCACCCCCTCCCCAAGCCCAGGAACTTAATGGAGGAGGAGGAGGAGCAGGAGGGACAATTTGTTTGGTGTCTCCAAGATTAATTTGTCTCCGTTATTTAATAGAGATGCACAGCGCCAAGGTTCTGGCGTGCAAATGAGCCAGTGGAGTGATGGCTCCTGGAGCTGCCTGCCTCCCCAACGCTCCAGGAGAAGGGAAGTGCCAAAGTGGGGCGGGGGTGGGAGGGAGGGGAGAGCGGGGAGGGGAGAGGATAAAAAAAATTATTGCTTTTTAATATTCAAAAACAGTTTGCGAAATTTAATCAAAACAGAGGAAAAGCTAACATTTTTACCACTTTGACATTTTTATTAGCGCTTTCATAAATTTTTAAAACATGAATGGAATTAGTTTACAACAAAAAAAAAAAAACTGCCCTGAAAACATCTGGAAGAGACAAATAGGAAATAATAAAAAAATAAATAAAAGCAAACTCCTCCGAGTGAAATTAGCATGTGGAAAAGGCAGTCACTGCAGAGAGGGGATGGCATGGCCCTGGGCCTGGAGGGCAGCCCAGCAGCCCTGACAGGTATCAGAGCTTCCTCGGTGCCCCCTCCCTGGGTCACTGCCCCCCTCCCAGCCCAGCAAAAGGTTCTGCCTAAGGTCCTGCCAGCACCACACTGGGTGGGCAATGCATCTCTTTCCAACCCAACCTCTAATGGCTAGGCCTGGGCTGAGGACAGTTCCAGTCACTGACCAAAGGCAGAGGCTTAGAGAGAGAGAACTTTGCAGTTGAGGAGGATGATGGCGCTGGGGGGAGTAGAAGGTAACAGACAATGCCCAAGGGGAGGCCTGGGCCCACCTGCTTTTCCAACAAAGCAAAAATCCAGCTAAATTGCAGGGGCTGCCTCTCTCCAAGATACCTGGCCCAGGAGCCACCCTCAAGGGGTTTGGGAGGCCCCCCCCAAGGGGCTGGCCTGTCTCTGCACCCTGCCCCCCCCCGCCTGTCTGAGAGGGCTTGCTGCCCTGGTATCTAAGGCAACTCCTCACTAACCATGTTAGCTAGAGCCACAATGAAATTTAACCTGTGACACAACGGCACTTTTCATTTAAACTTTCATTTGGAGGGAAGCAGTGTTTGGAGACCTGCAGTTTGTCCTGCTAATAAAGACAAGTGTTGGGACCTTTCAGGGTGCCATTCATCTTTGGCCTTTATTAAATTCAATTTTCTTAAGCCCATGATACATTATGAAATTAGGAGTTGACATTCCTCTGGAAACAAAAATATCTATCAAACATAAATAAAAGGGAAAAACCCGCTATTACCAAGAATTTATGGTTTAAAGTTGATCTCTTTCCACTTTCGTACAAGCACATGGCTCGTTTCAGAGATCCAGAACGCTATTACAGATCGAGAATTTCATTAGTATTTCTTATGAAATGCTAAACACTTTAGCTCCCAGGCTCCCCATCACAGCTATTGTCATTGCCTCCCCTGGGCCAAAGGGAACAGCTGCTGTCCACCACCCCTGTGCACCAAGCCAGAGTCTTCTCTCCCTCTGTCCCAGGAAGGCCTGGTCAAACCCTAAAGGGATGGAGCAGAGAGAGAAAGAAATAACCCAGCAAAACAGTGTCCCAGAAGCCTCCTGGGCCCCTACATCCCCAAAGAGAAAGGGGGCTGTCAGAGCCCCTCTGCCATGGTTAGGCAGCTCCCAGTCTAGGTGGGGGTGAAGGCTCCAGCAGAGGTAATACACAAGAGAACATGCCCAGGGAGGTCTGCAAGCCCAGCCCAGAGGGAGAGGAAGGACATACGGTGAGCAGCTGCAGGGAGCCAGGGAAGGATGCAGAGGCCAATACAGAGCTGTTGAGCTTGACAAGAGCACAGAGCATGTGAAAAAAAGTATTAGCAGATAAACGTGGAAAAGAAGGATGACAGATCACACCGGGCCTTGAAGGCCACACACAGGAGTGTGAACTTTACCAGGGGGAAACAGGGAGCCACTGAAGGTTTTTTGAACACAAGAATGCTGCAGCTACACCTGTGCATCAGGAAGAGGATTCTGGCACCTGAGTGAAGGATGGATGAGAAAGGGAGAGGCTAGAGGCGGCCCCAAGCCTGGCACAGGACAGGTGTGGATTCAGCTCAGTGTCTAAGCCCAGGCAGGTGAGTTAACCAGATAGACTAGGATGGTGGTAGAGAAGACAGATGGAGGGTGGGGGTGGAAGATAGGCTGTGATGGGGACAAAAAAGAGGCAGATCCAGTTTCCCCCAAGCTTACACTCCCCTTCTCAGACCAGTGTTCTTCAGATAAGCTGCCTGGGCCACCAGACCAACATAGTGTAACAAGACCCACAGTGAACGCAAAAATCCAGGTACACAGGGGACCCAAAGATGGATCGGTGTGGGGTGCATTTATTAAGTACTCACCATATGCCAGGCACTAGGGATAAAAATCCAAGCAAGTCAATCTCTGCCCTCAGGAAGCTTATATGTGAATAGGCGGTGATTTGCACAAAGGGCATGTGGCCCAGTGTGGAGGTGGACGGGGTAAAAGCTCTCCTCCTGGAGCCCAGTGTTGGGGGGAGGAAGAAGGGAGAGATGAGAATGGTGGCTGAGTGCAGGCAGGAGGGGCTGGTGATGGGAAGGAACCAAAGGTTTCCACATCAAGCTTCCATTGTGCTGCTTATAGGAGACCCCAGAATGGAAGTAAGAGCTGGTATCCAAGACCTGGCACCAACAAAGATTGCCCAGGAGCCTGACAAGCCCCCAGAGGCCATCAAGGCAGGCCATCCAAACAGTGGCCAGCAAATTCCCACAGGCTTCAGAGGTACTTAGTAAACGCTTATTGACCAAAGAGCACAGAATCCAAGACTATCTTGGCGGGGTTGGGAAGACCCTAAGACTTGTGGTCAGAGGGGTCAGGCTTTGAGTCTTGGCTTTGCTATCTTCCATCTGACCTTGGAAGCTACAAACCCTTCCCCTTTTCTGGGCCAAAGACTGTAAAAGGCGGGCTGGGGGAGGAGGGTGAGGTGGGCTACGTGATCTCCAAGGGCCCTTCTGGCACTGAATCCAGTGTTCCTGCAACAGCCAGGGATGTCTCTTTTCCAAAAATGCCTGGTAGACCAGGTCCTCTGCTGGCCAGACAGAGTGCCCTCATCCCAGAGGGAATGGGCTGCCTGGTCAGCAGACCTCTCTGCTGTGGGCTCAGAACTGATTTTTTAAAAACATCATTTGTCACACAAATCAATCACCCCAACATTCCCCCAAATACCTCAAACTGATGTGAACAGCCAGGCCCAGGCTGCAGGAGGCACAGTTTTCTGTCTACTCCTGAGCAGGCCTAGAATCCACATCAATGGCAGCGCCTACCCAGCTTTCCCCATTCTGAACATCCCCCAGGCTGCCACCCTCCAATGTCTGCTTTTCCCTACTAACCCCAATGCCAGCAGCCATTCCCAATCATTTTTAGGTGAATCTTCCTAAGGCAAGGCGCTGAACTGCTCCTTCCTTGACTCTAGATAAAACTCAATCTGGCTTGGGCCCATCTGTGTAGTCCCATATCCCACAACTCTTCTTCACCTAATCCTTGCTCTGGCAACACTAGACTGGCCCTGGCACTTGTCACTCCAACATCTACCTCCTTACATTAGCTCAAGCTCCCCCCAATGTCCAGGAGGCCTTCCCCCTCTCCCTCCCACCTACAGACTAACATGGCAGGTTGGAGCACTGGGCTGATTCATACAGGGTGAAGTTTAAGGGGGTGAGTAAAATGTCTTCCTCCCAGGATGCAGATATCAACTTCACAGGGACAAAATGGGGGAGGCAACAGTTTATTGGATATGAGCTGGGTGGGGGGAGGGTTGGTATAAGATCAATATAAGTCAACAATGTGGCAGACAGGAATATCTCAAAGATTATGGAAAACAGGACAGGGACCACAGGGCTAGAGAAAGGAAATAAGGTCCTGATTTTCAAGAAAAGAAGGGAACAGCCCACAAACACTTGGATTTGTAGGGCTCAACTTGGATTCCTGGGAGAATTCATTGACGAGATGGTTGGGAAAGAGAAGAAAAGGAAGAGGGGGCTACAAGGAGCCAGCCTGGCGTCCACAAGGACGAGTCCAGCCAAACCAAGCCCACGCCCATTGTAACTGAGTTGTTAACATGGCAGATCAGAGGACACTGGGGAAACGGCTCAGCTGAACGTTTACCAAGCGTTTGGTATCCCAGGCTGGTCTTAGGGAAGATGGAGGTGTATGCTAGCAATGACACAACTCGATGTATTCAGAATCGGCTAAACGGCCAGACACCAAATATGTCTGGGGGCATTGCCACATATGTAAGAGAGCAGAAAAATAGGCCTGTACACAAAAGCACAGGTCCCTATGATGTACCCTTTGCTTTTCTTTTGAAGCGTACAGTTAGTCCAACCCGGCCTGCTTGTCTGAGCTTCTGTCTGACCTTCCTTCCATCTTCTTCTCTGCATTTAAAAGAAAAAAAAAGATGCCTCAATGACCCTCTTCTTGTTGCTACCTTCTCTCTATCCCCTTTCATCTGTTCACCCAGCCCCTTTTGGAAAAAAGAATAGAAAACAAAGTCCTCGTAACAAAAATGCAGAGTCAAGCACAATTAATTCCCACTTTGGCTGTGCCAGCAAATGTCTGCTGGACTCTGCATCCTGAGTCTAGCGCCCTCCATCAGGAGGTTACGGCAGTGTTCTGAAGTCACAGCTGTTCACTGCATTGATCACTGCTCTTAAGTCTCAGGGAGTAGTTTTTAATGGCTCAATGTCAGTGGGGTAGGAAGTCTCCAGTGGGGTGCCCCAGGGATTGGTGCTTGGCCCTGAGCTATTTATTTAACATTTCATCCATGACAAGGATACAGGCAGAGCTGGCACACAACCAAATCTACAGAGGGCACAACACCAGGAGGGAGGGGGAGAGTCAGGAGGGTCTGAACAGGTTAGAATATCAGGCAGAACTAAGAAGATGAAGTTTAACAGGAAGAGATAGGAAGCTTCCCACATGATCTGGTCTTCATGGATTTTTACACCATGGTAGCTGGGTGTGTTTGTGTCAGGGGAATACACACATGCATGCACGCAGGTTTTCTACCTGCCCGTGTCCAGTTCTAATGGAAGGGAGGCTCCCCTTGTTTGTACACACAATGATTACATGAGAGTCCCTTTCCTTCCTTTCCTCCTACCGCTGCTCCCCGAATGCCCAGCATGTTCTCATTTCTTGCTTTTCCTAAGATCATCAAAACCAAAGAGAGCCACCTCAGGACCTCTATGGCCCCTGAAGACATCAAGGGTCTGAGAGCACTCGTGTTTCTTCTCCTACTAGAATGTAAACAAATGATCAGTCAGTCAGTCACGAAATTCCAAATGATGAAATGGATTTGCTGTTACTTGACTCCTGTGCCTCCTTTTCAGAGGGTCTACTCTATCTGGCCTTGTCATCAACCAAGCTCGGAAATCCTCCTCTGTACCAGTGGGCCATTTTGTCCCCTGCAGGGTTATGCTCAATTCTGCCAGACGGGTTATTTCTGGTTGTAAGCCTTTCTCGTCTGCCTTTCAGAAGAGAATCATCTAAGCTCTTTCCTTTACATCAGCAGCTGCCAAATCTCTTGTGATCCAGACTGTGGCTCCTTGGGTACCTGAGTTCTTCTAGTTGCTGGCAATCTTTCCTCTTTGACCTGGAAGTTCTGGGTTTTGACCATAATGTTCCTGGGGGCTTTCATGTGGAGGTTTCTTTCAGAAGGGTTGGTTAATGGAGTCTTTCTCATTTTACTTTGTCTGCTGTTCTAAGAGATCTGGGAAGTTTTTGTTTTTGAATCCCTGAACTATAACCAGCCTTTGGGGAAGGGGGTATAATCTTCATAAACTTTTCCATCCAGTCCAGGGTGATACAAAATGTCTGTTGCAAGTCTGCAGAAACTATAAGGAAAGACATGCAAGAGGAGGCAGAAGGCCAGGCGTGCAAGCCCTGTGGACCCAGAACTGGAGACAGGAACAGAGCAACACTTACAAGCACTCCCGCAGCGGGCCAGGGCAGGCCCCAAGTAGCACACAGCCCACGCCTGCTCCCACAAGGCCCAGGAGCCTGACATTCTCTCTCCTACACCTGTTTTCTAGGTCAATTGCTTTTGATAGCATGTACCTTATGCTTTCTTCTGGTTTTTCAATCTTTTCATTTTCTAAAAAAGGTTTCTTGTCTCACGGAGTTGCTGCTTTCTAGTTGGCCTATTCTAATTTTCAAGGAGTTCAGTGCTTGGGTATGGTTTATCACCAACAGTTTTAAGCTTCTCGTTCACCCTGTCCTCCCTTTCTCCTGCCTTGCTGTTCCACTCCATTTTCTGCCTCTTTGTCTCATTTCCTCTAGGTACTCAGGCACCTGGTGGCCAGGATTCTCTTTTTCTATTTGGATTTCTGACAGAGGAACTCTCTCTTGCTAGGCTCTCTCCTGGGATTCTCTCAGTCCACAATAGTTCTTTGCTGTGTTAGGAATTTTCTTCTGTTTATTTATTTCTCCTGCCCCAATTTCTGACTTGGGGGCTTTGTGTTTGGGTCAGACTTGGTTCTCTTTTGTATCTTAGATGTGTGGGCACACCCTGCTTTGGTCTTCCGTCTTAACAATGGCTAAAGCCTTGTACTCTGCAGTAATCCCTAGGTTTTGGCTCACTCTTCTGGTAGTTTAACTGAAGTTTTGGTCTTGGCTACTTCTATTTCCTCCTCACTGCACAATCCTGAAACCAGATCTATGCCTTCCTGTGACCCTGACAGGTCCCAACCAGATGTTACTGTGTGCTCTGGTGGCAGGCATCCTGAAAGAATCCAGGTGCTGCCCTGGCCCTGTGATGCCTGCTGTGGTTCAGCTGGGGCTTGAATGGGGCTCCCTCTGACCCTGTCTCCTCCAGTGGCATGAGGAGGTCCACCTGAGCCCTCCTGCCTTGTCTCCTGAGTTCAGTACCTGGGCAGGTCTCTCAATCACAGGCTTTGTGTTGCTTACAGGTGCTCCTCTTTGCTTTCTGCATCACTGTCCTTCAGGTTTCCTTTCAGATATTTGCTGGGGTATCTTTGCAGAATCAGGGCTCCTCTAGGTGCTAACACACCGCCGTCTCTAGTTCCACAGTCACGTCCCAGTTCAGGTTGCTGCTGGCCATTCTTTCCTGGGTTATTCCGTCTCCTCTGCGGTCTCCCTGACCCAAGTACCCTGCCTGGTCTCCTCACTCCAGCACATTTCTATACTTTACACAAGGGGTTTTTCCATATGTGGAGGCCTTCCTCCTCCTCGGTGAATGAGGGCTTCCCTATTGCCTCTAGAATAAAAGGCCCTTCACAAACACACCCCCACTTCTCTTCTCAGCAGGACTGGACGCTACCCTCTTCGTTTTGATCTGGCCCTCCACCTCCAGCCTCTCTGCCCCCCAGAGCCCTGCCCTCCCTCCAGTTCTTGCATGAAGCCATTCTAGATCTCCCCTCCCAGGTGACCTTTCCTTCACTTTTTATTTGCACTTATTCTCTTTATGTTTAGTCTGTTTACACTTACATGAACTGGAGTGTGTGCTCCCTGTGAGCAGCAATCACTTCATTCATTCTAAGCAAAGGGCCAGTGCCAGCACTGAATAACTGCAGTCCTCGATGCTCAAGCAAGTATTGTGAGAGCCCACACCCACCCTTCCCTGACACCTAGGGGCCTCCAATGGAGGGAACAGCAGCTCCCACTTCTGTCCTAAAGGGGCAGGAAAGGGCTGAGGGAAGGAGGTTAGGGGCAACCCAGGAGAGCAGGAAGGAACAATCCCTCTGCACTTTGCTCTGGTCAGGCCATGTCTGCAGTACAGTAGTCGGGTCTGGGTCCTACGACTTAAGTAAAAAACATTCATTAAGTGCCTACTGTGTGCCAGGCATGATGTTAAACACTAGGGTCACAAAGAAAGGCAAGGACACAGCTCCTGCCCTCGAGGGGTTACCAGTCTAATGGGGGAGACAATATACAGAGAACAAGGAACATCAAAAAAAGGTGTCTACAGTGAAAATGGAAGGTGACTCTGAGAGAAGGCTGGGAAAGGCCCCCTGCAGAAGGGAGGACGTGTGCTGAATCCCTAAGGAAAGCAGGGGAAGCGGGGTAGGGAGGCAGGCAGGGAAAAGGCCCTGAGCTGGGACACACCGTCCCTCAACTGTGAAATGGATTCATGGAAGTCAAGTCTTAGAGGCTGTTAAGGTCAGAAGGGCTCAGCCTGGAAAGCCTAACAGCCTTTTCCATTTGATCCCAGGGATAGGGAACCGTTAGGGTTTACTGAGGGGAGGCGGGGCCAGACCAGAGCAGCTGAGTGGAAGATCACACAGCATCAGCCAGCACAGCCTCACCCCTGACTAGCTCTATTTCTCACACAGCCACTAGGGTCGCACGGTGGTCAGCTCTGTGCCCTTAGGGCTTGGGGACCCACTGGGAAGCCATAGCCTAGGTAACAGCGTGCTCCAAGAAGGCACAAACTGGAGGGGACTTTGGGTAAAGTCTATGGTAGAGCCTGTCAGACACAGACCCTTGTTATGAGGGAGGGTTAGGTGGGGGGGAAGGGGCACAGAGATCCACCATGCCCTACTGGAAAGTTGGAGGGGGTATGGAGGAAGATAAAGGAGACAGCGGATTGGAGGAGAGGATATCCAGTGGGATCGCTATTTTGGGGTGGTGGGTAGGGAAAAATGGGGAGAAAATTTGTAACTCAAAATCTTACAGAAATGAATGATGTAAACTAGAAGTTAATAAAGCATTTGATAAAGTAAAAAAAATACATCTGTAACCCATACACAAAGCCTATTGCTATGAGGCTCTCCTCACTGATGGTTATCAATGCCCTGTGCTTGTGTGAGAAGTTTGGCAGAGCTGTCAAGAGCAGGAGAAAGAGGGGCAGCTAGGTGGCACAGTGAATAGAGCATAGCCCCTGGAGTCAGAAGGACCTGAGTTCAAATCCGGCCTCAGACACTTAACACAAAACTGGCCATGTGACCTTGGGCAAGTCACTTAACCCCAACTGCTCTGCCTTCCCCCCCTCAAAAAAAAAAAAAAGGCAAAAACTCTGGCAGCTGAATGGAGGATAGGCTGGGATAGGGAGAGGCTGGAGGCAAGGAGACCAACCAGAAGACTACTAGAAAAGTCTGGGTGAGGACTGATGGAGCGAGAGAAGGTATTGGGTGTGAGAAATGCTGAAAAGTAGAAATCCAAGATTTAGCAATGGACTGGATATACAGAGTGAGCTCAAGTGAGGAATCAAGGATGGCACCGAGGCTGAGGGCCTGGACGACCTTCGATGTAATAAGAAAGGCAGGAAGAAGAGACTCTATTTCGGACATGTTTAGTTGGAGATGTCGGTAGCTGGTGTTATAGGAGAGAGAAAGAATTGACAGACCTGGGGATCATCTGCATAGAAATGATAAATGAGACAGAGTGGGTGACACTTATGGGATGTGATCTGGATGAAGATCCCACAAAAAAAAAAAGGACACAGACAGGTCAGCAAGGTAAAAGGAAAACCAGGGGACGGCAGGATCACAAACACTCTCAGGGAAGACTATCCCAGAGAAGTGGGTGATCAACAGTGTCAAAGGCTGCAAAGAGATCAAGAAGGGTGACAAGGGAGAAAATGCCATTAGATCTGGTCACTTTGGAGGGAGCAGCTTCAATTGAATGGTGAAGTCAGAAGCCAGATTGCAGAAAATCGAGAAAAAAGGAGAAGGGAAAGGTGAGACATCACTTGTGGATGGCTTTCTTAAGTTTAGTCAAGAAGGGAAGGTGAAGAGGACGATAGTTAGCGGAAATGGTCAGATGGAGCGAGAGCTTTTTAAGGATGAGGGGTGTTTGTAGACAGCAGGAAGGAAGCGAGTGGATAGAAAGAGACCAAATAGGAGAGAGTGGAAATGACAGTGAGGGATAGGAGAAGAAGGGATGAGACGGAACCAAGCGTGCAGGTGGAGGAGAAAGGCCAACCTCCTCATGTGAGACAGGGACAATCAGAAGAGGCGTATGAATGATGAGACATGAGGAGGGAAGAAACAAGAACTTCTGGTAAATGGCCTCAGTTTTTGGCATTAAAATACATGGTGGGGCTTGGGATGCTATCAGAACCTTGAGGAGATATGAGAATGTTCAGAACAGCTGCTGTAGAGAGTGGGATAAGTGATTCAATTTGCGAGGTGTAGAAAGATTGCCTTATGAAATTGAGGGGATGCCCATCAATTGGGGAATGGCTGAACAAGTTGTGGTATATGAACGTAATAGAATACTACTGTGCTATAAGAAATGAGGAGCAGGTGACTCAGGAAAGACTTATATGAACTGATGCTGAGTGAAGTGAGCAGACACTGCTCACAGGAACGGCCACATTGTGTGATGGCTGACTTTGACAGACTTAGCTCTTCTCAGCAATGCAAGGATCGAGGCAGCTCCAAAAGACTCACAATGGAAAACGCTGTCCACATCCAGACTAAGAACTATGGAGTCTGAATGCAGACCAAAGCAGACGACTTGCTCTTTTTTCTTTTGTTGTTTGTTTTGTTTTGTTTTTTCTTGGTTCTAATACTTGTTTAGAACATGACTAATGTGAAAATGTTTAATATGAATATATGTAGAGCTTATATCAGATTGCATGCCATCTTTGGGGGAGGGCAAGAGGGGGAGAAAATTTAAAACTCAAAAACTTATGGAAGTGAATGTCAAAAACTAAAAATGAATTAATTAATAAAAGGAAATAAAGAGAATGTCTTATGGCAGTGAGGGCCCAGCAGAGATTGTATAATACCCTAAGTCGGTAGTGGATAGAGTTTGCATAGTTTTGTGGTTTTTCTCCAGTTGGAGGAGGATGAGAATGACCCAGGGAATAATTAGTCATGGGTAAAGGAGGCAGGGGGCCTGAATACAGGGAACAGTGTAGAGCTGAGCTGACTCAGCAGGGGATCAAGCTAGGGAAGGGAGAGAGTATAGCCAGTGCAGGGGGGAAAGACCTGAGAAGAGGATGCTCATGATCACGGCAGTGAGTTCTCATATGGTGCTTTAAAGTTTGCTAAGGGCCTTTAAAATATTACTTTACTTTATCCTCACAAAAGCCCTAACTAACTGGACAAAAGCAACCCCATTCGGAGCTACTGCATGGGGGACGTAAGCTAGACTAGAAGCATGCCAGATGAAGACGGGTGTGCAGCGCTGCAGAATCTCTCCAGTCATCTTTAGAAACAGAAGACACTGGCCTCTGACTGGTGGAAGCAGGGAACAGAATAGATTCCCAAGGTCCTTTCCCACCCTAGGACCTAAGAAGGAGCTACTATTTGCCCAATAGGAGACTACTCACTCTTTCCCCCAAAGAAGAGGCTCCCACCATGGCCAGGATCATGGAGGCTTCTGGAAACAGCCTTGAAAGCCCAGAAAACAGGACAGCTAAGTGGTACAGCAAATACAGCACCGGCCCTGGAGTCAGCAGGACCTGAATTCAAATCCAGCCTCAAACACAACACAAAACTAGCCGTGTGACCTTGGGCAAGTCACTTAACCCCAATTGCCCTGCCTTCCCCCTCCGAAAAAAAGCAAAAAAAGAAAGCCCAGAAAACCCAAGCAGGGCTTTGGGGGAAATGTCCTGGGACTCTGGACAGAGGAGGTGCGCTCAGCTGGGGGGGAAGAGAGTGTGTCCTGGAAGCCAGACTCTAAATGGGATAGGGTTCTTCAGTGGTGGCTGTGGCAAAGGGAACAAGGTTCTTCGGGGTGTGGTGGGGAGATCCATCAGTAGGGGAGAGGGTCCTGAGAGCCAGTTTCTGTAGGGGAGAGGTCCCAGGGTACCTGGACAGAGTAGAGAAGGGGGGGGGGGGGAGAAGGGCTATGTTTGGAAGCCAGGCTCTGCAGGGGAGGAGTCACTCAGAATATACAAGGGCAGGCAGAAAGATGGGCACTATGGGCCTATGCAGAGGATGGGCACTCAGTACCTGTGGGATCCAGGCGTCATACTCTACACTAGGCAGAAGCAACACAGTTCGCTTCAGTTTCTCTGGTTTGTATTTTTTTAAGTCATTTTATGCACAAGGAGCTTATTTCTTAAACAAACACTCGTGGTTTTGATTTACACCGAAGACGGCTCCTAAATAATTTATGGCGGGTTAAATTTATTGCAGAGCCCTGGCTGGCTGCAAATTCGAATTGCCAAATAATTAGATTTTAGGGCCAAGCTTATAAATTACCCGTCGATTTGTCCGGACTTGTTTGTCAGCTGCTTTGTGCCCCAGGTCATCTTTGGCATTGGGCTATTTGTGTTTTAATTGTTGATTTGCACTTTGACAGATGAGAGCAGACGCCTCCAAGTTTCAGGGGGAGGACGGTGGGGAAATCAGGGCTTGAAAAGGCTTATTTTTTCCTCCATCCTTCTCCCCCCTTCCCATGTCAACCTCAAAGCCATTAAAATAGAAAGAGCTCGAACACAGACAACTAGCAGTGAGAGAGAGAGAGAGAGAGAGAGAGAGAGAGAGAGAGAGAGAGAGTGTGTGTGTGTGTGTGTGTGTGTGTGTACACGTACCATTTACTTTAATTCAACCTGAGTTTTAAGAAAACACATAATGCTACAAGTCACAAATAAAGTCCAACAATGACAGTTCCCTGGAAAATGCATGGCCCATGGATGCCACGTATGTGTAGAGGTGGACGTATGGGCCTGACCTCACACCCCACTAAAGCTTGGCCAGCCCAGTGTGACAGAGTGCTGAGATATTGGTAGCCTCCGCTAGGCAGAACCTTCAGGGCAGAAGCTGGCACCAATGATTTCTATGGAACTGCCTGTACACATACATTCATCATGAAATTTCAGGTATCACAGGGAAGAGGCACTGTCCCCAATGGTGCCACCAAGGCAGGGACTGGCTGTGATTGTAGTCACTGCCCCCTGACAATGCCCC
>WOXC01000246.1:0-135539 GCA_011680675.1 Gymnobelideus leadbeateri
TAACGAAAGATTAGAAGGCAATGTGAAATATCTCATGGGAAAAACCACTGACCTGGAGAATAGATCCAGGAGAGACAATTTAAAAATTATTGGACTACCTGAAAGCCATGATCAAGGAAAGAACCTAGAAATCACCCTTCAAGAAATTCTCAAGGAAAACTGCCCTGATGTTTTAGATCCAGAGGGCAAAGTAGAGGTTGAAAGAATCCACAGATCACCTCTGAAAAAGATCCCAAAAAGAAAACTCCCAGGAATATTATAGCCAGGTTCCAGAATCCCCAGATCAAGGAGAAAATACTACAAGCAGCCAGGAAGAAACAATTTCAATATTGTGGAAACACAATCAGAATAGCCCAGGACCTGGCAGCTTCTACACTGAGGGATCGAAGGGCATGGAATATGATATTCCAGAGGGCAAAAGAACTGGGAATGAACCCAAGGGTCACCTACCCAGCAAAACTGAGTATTTTGTTTCAGGGAAAATATGGTCATTCAGTGGAATAGAGGACTTTCAAGCATTCTTGAGGAAAAAACCAGAATTGAATAGAAAATTTGACATCCAGACACAAGAAGCAAGAGATGCCTGAGAAGGTAATCAGGGAAAAGAAATCAAAAGGAACTTATCAAAGTTGAACTATTTACATTCCTATATGGAAAAGCAATATCTGTGACTGATGATATCTTTCTCACTATGAAAATAATGGAAGAAGGGGTGTGGTCATATGAATATGTATGTGAATGTGTGTGTATATGGTTACAGTTATATATGGATAGAGGGCATAGGTTGAATTTGTTGGGAAGGGAGAATACTCAAGGGATGAAATTATGAGGTGAGAGAGGAGAGTGGCAAGAGGAGATGGGGAGAGACATGGTAGGGTAAACTATCTCATGTAGGGGAAGTGGGTGCAAAGGAGGGGAGAATAAGGAAGGCTAAAAAGGCAAAACCACATTCACATTGAATTTGGTTCAGGGAGAAAATGACATACATACTAAATGGGATATCTCAACCTGCAGCAGGATAGGGGGAAGGGGGATGAGAGGAGGGATGATGGATGGGAGGGCATCCTTGGGGTGAGGGGAGGTTGGAAGTACCCACTATAGAAGAGGGACAGGATCATGTGGGGAATGGACCAGGTGGGGGGTGGGATGAGTGGGAGGGAATTATAAGCAGCCTTGTACAATATATCTACTATGATAATGTTTTGCATAGCTAGACATGTACAACATATACTGAATTACTTATATCCCAAGAAGGAATGGGTGACAAGGGAGGAAGGAAATGGATCTGAAATTCAAGGTCATAACATTAAATGTTTCAAATATATATATAAATACTATTATTAATACTCTTTTGCCTATAATTGGGAGATAAGATGTGCAGGCATTGGGACACAAAGATTCATCTTCCTCTAATGGAAAAGTCGATGGGGGTATGGGAGAAGGTATGGGAGAGAGCAGATTGGAGGAAGCGATATCTTGTGGGACTGCTATTCTGGGAGGTTGGGTAGGGGAATAATGGGGGGAAAATGATTGTAACTCAAAATCTGGCGGAAATGATGTAAAACAGAAGTTAATAAAGTATTTGTTTAAAAAAAAAAAAGAATTCCTATATATAACCAATAAAACCCAGCATAAAGAGAAACTCCATTTAAAGTTGCTACAGAATATATAACATACTTGGAAGTCTAGCTACAAAAACACACCCAGGAAATCTATGAATCAAACCATAAAAATACTCTTTGCTGAAAAAAAATATAAGCCTAAATGATTGGAGAAATATCAGTCACCCATAGGGAAGTTGAGTCAATGTAATAAAAATGATGGTACTACCTAAATCAACCTACTTATTCAGTGCCATAACATCAAACTATCAAAGGATCATTTTATAGAGCTTGAAAAAAAATAATAATGAAATTCATATGGAGGAACAAAAGGCTAAGAATCTTAAGGGAATTAATGAAAACATAGAGAAAAGGATGGTAATAGCAAATCTCAAACTATGCTACTAAACAGTAAACATTTATGTGCTATGATACAGGTTAAAAATTGGAAAGGTCCAATTAGTGGAACAGAATATTAACAAAACATACAAAACCAAATGAATTTGGGTAGCATGGTGTTTGATAAACACAAAGATCTCAGTTACTGGGGCAAGGACCCACCATTTGACAAAATAACTGTAATGAAAACAGAAAATCTGTCTGGCAGAAATTAGGTAGAGAACACAATTTCACACTGTATACCAAAATAAACTCCAAATGGAAACAGAACTTAGATATAAAAGGTAGCATCATAAGAAAATTAGAAGAATAAGGAAGAAATAACCTTTCCAATCGTTAGAAGGGGAAGAGCTTATGACCAAACAAGGGATACAGAGGGTCGCAGAAGAATGTGCAACTTTTCTATATAAAATTTAAAAGTTTTTGCACAAATAAAACTAATACAGTTAAAAATGGAAACTGGAATGGGGAAAAATATTTGCTGCACATTTCTGTGAGAAAGGTCTTATGTCCAAGATATATAAGGAATTGATTCACATTTTTAAGACTGAGTCATTCTTTAGTAGATAAATCATCAAAGGATATAAATAGATAGTCTTCAAAGGATGAAATTCAAGCTATTGACAAACATAAAATTGTTCCAACTCCTTAATAATTAGAGAAATACAAATTAAAGCAATTCTGAATTTCCACTTCCCACTCATCATATTGGTAAAGTTAACCAAAGAAGAAAATGACAAATGAGAGGGTTACAAGTGATAGAGGAAAATAAGAACAATAAGAACAATAATACATTGTTGATTGAACCACAAATTGGTCCAGCCATTCTAGAAAGCAATTTAAAACTTTGCCTAAATAGAGCTTGAAAAAAAATAATAACGAAATTCATATTGACCCAGCAATAGGACTACTAGGTCTATATATCTTAAACAGTCGAAGAAAAAGGGAAAAAAGTCTCATATATAGAAAAAATATTTATAGCAATTCTTTTTAGTTGCAAAAAATAAACAAATAAGAACCACTAGAAACTAAAGGGATGCTCATTAATTAGGTAATAGAATATCAATGTGCCATTAAAAATGATAAAATGGACAGTTTTAGAGGAAACAGATCTCTATGAACTGATGCAGAGTGAAGTGAGCGAAACTGGAAGAACAATACAATGACAAAGGCATTATAAAGAAAAACTATTTGAAAGGCTTTAAATCACAATTCCAGAAGATCAAAGACAAAGCACATTACCCACCACCTGCCGAGTACTAGAGGACTTAGAATGCAGAATAAGAAATGTATTTTTTGACTGTAGCCAATGTGGGAATGTTTTGCTGGACAAGGAATACTTATTACGAGTAATTTATTTTATTTCATTTCTTTTTTGCCAATGGGAATGAGAAGTGATAAGGAGAGAAAATAAATGCCTGTTACTATGGGATATAGTTCCCCAGTCTTTATAAAGGCTACAATAATAACAACTTGATCCATAGAAACTTTTAAAATGGATGTTCCTATCTCAAATATTCACAAGCACCAAACTACATGAATGGAAGTAAGGAAAAACATTTATTAAGTGCCTACTATGTGCCATGTAGTGTGTGCTAAGTGCTTTACAAATATTATTTCCTTTGATCTCCACATCAATCCTGAGTAGGTACTATTATTATCTACATTTTGCAATTAAATAAACTGAAGCAGAGAGGGGTTAAGTGACTTGTTCAGGGTCACATAGCTATTGCCTGTCTGAGGAAAGATTTGAATTCATGTCTTTTTTAACTCCAAGTTAAGCACTCTATCCCCCTGTACCATCTAGCTGGGCAAAAAGCTTTCCAAGGAGAAGTACCTGGCTATGGAATTAAAAATCCTGTGGAAGGGTGGTGAATTTTACCCATCATTCCCATCATCCCATCTGCTACTAGAGCCATACCGAATGAAGATGCTTCCAGTAAACCTATTGAGGATGAGCTAAAGTCTCAATGCTTTGATTCAACCATAAAAAGAAGTGATTTTGTCCACCGGTCAACAGTCCATAGAACACTGAATATAAAGGAATGATAGCAGAATAGGAACTTGTTCCAGGACTATTCCTACCCAAAGCCCATTTAAAAAGATATAAATGAGAAAACAACAATGACAATTCACTTCCACGAAGCATTTTTCAGTTTACAAGTTTTTTTCTTCACAACAAGCCCAGGTAAGGTAGTTAAAAAATCATTATCCCTATTTTACATATAAAGAATCTAAGGCCCAGAGAGTTTGTGACTTACACAGTCACACACAGAGTAAATGGCAAATCTTGAATCTTCTGATCACAAATCCAGGACTCTTTCCAATATACAACACTTCCTCCCAAAGTCTTCTGTATTCAAATGCTAATGTGTAAGATCAATATCTCATTTTGTTGTTTCAGTTAATTGAAACTCAAAGAAAGTTATAAATATGATGGAATTGTCAAAAAATAATGACAACAAAAATGACATCATCATCATCACTCAAAGAGGTTACATATGCATGTACTTTAATGGTACAAAGGACATTTCATCTTTTGTCTCTCTGGACCTGAAAAACAACCCCAAAGAGAAGTGACTTGCCCAAAGTTATACAGGTCCTACAAGGCTGGGGGAGAGAAGGGGGTGAGAGAGGAGAGGGAGAGGGAGAGAAGAGAAGGGAAGAGAGAGAGAAAAAGAAAGAGGGAAGAGAAGAAGAAGGAGAAGGAAGAAGAGGAGGAGGAGGAGGAAACAGAGGAGGAGAAGGAAGAGGAGGAGGAAACAGAGGAGGAAAAGAAGGAGGAGGAGGAGGGGGAGAAGGAGAAGAAGAAGGAGGAGGAAGAGGAGGAGGAGGAGGAGAAGGAGGAGGGGGAGAAGAAAAGGAGGAGGAGGAGGAGGAGAAGGAGAAGAAGAAGAAGAAGAAGAAGAAGAAGAAGAAGAAGAAGAAGAAGAAGAAGGAAGAGGAGGAGGAGGAGGAGACAGAGAAGGAGGAGGAGGAGGAGAAGAAAAAGGAGGAGGAGGAGATAGAGAAAGAGGAGGAGTAAGAGGAGGAGGGGGGGGAGAAGAAGAAAAAGGAGGAGGAGGAGGAGACAGAGAAGGAGAAGGAGGAGGAGGAAACAGAGAAGGAGGAGGAGGGGGAGAAGAAAAAAGGAGGAGGAGGAGACAGAGAAGGAGAAGGAGAAGAAGAAGAGGAGGAGGAGGAGGAAGAAGAAGAAGAAGAAAGTTTTAGATAAGGAGAAGATAGGAAAAGAGAGAGGGAGGAGGAGAAGAAGAAAGACAAAGAGAAAGAGGGAGAAATAGAGACTGAGGGGATGAGGGGAAGAGAGATGACTAAATATTAGGGGAGTGAGAGAAGAAGGGACTATTTGGAAAGGAAGAGAGAGAAGAAAGAAACCACTCGTTGAGGGAGGGTAAACCAAAAGAGATAGAAGGAAGAGTTCACTGGGAATATGGTAGGGGAAGAGAGAAAAAAACAGAGGGAGAGGCCTAATGGAAATAGGAGGAGGGGCAGAGAAAGGAAAGTGGCTACTGTGGTAGGTAGACCTGTGGAAAAGTACATTGGAGATCAGAGGCAGGAAAGTGAGAGATAGCTTGTGGTAGAGCCACGATTCTAATCCTGCAGTGGTCTGTTCACTATCCCCCACCCCATTATTCCAGTGTTCTTTTTCCACTGTAACACACTGAAGCTTTTTAGATACCTCACACTCCATTGGTTGGATAGTTTAAAAAGCTAAGCCATCAACAACGTTTACAACATAGCATAGTCTCCCCTCTCCAGCTTACTCCCTCCCTCAACTGTCTCCCTAGCTCCTATGCCTATTATTATCCAAAGGCGTCATAGGGCAATGGAACAGAAATTGAAATGAAAGAACAAAAGGTTGAAAATGAAAGGTCATTTGGCCCTTCTTTTTTGTTTGCCTAAAAAAAGCTCATTTCATTTGGTAGCATGGCCTACTTCCTTGGCTGGTGAGGATAGTTCCTGACTTCTGTCATCAGCAGAGCAGTACCAACATGAAGAACACACTCTTGTTTTTTCCCAGAGACCTGTGAAGTTATGAGTGTGAGGTTATAGACGTGATGGCTTCCCTGCTGCAGACTGACCAAACCTGTAGGATGCAGCCACAAGGTACACAAAGGTACATGCTAGAAAAACACCTGATTATGTAGCTTGGAGTCCCCAGAGCTACGGTATGAAGGAAAGTTGCTAACAGAGAGTTGGGCACTATGGCATACTAGAATGTGTGCCCCATCCCCTATATCTCCCCTTCTGGGGTTGTAGACCTCTTCCCCCCCCCCACTTTTATCAAAACTAATTTCCTTTAGCAGGGAGCTACTCTCTATCATACAAGATATGCCAAGTACATGCACATGAGAGGATGTTAATAGCCAAATAATAAATGTATGTGCCATGTCTCCCTAAGGTTTTGAGGGTTATCAAGAGATCTAAGCTTAAGGAAAGGTTTTGCTAGCATTATTGATTCTCCAAGGTGATAGTGCATTGTGGTCAATGACTAGGGCAAATGAGCTAGAGCTAAGGATTCTAAGGAAGATCAATCAGAAATGAGTAGCATCAGGAGGCCAGGAATCTGACTCTTAAGTAATCAGAGGCTAAGGATCTATGCACAGAATAGAATAATAAAGGATCCTTCGTGGAAAAGAGGCTAGAGATTTGTCCCCACATTGTCAGGACGCCAAGGAGCTGTCCACAGAGTAAACAAGCAGCTAGGCAGCAGAACAGGGAGCTGTCCAGAGCATCAGAAAGATTGACCTAGGAGAGCAATGTGCTGCCTTTATAGTTTTAAAGGGTATACAGACTTCACAGCAAGGCCAACATCTTGGCTCAGCAAGCAAGTCATCAGCTGTATTCAGCATGATCAGACCAATAGATTCAAGTCTGTGTGCTCATGTGTGTCCATGAATATGGGGTCCCAAGATAGGAGATTTCTTGAGGGTAGGCAGCAGCTGTTTTTCATCACATTCAGAACAGCTTATACCTTACAAATGCTCAATACCTATTTATAAATTTAGATGTCAGTAACTTTAAGAACTAATTCAATTATGAAAAATAGGGAAACACCTCATCAAAGCAGTTCGAGTGTATACTCAATCTGCAGTGATTGATTGATCTCTCTGTACTTGCATTTCAATTCCCTGAGGACACCAGCAGGAAACATGTCATTTCACATAGTTTCTCCAAGGTTGGCCTATAACATTAATTTGGTCCACTCTGGAGAGTGCATATTTTGACAGTTTTCGTTTGGGCAGTGGAGTGGCTACAGAGCCAGCCTGAGTCAAAGCTAGGAAGACCTGGGTTTGATTCTTGCCTCTGACACATCCTGGCTATAGGACTCTTAGCTAGTCTCCATTTTAAGCACACTATGCTTTAATACTCTTAAATTTTAGAGAGGAGCTAACCTGCATCAGCAGAAGGGCTTTTCTCACCTGGGATTTCCCTGTACCAATGAAACCATAGGTCCAGTTCCTATTCTTATTTGTGGGATGAGGTAGGGATAGGGACTAGAACTGTGGTTTAATTGGCATAGAGAATTCCCAGGTGGGGAAACTCCTCTCTACCAGTGCATGTCAGAACTAATAGCTTAGGTGACCAGAGGACTGAACACCTATGATGTGCCCAGGATCACATAACCCTGTTTTAACCATCGTGGAAAGATCACTGGATTTGGTTCCAGAAAACCTAGGGTTAACAATGACAAAGTAATACATATATGTGTGTGTATATATACATACATACATATATGTATACACACATTCTGCACTCAACCTTTTCAATCTGAGCTCTTCAAGGTCTGTATAACATGAACAAGTATTATTGTTCAATGAATTGTGACAATTAAAATGTAAGTAGAGGAGGAACCCTCAAAAACATACACATTGCACCATCTGTGCCTCCTATCTTTATTCATTGGAAGTTAGATTCTTAACAAAGATTAATGTGTGGAAATAAAAATATTGACATTTGGGGTGATGACAATAAAAACCACGGCATTTCATCCTAACTTGGAAATGAGACACAAATTAGGCAGCTCCTACCTTCCCACACACGAAAAACTGAGCCTCCATTATTAAGGCTCACTTTACCTCCCCAAACACCAGAACTATTGGGTTCCACTTCCATAAAGAAACTACACTATAAATAATAATCCTACAACTTTCTAAAATAGGGTCATAGATGCTCAAGATTACCCTCATGCTTGAGACTTTCAAACGTCCTCCTGAAAAGATGACACTCAGAACAATCCTCTTTACAGATATGCAGCCTGGACTAAAGTTAAATTGGTGTGTCATCAAAGACTTGCCCTTCTAGTGAAACTCCCCCCTCATCTCAGGGCAGGCACCAAACACAGCTTCAGTACATGAGATGCCTGGTGGGACAAGAGGAAGTCACAGACACACCAGAGTCAGCGTCCTGGCAGAATCTATAAAAAGATCGAGGTCAGGGCAGATTCCTTGAGCTACTACCCTGTCCCAAGCATGTAAGTCTGCTTGGGTCAGTTCCTCTCCACTGAGAGGCCGGTCCTTCCCAAATGCAACAATGTTATGACCAGTTGTACAATCTACCTTTAATAGTCATCACCTTTCCTTCTTAAATACCTACCACTAAACGGCGCTTCCATACAGTGGAATGGAAGCAAAGTTACTAGTGTCAGAAGTTACTGACTCTCTGGAGCTCTGGTGAATTCTTCTAGTTACAGTGTTCAAATTGACCAGGAGTTCATGAGGGAATGCAAAGTAATTCAACATTCACCTGCTTCTTCCATACAAACTCCGAAGGGGACAAGACACCAAGCCCACAGGGGAGGATCTTGCCACTCTGCTTTGGGAAAGCAGAAGTTTCCAGCTCCCAAACCAATTTGAGATCCTCAGATCAGAGAAGAGATCTTTGAGACCACCAATTTCCACTTGGATGTTTTCCAGACAAAGAAAACCTGAGTTCCAGAGAGTTTGGGAGACTTTCCTGAAGTGACAAATAAGTAGCGGGGTAGGGATTCAACCCTAAATCTTCAGACCCCCCATGCATACTTTGCAATTGCTTTTTTGGTACCTACACCATAAAACATAATTCATACATAAAACATGTTCCATAAAACAAAGCAGGGCAGAAGGACAAGAAGAGGAGCAGTACCTTTTCAATGGAACGGCTCTTCTGTGTCCTATGGGACTTGGTGACCCCACTTGTTCTCTTCCTTCCTTTTCTCCAGAAATCAGACAACTTCACATTTTGGGGGGCTTTACCTACGCTTTTGCAAAGAGCTCTCCAAACTCAAAGATCTTCCTGGGAGTAATGTCTGCTTTGGGCCCAGATAGCACAATGGATGGTTCTCATTCGTGGCTCTTTACACCCAACCACTAGCTCACAGGACAGAGAATCAAGAAAAAATGTCTATTTATTCTGCATTTGCTTATGAAGGATACAAAATAGATTTGAGGGACACAAAGATGGTGCTGATACCTAAATCAGGAAGAGCAAAAACAGTGAAAGAAAACTATAGGTCAATTTTCCTGATGAATATCAATGCACGAATTTTAAATAAAATACTAGCAAGGAGATTACAGCAATACATCACAAAGATCATACGTTATGACCAGGTGGGATTTATAGCAGGAATGCAGAGCTAGTTCGTTATTAGGAAAACGATCAGCATAATCAACCACATCAATAACAAAAACAACAAGAATCATACAATTATATCAATAGATGCAGAAAAAAGCTTTCAACAAAATACAACATTTGTTCTTATAAAAAATACTAGAAAGCATAGGAATAAATGGAGCTTTCCTTAAAATGATTAAGTAGTATCTATCTAAAATCATTATCAAGCATCATATGTAATGGGGTTAAATTAGAAGCCTTCCCAATAAGATCAGAGGTGAAGCAAGGATGTCCATTATCACCACTATTACTCAATATAGCACTCGAAATGCTCACTATAGCAACAAGAGAAGAAAAAGAAATTGAAGGAATTAGAATAATGAAACAAAATCATCACTCTTTGTGGATAGTATACTTAGAGAATCCTAGAAAATCAGCAAAAAAACCCAATGGAAATAATTAATAACTTCAGCAAAGTTGCAGGATATAAAATAAACCCACATAAATCATCAGCATTTCTATATATAACTAAAAAAAAGTCCAGCAGGAAGATAACTGTACACAATAGAAAAAGCTTGGAAATCTACCTGCCAAGACAAACTCAGGAACTATATGGACACAATTACAAAACATTTTTCACACACATAAAGATAGACCTAAACAATTGGAGAAATATTAATTGCTCACATGTAGGCCCAGTCAATGTAATAAAAATGACAATTCTACCTAGATCAATTTACTTATTCAGTAAAAATACCAAAATATTATTTTATAGCACAATATATCATAAATGATGAGCAGGATGGTTTCACAGAAAAACCTAAGAAGACTTATGTGAACTGATGCAAAGTGAAGTGAGCAGAACCAGAAGAACATTTTACTCAGTAGCAGCAATATTGTATGATGATCAAATGTGAGTGACTTAGCTATTCTAATCAATGTTGTTTTTGTTTAGTCATTTCAGTCGTGTCCAACTCTTTGTGACCCCATCTGAGGTTTTCTTGGCAAAGATATTGGAGTAGTTTGCCATTTCCTTCTCCAGCTCATTATACAGATGAGGAAACTGAAATAAACAGGGTTAAGGTACTTGCCCAGGGTCACACCACTAATTAGTGTCTGAAACTAGATTAGGTCTTCCTGATTCTAGGCTTGGTACTCAATCCACTGTGCCATATAGCTGCCTCATTCTGATCAATACAATGATCCAAGACAATTTGAACTTATGATGAAAAATGCTATTCACCTCCAGAGAAAGAACTGATGTAGTATGAATGTATATTGAAGAATTTTTAAACTTTCTTTATTTTTCTAGCTTTTTTTTAACAATATGACTAATATGGACATATGTTTCATATGATTTCATATGTATAATTGATATCACAATTCTTGCCTTCACCATATGTGGGGCAGGGGGTAGGAGGGAAAAATAATTGGGAGCTCAAAATTTTAAAAAAATGAATGTTAAAATAAATAAATATTTTTAAAAAAGAAAAATGCAAGGTTAAAATATTGATCACAGGAAGAAACTCTTTAAGGGGAAGTAGTCCAGGAAGGAACTGAGTAGTACTGGAATGCTAATGCAAAATTGTATTTTAACATATTGTGATTCTTTTTCCTTATTCAAGATTCTTCTAAATGCTACCTGAAATTTTCTTGGAACAGAGAGTCATGTTGGAGGGCATGGGGAATTATGCCAGTTTGGACTTCTCTCTCTTTCTAATCTAGAAATGGGTTGAATATAAATTAATATTAAATTCAATAAAGTTGTTTCTGGCAAAAATAAAATATATTTGAAGGGATTCATTCTTCCAACCTCCTGAGAAGTCAATGTTTTCCCCTCTTACTGAAGGAGAACTTGAGGACTATCCATCAGTTCACCCAATCAGTCAGTGGTAGGGACGAGGAAGAGAACACAGTGACTTTGGCTTATGAGCTTGATCCTAATCATAATGCAACATCTCAAAAACAAAAACAAAATAAAAAGCCTCTCACTTCCTGGACCAAATGAAACATGGGCAGGATAAACAAGATTTTCAAATGCCCATTTTGCTAGATGAATTTAACCACCAAACCTACTCTTCTTGACTGCAAAATAGCCTCCTGTTAGTATAAGGGGGAGGACAGTAGAGCTGGGCTGAGGGATCAAGAAAGCAGCAGCTATAGCTAATAGCCCTGAGATTCTCTCTCTCATGCTGGAGCTTCCTTCAACCAGCATATTTAAACATGGAGAAGCAAGATTTCCACTACTGGTTTCAAAACTAGCCCTCATCACACTGAATTAAGAAAGTGATATATTGCTTAGAGAGAGATGAGGAAAGACAGGTAGAGACTTGCCACATCAAAGGGTTGAATGGATCTGGGTATCTTTCCACTTTGTGTCTAAAGGCATGGTTCTATTGTTTTGGGCTAGAGATGAGTTTTTTGTGGTTGGCTCCATTGCCAAGAAGCCCAAGGTCCATGCCTGTATTGTGCCATTAGGGAAAGATCAGTGATGAATCCATGACACAGGTTCACTAAAGGGTGAATCCATGATTTATACCTTCTAAGATCATTAATTCACATTACCCCTTTTCAAACAGGGAATATATGAGAATGCTTATTATTATTAACAAATTATAACAACTTGGATTTACATAGCATGGTAAGGTTTTCAAAGCACTTTATTATTTCATTTTGTTCTGACAGGTGTTAAGTTTTAGGGAAATGACATTGTCACTTTTCAGAGGTCATTTCAAATAGTCACAAATTTTTAAACTTCCACAATGAGCCATCTCCTCCCAGGACCTACACTCATTATATCTCTCCTGCTAAAACCCTCCCTCCTTTCCAACTTCTTATTACTCTCAAAGGCACCATCATCCTTCCAGTCACTCAAGTTCACAGCCTGAGTGTTCTCTTTGACACTTCATTGTCACTCAGGCTACATACCCATCTCATTGCAAGATCTTGTCATTCCTTTCTTCACAACATTTCAACTCCTTCTCTCCACTCACACACCATCTTGGTTCAGGCCTTTAGCAGCTCTTGCCTGGAATCTTTCAATACCCATTTCATTGACCTCTCTGCCTCATGTCTCTCCCCCTTCCAATTCACCCTCTACTCAGCTACTGAGATGATAGTCTTAAAATGTAGGTCTGACCATGTCACCCCTCTGCTAAGAAATTCCAGTGGCTCCCTCTCACCACTAGGATCAAATATAAATTATTCTGGCATTGAAAGTTCTCCACAGTCTAGCTAGCCCCTTCCTGTCTCCTTCCATCTTACTCCCTTCTACACACTCCGGCCACATTGGCCTACATGCTCTGTGACTCAACTATGACAACTGTCCCCATGCCTTTGCATTGGAATCTTCTCTCTACTCACATCTGGCTTCCTTCAAGGCTCAGATCAAACCCCACTTTGTGCAAGAGCCATTTCCTGGTCCCCTCAGCTGCTAGTGTCTTCCCTTTTGAGATCCTCTTCCATTTACTCTACATATATCTTCCTTATACATAGTTATTTGCATGTTTGTCTTCCTCATTAGAACGTGAGCTCCCCCAAGGCAGGACTGGTTTTTCCTTTCTTTGTATCCTCTGTGCTTAGCACAGTGCCTTGACGTAGTGAGTGCTTAATAAATATCTCTTGACTGACTGACTGACTATGACTTAGGTGCCTTTTGCAAAATCTTGATCACACCAGGATCTAGACATAGAGATGGAAGGCATCTCAGAGTCCATCTAGTCCAACGCCTTCATGTTCTAAATCACAAAATGGAAACTCAGGTTAAGTGAGGCCAAGCCAGCAGTCAGGAAGCATTTCTTCAGCTTCTCTGATTTGATGGACACTGTGCTAAGCACTGGATCCCACAGGTCATGCTGGATTAAGCAGATAAGCCAGGCTGATGTGAACAGAAGTCTTCTTACTCCAAATTCAGTGATCTTTCCGATATAACATTCTGATTTCTACTTAGTAAGTTGGTGCTAAAGGGCAATAGTGATAAATCCCTGCAATTTTTATAGCATTTTAAAAAGTATTTTAACATTCGTTATTTCATTTGACCCTCATAACAATCAGGTGATCGAGGCAGGGCAGAGATTATTATTCCCATTTGAAAGATGAGAAAATTGAGGCTTAGGGACCAGATGAGTTGCTAATTGGCTATGCAAGTAATACCTTGAAAAATAGGAACTCCAGGCCAGGTTTCCTCTAAATCCAATGTTCTTTCCACTACATGATTCTGCCTTCCTTGAAAATTCTCATTTATAATCAGGGAGTCTTGTAAGCCTTGGGAGAATTGGGATCCAATGATACTTTACTTAAGCTTTGAAACCCACATATTCCTAAGACTTCATAAAAAATACTATTTCCTTCACTCTTGCTTGACATCATCTAATGTCCAGACTGTGAAGTCTTTGGTGAGTCAGACAGCCACTGAGTAAATCTTTGTTAAGTGGATGAGTGAATGGATTTGTATCTAATTCAGTTGGGGTTAGTCATGGTTCCAACGGAAAAGTAAACTTTGAAAGGAAGGCTGAGGAGTCTAATGAGATCAAGGAATTAGCAATAGGTTGTACAATAGCATTTGTTCAAGGTTAGCAATAACTATGCCTCAGTGACCTTTAGGGAGCCTGGGAAGAACTTGTTTAACCCTTGGTAGACACAGAGCCATCAAATTTAAAACCGTTATTACAAGTAATAGTGATGGGCAGTAGTGGTAGCAACAATCCTTTCTATTTCTACAATAATTTGTAGTCCCAAAGCATTTTCACATGCATATTTCATTTGATCTCCATGATGATTCTCTAGGCAAGGGTAGCAATAACGTCATTTCCAGTCCTAAATGTATGATTCCATGATTCCCATTTGAAAGATGAAGAAACTGATGCTCAGAGAGCTTAGATGACTTGTCCAACTTGTTCAGGTTATGAAATGGCAGAGTTGGGACTTGAGCCCAGGTTTTCTGGAACTCTCTACTACACCATACTGCCTGGAGACAGGTAAAGTCAGCTAGAAGTCCCTTTCTGGAAAATCAGGACATAGGCTTATCTTCAGTATCCCAGCTGGCCCCTCTGTGTGCTCCAGGATTTTGCTCCATGATTACAGGCTGAGTTTGGTGATCAGTTCCACCTCCAAGTGCCTTGGGGTGTAATTGCTTGAGGCAAAACACTTGGACTCATTGAGAGCAGCCAGGTGTTCACTCGCTGTCCCTGCTTCGTGTGGACAACAGCTCCCTCTTTACCATCTGGAATTATTTCTGTGTATGTGCATATCAGAGGCCTGGGATTTCAGCTAGGTGACCTCCTGAAGGCCCTTTTTGCTTTAGAAATTCACAGACATCTAATCCATAACACAGGGGCATCTGACCAGGTAAAACCACTGCAAGCTCAGTTGGAGTGTAAAGACAAAAAGAAATTCAATCTGCACCCCCAATCCTAAGGCCATAGAATGCCAGAGCTGGAGTAATAATCTTTCCAATCCTTTCTTTTTACAGATGAAGAAACTAAGGCCCAGAGAGGTTAAGTGACCTACTGAAGGTCACACAGGAAGTAAATAGCAGAATAAGAGCCCACTGTTCTTTCAATTATCCCAAGCTATGTCATCTTTCACAAGCACAATTTGGCCACTAAAATACTGGTGCCGTGCCCTCCTGCTGGCCTGTCATGATCTCACTGTGCTCTTTCTTCCCAGGAAAGGAAGATCCCCACAGTCTCCTGCTAAAGCTCAATAAGCAGTCAGGTTGAGTCTGCAATCACAGAGCTAAACCCAAAGCCAGTTCTCAGGAGAAAAGCAGGAATTATTAGATGATGATGTTGACGACGATGATGATGAGATGAAGATGATGAGGTCCAAAATGGAAATTACATTGACATTTTTCCCAGTCTCCCTCCAACCATCGACATTGTTGTTTTCATTATGAAACTACCAGGATGGTATCTCCATCTTTTAAGAGATGTTTGTGAGGTAGATTCCAACCCATTTATACCTGTTTATCTTTTACATAAATCCTTCTGTGAATTCCCCACAAGCAGTCTACCCAGCATGCTGGGAGCCATCTTGTAGATTTCCCGACTTTGTGTACATATCAAGGCAAGCATCTACTTTTCTACAATTTAAAATGCTACAAAGAGTTGAGACAATAATTTCATCATCAATATTAAAATATGGGATGATTTCAAATACAAGGAAAAAAGAATGAAAATTCATGACCTCTACATTCTTCAGAAGGGTCTAAAACCTTAAAAATAAGAAGTCTCATCAGCTTAAAGCATGGAGTTAGGATAAATACATTGAAATTGGAATGTGATAGAAGTTTTAGCCTATTTTCTGCTCTGCTTTTGACATATTCTGACTTTATCTCCGCCAGTGCTGAGTAAGTAAAAGATACATAATTCATGTTGATTGAGAAGAAGAAGACAAATAAGACTAAGGAGGAGGAGGAGGAGGAGGAGGAGGAGATGGTTGTCGTTGCCTTTGCTGAGCTGGAAGGACATAAATAGGCTCATCTTTCTAACCAGGGCTGTCCTAATATAGGGTCAGAATTAGCAGGTGATTTGATCAACTGATAAAAGGCTATAAAGGAAATAAGACAGTGTGGTATAGTAGGAAGTATACTGGGTTTGGAGTCAAAGGACCTAGGTTTGAATCCTGTCTTTGCCACTTTTTTAGGCTTCAGTGCATTCTCCTGTAAAAATGAAGGCTCTAGACTATACGGGTTCTAAGTCCCCTTCTAGCTTTGACATCATATAAACCTACGATCCCAAAGTCATAATACACATTCTATATAGTGGTGGTCCAGGGGACCTTTATATCTGGATTCCAATCCTAGCTCTACCATTAACTACTCCTTTGACTTTAGGAAACTCATTGAATATAAATCCATAGAATGATGAAGTTGGATTAGATGATCTTAATGGTGCCTTTCAGCTCTAATCTATCAACCTATAGTGTACACAGGATTTCAGATACCTCCATAAAGTTAGTATCAAGAAGGAAAAGGCAAAAGCAATTCTCAGAACACACAAGGCACAACTGCAAAGAAATTCTCGAATGGCTCTCAACAGGCCTTTCTTTTTCCTTCCTTTGAATGCAGCACACTTCAGGTCTAGAATCTAGGCTTGGCTGAAGATTCATATTCAGATTGGGGGGGTCCTGTGACCACACTGGACAAGCATGCTTCTTCTTGCTCCCACTGTCTTTGAAGGACAGAAATATTAATCATTCCCATGTACCCCCATGGTTTTGAATTCTCTTCTCCTACAACCTTCAAGTTCTGGCTTGGCTTAAAACAAGTTAAAAGTTGTTGGATTCATTTCCCTACCAGGAGGGGAAAGTATTTCACTTTCTGGTCAAAACCAGATGGCATTGCCAGATGTCAGAGGTTCTCAGATTTGTATATGAATTTTGAGCTTGTTAATATACTAGTTTCATCAATTTTGTTAAAACACAATTATTTAATTAGCCAAGTCCCTACTGGCTCCTTTCCTGCTGCCTACAAACATGTCCAAGTCCCTTATCCTCAAAAAACCTTCACTTACTTGCCCCTTTCTTCCGCTCAAGTTATTGTCCTATACAGCTTTGACAAACTCCTTAAAGAAGCAGTCTACACTTGTTGCTTCCACTTCCTTTCTTCTCACTACGAAGTCTCTTGTAATCTGGCTTCTGATCTCACCATTCAGCTGAAACCACTCTCTCAAAGCTTACCAATGACCTCTTTTTTAAAATGTATCATTTATTTATGTTTAACATTAATTTTTAAAAATTTTTAGTCCCAAATTCTCTCCCACCCTCCCACTCCTCCTCCACCCATTGTGAAGGCAAGAAATGTGACATCAATTATACATGTGAAATCATGCAAAACATATGTCCATGTTAGCCATGTTGCAAAAAAAGCATGAAAAAGAAAGTGAGAACATTATGCTTCAATCTACATTCAGACTCCATCAGTTCTTTCTGTGGAGGTGGATAGCTTTTCATCATAAGTCCTACTGAATTGTCTTGAATCCTTGTGTTGATCAGAATAGCTAAGTCATTCATAATTGATCATCATACAATATTGCTTTTAATGTGTGCAACGTTTTCCTAATTATACTCACTTCATTTTGCATCAATTCATATAAGCTTTCCCAGGTTTTTCTAAAACCATTCTGCTCAATACTTATTATAGAACAATCGCATCTTATCACAATCACATACAACTTGTTCAGCCATTCCCAAATTGATGGGCATCCCCTCAATCTCCAATTCTTTGCTGCCACAAAAAGAGATGCTATGAATATTTTCATATAAATAGGTCCTTTTCCTTTCTCTTTGATCTTTTTAGGATATGGACCTAGTAATGGTATTGTTGGGTCAAAGAACATGCACAATTTGATTGCCCTTTGGGCATAGTTCCAAATTGCTCCCCAGGATGGTTGGATCAGTTTCACAGCTCCACCAATGATGCATTAGTGTTCTAATTTTTCCACATCCCCTCCAACATTTGTCCTTTTCCTTTTCTGTCATATTAACCAATCTGATAGGTATGAGGTGGTATCTAAAGGCTATTTAATTTGGATTTCTCTAATCAATAATGATTTAAAGCATTTTTCTATGACTATAACTAGCTTTGATTTCTTCTGCCTAAAACTGCTCGTTTATATACTTTCTTTTGACCATTTATCAATTGGGGAACGACTTGTACTCTTATAAATTTGAGTACATTCTCTATATATTTGAGAGATGAGGTCTTTATCAGAGAAGCTTGCTCTTTAAATGTTTTCCCAGTTTTCTGCTTTCCTTATAACCTTGGCTGCATTGGTTTTGTTTGTAAAAAAATATTTTTAATTTAACATAATCAAAAGTATCCATTTTACATCTTGTAATTATAGGACAATCTCTATTTTATCTTATTTATTTAATTTATTATATTTATCTTGTAATTATAGGACAATCTTTATCTCTTGTTTGGTCGTAATTCTTCCGTTATCTATAGATCTAACAGGTAAGATTTTCTATGCTTCCCAATTTGATTATAATATCACTCTTTATGTCTAAATCATGTACCCATTTTGACCTTATCTTGGTGTATGGTGTGAGATGTTGCCAAACTGACTTCTAGTTTCCCCAGCAATTTTTGTCAAATAATGATTTCTTAGCCCCCAAAGCTTGGATCTTTGGGTTTATCAAATACTAGATTACCATAGTCATTATTGTTTTGGTTTATGAACCTAATCTATTCCACTGAGCCACCCCTCTATTTCTTAGCTTGCCATTTGTAATAGTTTGATGTCTAGTATTGCTAAGCCACCTCCCTTCACTTTTTTTTCATTGATTCTTGATATTCTTGACCTTTTGTTCTTCCACATGAATTTTGTTATTTTTTCTAGTTCTATTAAATATTTTTTGGTATTTTGATTGATATGGCACTAAGTAAATTAATTTAGGCAGAATTGTCTTTTTATTATATTGGCTCTGCTTACCCATGAGCAATTAATATTGCTTTAATTGTTTAGATCTGTCTTTATTTGTGTGAAAAGTGTTTTGTAATTGTGCTCATATAGTTCCTGAGTTTGTCTGGGCAGGTAGACCCCCAAGCTTTCTATTATCTACAGTTATTTAAATGGAATTTCTATCTCTTCCTGCTGGAGTATTTTTTAGTAATATATAGAAATGTTGATGATTTGTATGTATTTATTTTATATCCCGCAACTTTGTTGAAGTTGTTAATTATTTCCACTAGTTTTTAGTTAATTTTCTAGGATTCTCTAAGATCGTATCATCTGCAAAGAGTGATGGTTTTGTTTCCTTATTACCTATTCTAATTCCTTCATTTTCTCTTCTCTTCTTGCTATAGCTAGCATTTCTACTATAATATTAAATAATAGTGGTGATAATGGGCATCCTTGCTTCACCTATGATTTCATTGGGAAGGTTTTTAGCTTATCCCTATTACAGATAAGGCTTACTGATAGTTTTAGATAGATACTACTTATTTTAAGGAAAGCTCCATTTATTCTTATGCTTTCTAGTATTTTTAATAGGAATGAGGGCTGTATTTTGTCAAAATCCTTTTCCGCATCTATCAAGATAAACATATGATTTTTGTTGTTTTGCAAATGACATCTTAATTGCTAGATTTGTTGAACTTTTCTTGGTCCTTATGTTTTTTTAACCTCACTGCAGTTTTGACACTGTTGGCCATTCCCTGCCTCTTCATGGATACTCATTCCTCCTTGCATTTCTGTCACCCTGCTGTCTCTTAAGTCTCTTCCTATGTAGCTAACTCTTCCTACTCAATATCCTTTGCTAGATCATCCTTTATATTCTATTCATTAACTGTGAGTGACTCCTCCTGCCCAGTTCTCTGTCTTGGGTCCTCTTTTCCCTTTACTGCTATATATATCCAACCCTAGGTCTCTCTCTTGAGCTCCAGTCCTGCAAAGTCAATTGCAAATTCGCTTAGGAGTGACTAGAGCAGAATGGGCAGGTAGGCCCTTTCCTCATGATTCAAAGAGTTAGTCCTTTGGCCTATAACCAAGACTACCATCCTCACTCTGTCTCATCCTGTATTCCAACAATCTCCTACATCAAGTTCAAGTTGACTGTAAATTACTGACTCTGAAACTTCACTCATCAGCACTAATGGCAGATGGGCAGTAGAACTATGTTCTTAAGGTGATCATGATTCATGGAAGCCATTTCTTGTGCTTAGTGAACTAGCAGGAACATGATTCCAAAGAGAGGACATGGGAACCAATACATATAGGCACACCTCAAAATTAGAGCCCTTCTACCTAGATCATTGTACTCTGTTACAGCTTCAAAGGCCAGGAAGGCATTCTGGTAGGGAGGATTGTGCATGATGAATCCAATGCCTGATAGGAGAAGCTGAATTAGGAAAAAAGACCCTGCCTTTGACCATGTTAACACACCAGTACTGGATGGGGAGAGGGAACACAAGCAGCTTCAATAAAAAGACTGAAGCTTTGGAGTATCAGATTGAGTAAGACAAATGACCAACTTCTACATTTCTCTCTACCAATAAATTTCCTTACTCACCTTGTACCTCAGTGGTACACAGAAACAAACTGGCATCAATTCAGCCTGACTTTTCAGCTCATATTTGTTCTCCAACCTAGATCTCATCTCTTCTGCCCCAGGGGGTACTGCCCTTAATTACCAAAATGTACTGGCCCTTCCTTGGGCTGGATGTAACGTACAGAAGGGAAGTAACTTATCTTACTTTGTATTAACTCATGGAATTTTACTTACACAAGATGTAATGAAGATTGGGGTTATTAATAATATTTGTGCAACTTTCTGTAATCTCCAACTGTGCCAGTATCACACTGACAAACTTTGTCACTCTAAAGGCAGAAATTGAGAGAGTATCACCATCATTCCCCTGATGCTAGCTAACATGGGTAGAGTGCTTTAAGATTGGCAAAGAGCTCTGCAAAGATTGTCCCATTTGATTTTTCTAAAAAATACCTTCTATTTCTGTATCTCCTCTCTGAGTTCATAGAGTGATTGGTTTACGACAATTCTATGAAGAAGGCAAGGCATGCTGAGATGTTCACTGAGTGGGGGTGTGCCTACATACCTGCCCTAGATATATAGCACATCTTTACGTAGGTTCTCTATGGATGAATGGAGAGAAAGGTGGCGCAAGCAAACATTATTTGATAGGAAACTGAGATCCCTGTAGATAAAGTAAGACTCGCCCAAGGTCTCATACAATACTTTAACCCAAGTCTCCTGAATCTAACTCTCTCGTGATGATTCTCTTCTCACAAAAACCAGAAGTGGAATCTGATGCTGCCTCTGCCTCTGAAGTGAAGATTAGTAAAGTCAGTCTTGCCTCGAACCAGTGATTTTCCTAGAATACCATCACATTTGAGCTAGAGCTCCTTATCCTTCTCCCTCAAAGCTCCTGTGTCATATGGATCTTTTGAAGTATGTTATCCTCTGGACTGTAAATGAGGACTTGGGGAGTATTCCCAGAAGGTGGTCTCATGTCAGCAAGCTGTGATATATTTGAATAACCAGTGCAAGGAGGAGGTTGGACTAAGAGGTTGTTGATGCTGGATAGTTGAATCAATAGCTCCCCCAGCCTGCTGACATCTCATTTCCTAGGTCCATTAGCCTTCTCTGAAGTGCCCACGGACTCTCAGGCAGGGGTGTGCTAGTAAATGTTTAACAACCTGGCTCTCTATGGGGGTAAGGGGGCATATATGCACACACACTTTTAAGCTTAATCTGCATTATTAACACTTTCTTAAGTCTAGACAATCAACAACATAAATCAAGCCCTGATTTGTAGCTTAGGTGTAAGTGCTCACACTGAAAACTGAACAATGTTAACAATCTCACAAACCGGTTAGAGCTGGCTCCAGCACACTTCTGCACAGGCTGTCACACTGACTGTCTCCTAAGTCCTAATCTTCATTGCTTTATATATACACATATCCATGTCGTACATATCCAGGACAAGGATTTTTTTTTTGTTCTTTTCACCTCCAGGGAGTAGGTACACATGGGCTTTATTCTTTTTTATGAAATCCGAACCCCGGCTTCTTAGTACTAGGTGTTTAGGTGGTTTTTTTAAAAGCCATATTTCCCTCATTAATTGGTACATAATGAGAAGAGTCTGGAAGTAAATATCAACTAAGTAATTAAAATTTTTCTTTTATTCCTCCTAGCTGGAACCAGTCCAATTTCCCTTTTCCATCACTAATTTTTAAAAAGTAATTCTATTATCCTGCATTAAGGTTTTAAAAATCTGTGTATTTGTTTTGAAAAGTACCCCACAGATTTATAAGAATATTTTAAGAATAAGAAGAGTTCATTTTTTTTCTTCTAAAGAAAACAATCTGTTCAGCTGAGACAACTTCAAAGCAGAACATTGTCAACCTCAATATTTCCATCTCAAGGTCTCATAGCATACAAAAGGATGTGAGGGTGAGCTAATACTCTCAGCTTAAAATTTGAGTGTTGAACATTGGGCATGAGTTTCTTTGTAGAAAATTGAGGCCACACCACACATAATAGTCTAGATTTTCATAGGGCTGGAAAAAGTCCGGGAGCAGGGAGAGTCTCTGGTGCAGTTGGAAATGGTCTTAAAGGAGAGGTTAATGGTACCATTGTGGCCAGCTAATTAGGCCAGCAGTTTTGACTCTACAAAGTGTTCATAAACCTAGAGCTCTTTCTAAATGAGGAGAAATGCACATGGCCTGTGGGTTTATGCCTTTCTAATGACATAAAATCAGACAATTCTGCAGGAAGAGAAGTTGTGGGATAAAGGAGGTAGTGTGGTGTAATGGAAAGAGCCCTGGGGTTTAGGATCAGAAGACCTAGTTTTGGGTCCTGGAGTTTCTGTTGATTAACTGTATGACTTTGGGTCAGTCCCCTTACCCCTCTAGAGTTGTTTTGTCCTCTACAAAATGCAAGAGTCAAACAAGATGATCTTTAGGGTCCTTTCCCACTAGGGACACTCTTGGTTCCTTGAGCATGAGCTGCCTTGGGAGGTAACTTATTCTTCAAGAAGAGGCTGGATGACCAATTCTTAGAGATGTAGAGATTCCTGGTCAAGTACAGGTTGGCCCCAATGGCCTCTGAGGTTCCTTCCAGACCTGAGATTCTGTGGACTTTGGTTGGCAAGGTGGCCCCCACACACACACATATCTTTTTGGTATTTGGGTGATCTTAGATACGACCTTCTACTGTCTCTGGAAGGGCACACTGGGCATTAAGCTTTCTGCATACTGAGTTGACTCACCGTATGACTCTAGGCCACTTGTTTTCCCCATCTATTTAGTTGGCACTAGAGCAGTTTGAGTTTGTGTCTGGAATGTTTAACATTTCTATTTTTCATGAGCCAGACTGTGTGTACCCCAAATACTCTTTGGAAGAAAGAGGGGAGATGGGAGATTTAAAGAGAGAGAGGGAAGGGAAACTAGGGGCATTGTGAACTTAAGAAGGGGATTGGTAAGGGAATGAAAAAGGAAAATGAAGGGGGGTTTTAGGCTGACAGAATTTCCAAGAACAACGCATATAGTAGGAGCTTAATATATTGTTTGCTTGATGACCTGAACTGAATGAAATTGTATTGCACGAAGTGGCATGAAGCTTAATATTTGTGACTGTCTTTGTAATCCCCAAATGTAACAGGATTACACAGCCAACCCTTTCCCTGCTCTAAAGACAGTAGGTCCAACACTATCAGGAAAACTACAAGTGGAGGTAGACATTGTCTCTGTGACTGATGTAAAATTTAGTGAGTTTGCTCCTGCACAGAAATCTTAGGGTTTTGTTTTGTTGCTTTTTTTGGAGGGGGGATGGTAGGGCAGTTGGGGTTAAGTGACTTGCCCAAGGTCACCTGGCTAGTTTTGTGTGAAGTGTCTGAGGCTAGATTTGAACTCATGTCCTCCTGACTCCAGGGTCGGTGCTCTATTCACTGTGCCACCTAGTCACTCCAAGAAATCTTGGTTTTTCAGAATACTATTGTACCCATCTTAGAGCTCTCCTCCTCCAGGCATTTTGACAACCCAATAGGTTGGCCTTCGAGCCTCTTATTTCAAGGTGAGTTTAAACAGGATATATCTGGATCCTGCAATGATTGGAAGAAATGGTCTACTCTCAAGCCTGATACATGATGGGGAAGCAGGCATTTAGTGAGGATATAGCTGTGAAGAGGACCAGGAGATCCCAGATAGAGAGATAAACAAGATGGTACAGGTCATTCATTTCATCCAACTCCTCTTTTTTCAGGTGAGGAAGCTGAGGCAGACAGAGGCTAAGGGACTTGCCCAGGATCACACAGCACAGCTAGTAAGTAACAAATGTAGTCTTCCTGACTACAACACACCATTCTGTCTCTTTTAATGGCCTTTTGTATTTGTCATAGGACCTTCCTGTAGCCTTGTATACTGCTCTGTGAAGATCTCCAATGACCTTCTGAGGTGGAAGACCAATGAGAGCTTGGGGTCTCAGTGGCACTCTTTACAATCTTCACCATTGTTGGGATGTCATATTTAAATGAAGGGATGGACCATCATGCATACACTCCAAAGAAGTCAAGGATGGAAAGAAAAGGCCCATATATACTTTTCAAAATATTTATAGAAGCATGTTCCATAGTAGAAAAGAAGCAGATGTCTGTTCTTTGGGGAACGGCTAAAGAAACTGCAGTATGTGAACATAATGAAATATTATTGCACTATAATTATCCATGATGAATATGAAGAAACTGCTGCAAAGTGAAATTAATAGAACAAGGAAAACAATATACACAATGACTGCAACAATGTCAATGGAAAGAACAACAAAAAAAACCCAAATGAACATTATGTAGTTATAAGTCGAACTTGGCCCCAATGAAGAGATATGAAAATGAACTTTTCTCCCTTCTTTGCAAAAATGGGTGACTGTGAGTGTGGCCCATAACAAATAGCGTGAGACTTAACTGATGCCACAGTTCATTTTGCTATTTTTTTCTTTTTTCTTCCTTGTTATAAGAAATGGTTTTCTGTGTCGGGGGGGGGGGGATTTATTTTAGGGGAAAAAGTGATGTAAAAACAAAACCAAAAGATTTTAATAAAGGGCTAGAGAGTAAGCAAGCTTTTAAAAAATGTCTTTTTAAGATTTAAAAGCAAAAACTAGTGGTAAAAATGGGCCAAATCCCTTGATCCTGCTAGTAATGACTTCTCTAAGTACTTACAATCAGAGCAATGTCTTTGCCATCTAATCAATCCTTTTCCATTTCCACTGCCACTCCACTAGTTGAAGTTTCATCTCCTATCACCTGGATTACTGCAACAGCCTTCTGACTGGTCTTTCTTCATCTACTACCTCCCCTCTCCAATTCATCCAGAGTAATCTGTCCTGAACACAAGTCTCATTATATTGTTCCCCCCTCAAAACCTCTTGCTCCCCACAGCCTAGGGGAGAAAGTCCAAATACCTCATCCTAGCATCTCCAAAATCTGGCCCCATCTTATTTTTCCAGAGCATCTCCCACTATACCCATTTGAAGGTCTTATGCTTCAGCCAAACTGAATTGAACACATCCTTTGTTTTCTAACCCCTGGGTCTTTGCTCACAATATTCCTTCCATTTTGAAGGCCTTTTTAAAAAGGACATTTTGACTTATCAAAGCATTACGCCCCAGATCAAATGCCACCTCCTCCATGAAACTTTCCCAAAGACCAGCAACTAGAAGAGATCTGGGCCTTCTTTCAGCTTCCATGCCATCTTTATTTCTTTCAAATGTTTTTAATTAATTTTTTTTCGGTCAATGAAAATCTTCTTTCTTTCCCTCCTGCCCCTTTTCTTATCCTCCTCCATCCAAATGAGGAGGAAAGAAAAATTAAACCCCACTACAAATGTGTTTAGTCAGTCAAAACAAATCCCCACATTGGCAACGTCCAAAAGAACACATTTCCATCTGGATTTTAGATCCATCACCTCTCTGTTAGGAGCGGGGCCCATGTTTCATTGTAAGTCACCTGGAATCGGGCTTGGGCATTGTGTTGATCAGAGTTCTTAAGTCCTTCAAAGTCCATAGGAGCTTCTCTGTTTCACTCATATAACACATATCACAGCCTCCTTCCTTCCATTGTGCATGGCATGTTCTCTTTTTTCCATTGCTAGCTGTTTGAAAGAAGGCACTGTCTTTTTCCTCTTTAGATTAGCCCTAGCATTTACATAGAACCTTGCATACAGTAGGTGCTTGGTAAATACCTGTTGAGAAGAATTATAGCCAAGGGAACTGAAATGCCCTTTGCCCTGGTTATAACCTTGACAAAGTTCAAGAATGTGTGACTAATACCAATATGCTCCAAGCTGTTCCTAACCATCAGCAGGAGCAGATTTCTCTCCCGGGTCTCCTGATCTCTACAGATCTCTCCCTGATTCTGGCTCCAGACACTCGAAATTCTGCCTCAGCAGATTAGAGTAATTGCTTGGCTATCTTACTGTAGCCAATTCCTCAAAAACCTGAGTACGTGCCTGCCTGGACCACAAAGGCTGCTCCTTGGGAACTGAACCTCCTTCTTGTAGGACCTATGGTTTTGAAAGACAGGTCTCAAGTGACGTTCTCATGTGTGCAGATCATTTGGTATTCTGTGAAGAGCAAAGGACGCTCCCTCAATCTCTACAAATTTCTCCATCCTTTTTTCAAATGAAAGCTGGCACAGAGAAAACAGGCTGTTGTTGTTGTTTTTTTCAGATATCCTTATTCATTTCTTGGGCCTGCCCACTTTCACTGGAGGCTCACTTTAGTGTGGTAGGTCACAACAGTATAAACATTGTGGGAGAGATAGGCAGTCTTAGCTGGAAACTCCTCTGAACTTCGTGCTCCTACACTAGTAACCTATTTTGGCTGTACCATGAAAAACTGAAACCACACTCTACTTTGGCTGAAACATCATATTTAATTTTGCTTTGCACAGGCAAGCAGTGAGTCTGGATAGATGGAAATTTGGAGGGTATGAGATCAATGGGCCACCATTTCATTTAAGTCCACAGGTTAGTGCCAGGTAAGACAGGCAGCCACACCAAATGCAGTTTATGACCCCACGCTGATGGCCTTAACATAGCTGAGCCAATCCAGATCTCAGCCAACATCATAAAAGAAGCTGCTAGGCAAGGAGAGAGGCTTCAGGGACCAGGGAAGAAGGTCCTATTTGTCCTTGCACTAGAGATCATAGAAATGTCATGGCTGCTGAGAACTGCAGGGCATAGCAGGGGCTTCCTCATTTAGGTAGCATGTAAGTTAGCTTGGGTGAGCCCATGGGAAGCAATATCTTATTTCATACAACATTTGTGACTAGTCTTTGACTCAATTCAACCATCGCCGTCATCTGGTTCATCAAGAATGAGTATTATCTTAAAGTTACTGTGGGCCTAGCTAGGCCAAGGCTGTCTTTTTAAAATGAATGCACTTACAAGGGCCTGCAGGAGACAGCAGGAGTACTAATTCCACAGTACTGTTAGCCCAGGTCTAAGGATCTAGGGGAGCAAAGCAAGCTCTAGGAATGAAAGGCTTAGGCTGAGAGCTGGATCAGTTCTTTAAAGTATGTCAATGGATCATTGACCTCATCAATATGGGTTTTTCCCACTAATGGAGGCAAATCACAGCCTTCCTTGTGATACTTTCATTCATTTCACAGGATCTTAGGACCAATCAGTCAAAACCATAGATGTAGAGTTGGAAGAGAGCTTAAAGGCCAACATCCTCATTTTATAGAAAAGGAATCTGAGTCACAGAGAGGCCACAGTACTGGCCCAGGGTTACATCACTGATTAGTTTCTGAAGCGAGATTTGAATCCAGGTCTTCCTGACTCCAAGTCTAGGGTCCTATCCATCACACCAGACAGTCTCTCAGATGGCTTCTATAAATTAAACACAGGGAGCTCACTCAAAATGCTGGGAACCTTTCTTGTGTTCTCTTGATATTGCAAAGATCACAGGGGAGTCCATCAGATATTCCTCACCAGTCCATCTTTTTTGTTCATACATTTCCTTGTTGATGTGCTTTGCACTCCTCCTTTGTAATGCCTTATTTGTAATCTAAGAAAAGGACAGCCTCCAAAACACTTTAGTTTTTCAATGGATTATTTAGCAAGGCACATTATCTAAGCATTAATGGCATCTCAATGGCTGCAAATAGTTCTGTTACAACTAGGAAGGGATCCTATGTTGAACAGGTTGTTCATCACCTTGGACAGGACTGGCAAAACTGTGAAATCAGCAAAAAAATGTTTTGGGCACACTCCATCTCCCAGTGCCCATTTCTCTTCCATCCTACCCGTAACTTATTCTAGGGCACTAGCACCACACACAAAGATCTTGTTCTTTCTTTCAGTTAGCTTCCTCAGTTGGAAAGTAGCTTTCATTTAGATATGAATTAATAAGGTTTAAAGCTGTTATCCCTTCCAAGAGTATTTGAATTCTCAAAAAGGATTCCTGAAGACCGAAAGGTCTTCAAGACCAAGGAGTTATTCTAATGATAGGATATGCAGAACTACAACAAGGAAGGGGAGATTTATTTGGAATAGGCCGTGGTTCTTTCCTATGTATAACAAGGCTAACAAAGACTCACAATATCCTGTGGTTCATTATCAATGATTTAGTGCCCACCATGTGCCAATCCCAGATATATATCTCACATGTCAACAACATACTAGACAAAGCATAGGGCATAAAATTCAATACAGAGCCATGTTTCTTGAGAAAAACTTTAACTAGTATTCATTCTCTAGCAATACTGAATGGTTTACTGTCTGGAACAGACACTTTTCAAATTAAAGACAAAGTTAGTTTAAACATCAGGATTAAAACCACATAGCATTGTATTAATTAAGGGCCTAATTTTAGGAAATATGTTTATTTTAATTTTTAAAATTTTGTTGATGCTTTTAGTTTTTAAAATGACAATCATTTCTCTGCCCTTTTCCACCAGAGGATTTCCCTCAAAAAGAAGAAAACCAGTTAAGCAAAACTAAACAGTACAGTGAGTACATGACAGAATATGCAACATTCTCTGCACCTATTGTCCCACACCTCTCCAACAAAAGGAGGAAGGTCTATTTCCTTATCCCCAGAGCCAAGACTGGTTATTACAGTTATAAAAACATTTAATTTCATTTTCATTATTCTTTTCACTTACATTATTGTAGTTATTTCATGTATTATTTTTCTGATTCATTTTCTCTCTCTTCATTAGTTTATCTAAGTCTTCCCATATTTCTCTGCATTCCTCATATTCAATGACTGTGTGATAATAATCCATTACACTATGACCACACTTTGTTCAGCCATTCCCTAATCAATGAGTACCTACTTAATTTCCAGTTTTTTGTTTCTATAAAAAGTAACACTAGGACCAGGTGTGGGGAACCTGTGGCCTAGAGGCCATATATGGCCTTCTAGGTCCTCATATGTGGCCATTTGACTAAATCCAAACTTCAAAGAACAAATCCACTTAATAAAAGGATTTGTTCTGTAAAACTTGGGCTCAGTCAAAAGGCCCCAAACGATGACCTAGAGGGCAACATGTGGCCCCAAGCTTGCAGGTTCCCCACCCCTGCCTAGGACTATTTAAGTAAAAGTGGGCTTTTCTTTCTGTCTTTGATCATTTTCCGGTATGTCTCTTGCAGTGGGATCTTTGAATCAAAAGCTATGAAGAGACTGATTAATTTTTACTTACTTCTCACTTACTTTCCAAAATGTCAGATCAATTCTCAGCTAATAGATCCTATAATTATACCCAAGAACTATTACCGCACTATTATTACTATAAGTCTACTATCCACCTATTGTACTCAGAGTTATTTTGTTCTGTAATGATCCTTCTGATTTTTTTTTTAATCACAGTGTACTTTCTCTTTACTCTGTAAATCTTTGCCATCTTTGGCCTTTCCCCCAAAGCCCTTTTCCCTTCTGTAAGGGAAGCTTCCTTCCAGACTACTTGTGCCAATAAGTCTCACTTAATGCAATAAAACTAAGAGGCAGCTTAGCCGCCTCTACAGTATGAGAGCCAGGTTTCACAAAGGGGCCCTGACCTCCTGAGAAGGAGGATGAGACAATCTCTCTCTGGGTCCTAGGCCTCTGAGAAGGTCTCAGAGCCTCCCAAGGCAAAACCAAATAGGGCAAAGTACTCATACTTTTTAGGATGAAAATCAGATGCCAGACAAAGATTTGAACACCAAAAACCACACACCAAGGCAAACCAAAACTCAGTGCACCCACTGAAAAGGAAACCCAAAAAACTGGGGGCCCAGATATGGTAATTACTAAGGTTTCTGCTATGTGCGTATGACTTTCAAAAGTTAACATCACAAATATTGGGTGGCTTCAAAGTTCCTCAGACGCTTGGGTCATGGTTATGATCAATTCATCAACCATTTGTTAAGCCCCTACTGAGTACCAGGAACTGACCTAAGACCCGGGTGAGACACAAAGTTTAAATAAGACAAGGGTCCTGACCTCACAGAACTTACAATTTAAAGAGAAGTCTGTGAGGACATGAACTTAAATAATGATGATACAAAAAGGAATGTTGTCAGTGAATTGAAGATTTGCCAACCTATGTCCAGTATAAGAACAGAAGAAGAAACCATCATTTCAGACCAGAAGAATCAGGGATAGTTCCATGAAGGAGGATGCATTACAGCTAGGTATTAAAGGACCAAGTAGGCAAGCAAATAATAAAAAAGCCAATATGTAAGCCCCAGGAAGACCAACAACTCTCTGAATTTACTTCCTAGTCCAGAATATACTGATGGAAAATAAAACACAAACATTGGGGGGCAGCCAAATGTATAAACCAGTGACAAGGATAGTCATTAATTAAAGAAAGGAATTACATAGACGTCACTGGAATGGTTACTAAAAAATTCTGCTCTCAAATATATAGAGCCATCATTAGCTCCAAGACCAAAAGCTAAACCACTGTCCTTTCAAATGAAAATATTGAAAATCTTGTCCAAGGAAATATGGTATCCCTGTAATAATGTCTTCTCTTGTTAAGCCTGACTTAATGTTCTACCAGTATGATTTAATCTCATACAAATCCCTCCAGTAAATAATGCAGATTCAAATCAGATAAGCCATAAATTCAGTTTTGGGATTCTGCTTCTTTTCCTCTCCTTGGAAATGCGTCTTGCTATAGATACATACACAGGGGAACATGTACTGCCCACATAATCAGATGAACTTGGGGGAAAATGGATTTTAAGTTAATTCCTATTTTGTTCAGTTATCCTTCAGAGCTTTCTTAAAAAAAAAATCTGCTAACCAAGGGAGTTCAAATTCAGTGTGTTGTATTGTTTGTTTAACTTGGGATAGGGCATGGGAGGTAAGAAATCTATAGCATGGAAAGCTTATTGATGACTTGACCACATGAATCCAGGAGGTAGAATGGTATGCTACATCAGAAAACCTGGTTCTGACTTTGGCTCTGCCACTTAGCATGAGTTAGTGCTGGAAAAGAACTGAGGGATCATGGCCTGTTGTCTAACTACCTCATTTTATAGATGAGAAACTGAGGCCCAACGAGTCATAAAATCAAAGAATTTCATATTTGGAAAGGCTATCAGTGGCTGTCTATATACTGTGTCTAGTTCCCACACATACATCCCTGACAAGCAGTTGTTCAGCCTCTGCTTGAATACCATCTATGAAGAAGCCACTACACCCTAAGGCAACCCATTCCCCTTTGGAACAACTCTCAGAGCATCAAACCAAAGTCTGTCTATTTCATTTACCTCCCTCCCCGCACCCCCTCCTGGCTTTGCCCTCAGGGTCCAAACAGAACCAGTCTAATCACTCTTCCCTGTGCTACCTCTTTGTTTCCCCAAGTCTTATCTTCTCCACATCAAACCTTCCTAGGTCCCTAAAGGTATGCTCAATCTTTTTTTTCTATCATGACATGTTTCATTTATTCCCCTTCTTTACATTCTAATTTAGTCCCACATTATCTCTCCCCTGGGCTAATGCCGGTTGGACTCCCCACCTTGTCTCCATCCAGCCATACTGGCCTGTTTGTTCCTTACATGTGATGGCCCATCTCTCCCATCCTGTGCCTTGCCACCCCCTATTCCTGGAATGCTCTACATCTCACCTCTATCTTCTTAGAAGCCCTAGATTCCTTCAAGACTCAGTTCAAGCCCCATCTCAGCAAGAAGCCTCTTGTGACCTCCTCCAGCTGTTAGTATCTTCCCCTCCAAGGTCACTTTATAGCTACTTTGGGTGTTTCTTGTATGTACCTAGTTATTTACATGGTCTGTCCCCCAGTAGAATGCAAACTCCTTGAGGAGAGGGGTTTTCACTTTTTCTTTGTATCCTCAGTGCTTAGAACAGCACCCAATACGTGGCAAATATTTAATTAATGTTTGATGACTGATATGGAATCAACTCAAGATCCTTCACTGCATCCAGAGAATAATGGTTGTCATTTTCTTTAAGACTCTTTCAACATCAAAAAAGAGGGGATTTCTCTCCTTTCACCACTACTCCCCAATGGCAATGGTAATCAGACTGTGCAGACTATCGGGTCTACAAGCATTTATTAGTCATCTCCTATGTACCAGGCACTGTGCTGAGTGCTAGAGATACAAAGAAAGACAAAAACAGAAACAAAAGCAGCCGCTGCTTCCAAAGGGGTCACAGTCTGATGGGGGAGCCAACATGCAAGCAAACCTATACAAACAAGCTACCCACAGGACAAAGTAAAGAAAATTGGCACTAGCATTAAGGAGGATGTGGAAAGGCTTCACGTAGAAGATGAGATTTTAGGAGGAAGGAAAAGGCTGTTACAATGGAGGGGAAGAGCAGGAAGGTGAGAAGGAATGAGTACATACTCTCTCCAGATTTGGCTTAAGGAGGGAATAACATACATACTCTATTGGGTATCTTACCCTACAGGAAAGCAGGGGAGATGATAAAAGGGGGGATGATAGAAGGGAGGGTAGATTGGGAGAGAGGGTAGTTAGAAGCACACACTTTTGAAAAGGGACAGGGTCAAAAGAGAAAATAGAATAAATGGGGGGCCAGGATAGAATGGAAGGAAATATAATTAGGCTTTCACAATATGACTACTATGGAAACGTTTTGCATGACTACACATGTATAACCTATATTGAATTGCTTGTCTTCCCAGTGGGGGTGGGTGAGGAGAGGAGAATAGAGAGAATCTGGAACTCAAAGTTTTAAAAACAAATGTCAAAAAAAATTGTTTTTTACATGCAACTGGGAAATAAGATGTACAGGCAATGGAGTATAGAAATCCATCTTGCCCTACAAGAAAGTAAGGGGAGTATTGGGGGATGAGAGGGCAGATTGGGGGAAGGAACATTCAGTATGCTTGCCATCTTGGGGTGGGAGTAGGGGAGAGATGGGAAGAAAATCTGTAACTCATATCTTGTGGAAATGATTGTTGAAAACTACAAATATATAAATAAAGAAGATGAGATTTTAGCTAATACTTGAAGGAAGTCAGGAAATGGAAATAAACATAGAGCGTATTCCAGGTATGGTGGAACAACCAAGGAAAATCTACTGAGTCAGGAGAAGAAGTGTTGTCTTTGAAGAACACCAAGAAGACCAGTGTTACTCGAATGGAGTTGGTGGAAGAGAGTAAAGAACAAGAAGATTGAAGAAATAGGAAGGGGCCAGGTTATAAATGGCTTTGAATGCCAGAGGATTTTCTATTTGATCCTGAAGGTGATAAGGAGCCACTGCAGTTTATTGAGTGGGAGGGGGAAGGAGCTGATACGGTCAGAACTGTACTTTAAGAAGATCAACTTGACATGTGATTGGAAGATGGAATGGAGTGAAGAGATGTTATAAAATATGGAAATGAAAGCACTTGAAAACAGGTTGTATATGAGGGAGGGGTAAGAGAGAGTAAGGAATTGAGGATGACCCCTAGGTGGTGAGCTTGGGTGATTGGCAGGATGATGGTGCCCTCAATAGTAATAGGAAAGTTAGGAAGAGGAGATGGTTTAGGAGGAAAGGTAATGAGTTCAGTTTTGGGAAAGTTGAGTTGAATATGTCTGAGGGACATCTAGTTTGTGATGTCCAGTAGACAGTCAAATTTAACATGTCTGAGGGACATCTAGTTTGAGATGTTTAATAGGCAGTTGGAGATAGAAGACTGGAGGGTCAGGAGAGAAGTTGAGGATGGCTACTTAGATCTGTGAATCATTAGCATAGAGATGGTCATTGAATCCATGGGACTAGGAAGGCTTAAGTTGATACCTCTTTTCCTTAAAATTGCCTTCTGCTTTTTGGGTAACTCCTTGAGCACAGGAATAAGCAATTAGTGACTAGTAATACTGAGAAATCAACATTTCCAGCCTTGGAAGCTAATTTGTGAATTTAAGCATTTCTGAGTCAGGTTTCAGTTGTCCAGTGGAAGATGATTTCCATAGTAGGCACCATCAAGAGGATGCTACTGCTGACAAGCCCAGATGGCCCGGAAAGACAGATCTTGTCAGTTGTTCCAACAGTACAGATCAGAAGTCAATGTTGTATAATATTTGTCTAGCTGTCCTCTAAGAGGCTTTTTTGCCTTTAGGAGGGAGTAAAATGAGTGCTAAGTTGTGATATCTTATGTTTTCTATATTTCTATAAAATATTTCTATATTTCTTCATGCATGCCTTTGAATTTTTACATCTTATATATTTCCTGTGGTGGAGGAAGTAAGCATATATTTAATACATTATCTTTCCTAGAAGGAACCTTGTTACTTGGTTAACTTGTTAGTTTAGTGAGCCCCTAACCATGAACTTTTTCTTAGAGATTCCCTTGCAGAGTTTCCTCAGGGTGGGGTAGAGACAGGCCTAGAGATCTGCCCCCCCACTCTTTGGGAATCAGGACCCAAGGATGAATATGGGTCTGTTTGAGCCTAGCCCCCTTTTCCTTGATGTGGTCCTTTGGCTGTGGGGTACATACATCATGCATTTCAACACTATCTCTCTAGTCCAATGCCTTGATATGATAGAAAGGTGACCTGTAGTTCTCCGAAGATCTTATGCTACCATTACTTATCACTACCAAAAAGTAAGGGCTTTGAATATAAGCCCAGCAATGGAATGCACAGCTATTGTCAAAGGAAAAACTTTATGCATGGGGAAACCCATTGCCATAAGGGTAGCCACCAGGTGACAGATTTTTTTCAATCACAGCAACTCATGAAGACTGTTCACTAAGATATGACCAAATCAAGTCAACCTGCATTGGTAAGAGTACCAATGTCTTCTTGAATTATCAAAGCAAGTCCTGCACAACAAGGTATTACTTCCCAATATCCATCCAAATAGACTTGTAAATAGAACTAACTGCTTTCATATTGTAAACATCAGCTAATGGTCAGTCTTTAGAAATGCAAGAATACTACTGCACTGCCATCTTTTTTAGTGGTTGCCTTGAAAATGTGTCAAAAGGATTTAGAAAGAATAAGAGAGGCCCTCTTCTAAGGGCCTGCTAGGTTCTGTAAATCAGACAGACAGCTGATACTCAGCGAGGAAGAAGGAGGGGGTTGGCATGCTGGTATGGTACAACCTGCTACTACCTTGCTATCTGGGGCCCAGGATTTCCAGAGATGCCAAGTATGCAGAACCAGTTCTTTGTTCCTCTAGCTCCTCTTGCCTTGTTGTCTCCTATAGAGGAGGAGTCCCAAACAAGTTGTTCATGCTGCATATGAAAACCCAAGCTCCAGGATTAACATAATCAATATATGATCCTAAAGAGATTGAAACGAGTTTCCAAGCCAGAAGGGCCCTTCGAGGTTTAATTCCTTTATTTTATAGATGAGGAAAGTCAGGCCCAAATTTAGGAAGTGACTTGCCTGGGTCATTTGCCCCAGGTCTAGGACTACAAATCCCCTGTTAATCCCAAGCTCAGCTCCTTCTGATGGGAAACAAAACACTGAGAGCAGCAATCACACTTCAAATATTATTTTCCCACACACAATATAATAAATCCCACTCCATTGTGAGCAGTCACAAATCATTCAGTGAGAGACTAGGTGCTTACGATTTCTCCATCATTAACCAAGAGCATAGTGATTGGTGTTTTGCCTGCCTTCCCCCCTGCCTAATAGTCTTCCCCACTACTCCATCTTCCAGTCACATATGTAAGGCAGGCATTTGTATCTATTGCCTTGTGCTTGGCCACAGCCCAGCTTCCTCTTTCCCCTTTTCTGACCTCCAACACTGTTCTTCTCTTTACTTCTCACTGACCTATTGTAGAGGCAACATGGATATATATGGGGTGAAGAGCAAGCTAGCCACAAAGACCTGATCTGGATAATACCGGCTGTCAGACCCTGACAAGTCACTTTATCTTTTAATGCTCTAGGCCAGGGGTGGGAAACCTGTAGGCCTTGAAAGAGATTTGTTCTGTGAAATTTGGATTCAGTCAAAGGGCTGCACTTGAGGACCCGAAGGGCCACATATGGCCTGGAGGCCATAGGTTCCCCACCCCTGTAGTCTAGGCAAATAGAATTTCCTCACCTAGAAGTTCCTTCTACCAGGGAAATCACAGGTAGAGACTCTATCCACTCCAGAATGTAGTCTTTCCAATCCTTTTTTTCCTCATAGCCTTCAAACCCAGTGCCCTTCTACTGAAGTCAGCCCAATGGCTTTGTATCTCCTCCTCCTTAGCACTGAAAGTCCCGCTTGGATATTTTAGGAACCAATTCAAACCCCAATTCAAACAGGATTGCTGAAGTCATCTCCTCTTGCCTTTGGGCTCCGTTTTCCTGTGAATTCTCTCTGATGATACACTAAACAGGATGAGTGTCTAATTTATTTAAATCTATTAGCCTGTGCCTCTTTAGAAGCTAATGGATTTCAAGCTGGAAGGGACCTCGTAGGTCATCTAGTCCAACACCCTCAATTTAAGTGCAGAGGAAACCGAGGACCAGAGAGATTAAGTGATTTGCCTACCAGTTCTAAGGCAGGTACTAAGTGGAACAGCTGAGATTTGAAACCAGGGACAGTCTTTCATGAGTCCAGCCCCTTAATTTGACAGAGCAAGATACAGAGGCCTAGCAGAGTGAAACAACTTGCCCAAGGCCACACAAGTAACAAGTGCCTAGAACCAGAATGTGAACCCAGGTTTTCTGATACCAAAGCCAGCTTTCTTTGTACTAGGCTACTATGCATCCTCTTGTCTGCTTCTCACTTTGGACTCAGGCTTCGCTGGGTGAACCCAGAATATGAATGAAATACAGCTCATTCATTGGCTCAAGGACCTCCCCTTCTGGCCCAGTTCGTTTTCCTCTTCCCAAGAATATGATTTCCAAGCATTTACTACCAAGCCGTCAATTACCAAACCTTCTTAGGCCACAGAAAGTTTTTTCCCCCAAGGCACGGAATATGAAGGAAATGAGCCCCGACCACATGGGTTGTTTCCCTTAAAAGTCTATGTTCTTTTTAATGACAGGTTAGAAAGGGTGATAAAATGGGACTAACAAACCACCAGTCGTTTGTAGATTGAGATGTTCAACACACTGCTGTCATGGTGGGGGGCAAGGGGAGGAAGGGAGGGAGGAATCCAGCAGAGATCAAGAGAAATAGGTAACTATTTTAGAGATGCAGCCTGGTCTGGCTAGAGGGCCATGAAGCTTTTTAATTGGCAGGTTGGCTGTGTGGTTTAGGATTTTTTTTCCACTCCTTTCCCTTTTCCAAACATTACAAATACTGAACCTCCCCCCCATTTTCTTAATTTTACTTGGAACAGACTTGGTGTTTCATTCCAAGAAAGTGGTCTGGGTTAGCAAGAGCTGCTAAGAACAGCACTGAGAGTGAGCATACTGTGACCTCACTGGGGCAGCCACAGCTGGGCCCTGAGACATTGCTTTGAGTCTTGCTTAAATGCAGCAGAACTTAAAAAAAGTATCCACAGATACTCCAGGGCTATGCTTCAGCTGTTTTCAAGAATTCCAAATGGTCTGGCCAATTTGCTCCATCCAGCTGAGCTGGACCTTAATAAAAAAACACCTGGGGACTTGGGTGTTGGGAAATATCGTATAGAACACTATTGCCTCACAGGAGATCTTCATGAGCTCCAGGGAGGCTGAGAAAGCATGCCGAAATGGATAAACTCCCAGGACGAATTTTTTTCTCCTCACATGTGAAAAGTTTAGCAGTTTACAAAGGGCATTCACAAACTTGAAGCATTTTTTAGTCTTACGACAACCCTGGAAGGCCATCAATTCAATTCAATAAGCTTTTAAAGGGCCTCCTCTGGGCAAGGCATTATGCTAGGCATTGGAGATTTTTTAAAAAGCCAGAAACCCAACTACTCCTGCCCTCAAAAACCTTACATTCTACAGGCTGAGGGTGGGGGTGGGCAGAAGCAACATAAGATTATATATAAGATTATATGCTGCAGGAGGGGGCACTGACAACTGGGGGAAAGGGTCAGGAAAGCATTCTGAGTAGAAAGACAAAAGAAACTAAAGACTTTGAGTGGTGACAGGACATGAACAGGCAGTTTTGGAAAGAAGAAGAAAGCTACATATAGTCATATGAAAAAGTGCTTTAAATCATTGCTGATTAGAGAAATGCAAATTAAAACAACTTTGAGATGCCACCTCACACCTATCAGATTGGCTAAAATGATAGAAGGGGAAAATGACACATGTTGGAGGGGATGTGGCAAAATTGGGACACTAAGACTGTTGGTGGAATTGATCCAACCATTCTGGAGAGCGATCTGAAATTATTCCCAAAGAGTTACAAAACTTTGTAATACCCTTTGACCCAGCAATACCACTATTAGGTCTTTCCCAAAAAAGGGGGGAATGGAAAGAATATTCTAAAATATTTGTAGCAACTCTTTGTGGTGGCAAAGAAGTGGAAATTGAGGGGATGGTTATCAGTTGGTGAATGGATGAACATGTTATTTATGATTGTGATGGAATACTATTGTGCTATAAGAAATGATGATCGGGTTGATTTTTGAAAAACATGGAAAGATTTGCACGAAATAAGAATGAAATAGGCAGAACTAAGAGCACATTATGTACAATAATAGCAATATTGCTCAAAGTTATTCTGAGCAGGATGAATATTCAAATCACCTACAAAGGACCTATGAAGGAAGATGCTTTCCACCTCCATAAAAACAACTGATATGTGGAAGTATGTGTTGTATAGTTTCATATATATATATATATATATATATATATATATATACACATATACATATACATATATATACATATATATGTGTGTGTTTGTGTGTATACATATATATATACACACACACCTATATATGAGCCAGACACACACAGTACCCCATTTACATATGTGTTCATGTGTTTGTGTGTATATATATACACACACACACATATACATGGTGTGTGTGGAATGTTGGCCTTCCCTAGCTCTAGTTCAGAGTTGGGAGGGAGAGAAGGAAGGAGACAGCTCTGAACTCAAAATGTAACAAAAAAAAATAAATATGTTTTTAAAAAAAGAGATAAGATTGGGAATGGTGGGTGTGAGAAGAGATAGAGTATGTCCTTGGGCCCCAGCACAGCCTATACAAAGGCCTAGCAGCAGAAGATGGACCCTCAAGGTCAGGGAACAGCTAAGAGGCCTGAGGGGCCAAAACATAAGAACTTGAGAGAAGGACTAATGAGCACTAAGTGCTGAAACATAGGTTGGGGCCTTCTAGTGAAGGCTTTAAAAGCCAAGAGCTCCTATTGTTCTCTGAATTTGTACTACAGTGGACTTTCTTTGAAAAATAACATAAACCAGTCTTGATAAGACATGGAATAAGAGGTAACCAAGGATACAGCTCCCCCTCTCCACACCAAACAAACTAGAAAAAAACATCCCAAATGGAACAAATACAGCAATGAGAAGAAGATGAAAATTGAAAGAATCTATTACCAGGTAATTCTTATAGAAAACAAATGCCTGAAGACAAATTCACCAGGTGCTCATCACTTCTGACATGCTAAGCCCCCAAACGCCTTCTGTCCCATCCCACCTTCATCTTCCATAACCATCATTTTTCTGGTTCAAGTGGTCCCATATGCTTCTGTCAATTGTATTCCTGGGCTCCAGTTATCACATCTAACCCTTTGTTAGTAGCCCAGGAAGAAGCTGCTCCCAGAGCAGCCTCAAGCCTTGACAGGATTGTGGAACCTGGGGGTTATAGAGAAGGTTGGAGCCCAGAAGTATAGCAGAGTCAGGAGGCAGTGTACTAATGGGGAAAGGGTACTGGATTTGAAATCGGAGGCCAAGGGTTTGAATCTTAAGTCTGTTATTAAATACCTGTGTGACCTTAGGTCCCTTACTGCCTGTGGTCCTCAGTTTCTTCATCTACAAAACAATATGGTAGAGCAAAAAAAATCCAACTCTCTAAGGTTACTTCCAGCTCTAAATCTCAGCCCCTTTTTGGAGCATGCTCAGTCATTCCTGGTGAACTTGTGGAAACCTGAACACAAACAGGTATCTTCTCCTTGGATTGGGTCCCAACTCCATGGTTGTGGTGAAGAGGCTACCTACTCTTCAAGTGTTTCTCTTCCCTTCTGTCTTTGAAACTTGAGGACAATTTGAAGCAGCATCCAGAAGTGGACTGTGGAACTGCAGAATTCTTATACTCATGAGTGTGCTGGCAGATGTTGAACAATGCCATTCATTGTTCAATGCCAATCAATGTTACAAGTGGTGTGATACAGAGGGACTCTTCTTGGTCAAATGGAAGGGCCCCAGGAAAATATGGTCAAGACTGAAGAGGAGGGATGAATGAGAGAGTTTGGGATGGTGGGAGAACAAGAATAGAATATACAGGGGCAGATTACAGAGGGAGGAATGAGATCCCAACATTAGAAAGGGAATGCTCTGGCAGCATTATGAACTGACCATATGGAGATAGGGTATCAATCAGGCAATAAACTTTTCTTGGGGTTAGGGACTCTCTGTCTCTCCCTCTCTCTCTCTGTATATATCTATATCTATCTATCCATATATATGTACACACATATATAGATGCCAACTTGCAGGGCATGAGTTGAAACCTCAGAGTTATTTTGATCTGTATTTTTTGTACTATTAGTGATTTAGAACATGTTTTTAAACATCTGGGGGGTGTTATATATTTGTGTCATTTCCTTACATGTCTGAGATATCAGAATTTTATCTGTCTTTTAATATGTTATGAAAATATCTTTTCTACTCTATAATTTCTCTTTTTATCCTATCATCAATTTAATTTATGTAAAAGCTTTTGAATTTTATATAATCAAAATTGCCTGCTTTATCTCTTCTGAGGTCCTCTAGCCCTTGCTTGGGTAATAATTCTCTTCATAGCTATAGTTGTACAAGGCACATCCTCTCATTCTCATCTAATTACTTTTTTGTGAGCTGATCTTTTATGTTCATGTCCTATGGTCATGAGTTATTGTGGCATATATGGTGCAAGATGTTACTCCAAACCTATTTTCTGCCAAACTGCTTTCTAGTTAGGAAGCTGGCTACTAGCTTTGTTCCATTAACCAGACCTATTGTTCTATGTAGTTCATGAGAAAGTTTTCCCTACTTTAGGGTTGTGCCTGAGACAGCAGTGCTTCTGTAATTCTACCTAGTGCTAATTCAGAGGGGTTGGAGTGAGAAGTCAGTTCATGTGAGGCTGACAGAGCAAAATGTATGATGAATATAAGGGGAATACCAGGAGCTAGCAGTGCCATGGAAGCCAGGGGAGAAAAGTGAATATAGGAGGAAGGGCTAGTCCAGCCCCTTGCAGAGCTGGCTCTGGTACACTGGACATCTGGAATTATATAGCATAGCATTTAACAGAATAAGAATAATTAACACAGTCACCCAGGTAATCACCTTAGGGTGTCATTCACAGTAAATGAACATCACCAAAATATGCAATGACCTGATATAATACAGAGCAGAAGTGCCAAACTCTGTGGCTTCCCCTGCCCAATGCAGCCCAAAGCAAATTAAAAGGTTTAACAAAATAAATTAAAATACAGCACGACATAAATAATGTTAATCTGTGGTTTTCAAAGGAGCCATTTCTATTTGATCTTGACACCACTGATAATGGATCATCATTTGACAGGTCCTTTTGGTGACTAAAGGTCTAAATTACATGCTGGATGTATTACATGCACATGTCTCAGCAGGACATGTATAGCCAGCTAATACAAAGATGTGTAGCAGCAAACAACAACCAAGCCATATCTTACTAGGCCTTGCAAAGCAACCAGGTTATGTGCACAAAGCTAACAGAAAAATTAAGCGTGGCTGACAAACTCTACAACACATGCACAACACTAATACAAAGCAAATAAACATAAAGAAACAAATAATAACAAAACGGGAGCATATTGAATATGCAGCAATTAAGACCCGCATAAATGAAGAAATGTAATTATATGCACGGAGCACATCTTCTAGAAACACATTCACAGGAGCATCTGGCTGCACATATCACCGTTTCATTAGTTTCATCTGGGACATGATCAGTGAGTCTGGGGGCTGATCAGCTGGGCCTCTAAGCCCCACAACCTGCTGAGTCTTCTCCTACTATCCCAGTGCCAATCAGAATCAGCATCAACGTGATCAAAGCAAGTCCTATGTTCTGAAACTTGAGCCTGAGAGGCAGTATGGTATGGTATAGTGGATGGGGCCTTGAACTTGGAGGCAGAAAGACTGGGGTTCATATCTGGCATCAGGTATTTACTAGCTTATGACCTTGGGCAAGTGTTTAACCTCTCTGTGCCTCTGTTTCTTCAATGCAATGAGCACATATTATGTCAGTCAGCCAAGAAGCATTTAATGAGCACCTACTATGTGCTGGGCACCGTGCTAAGCCTTGGGGATACAAAGAAATGCCAAAACAAATAAATAAACAAGTCCCTAGAGTCGGATGGGAGAGACAATATGCAAACAGCTATATACAAGCAAGATCTGGCTAGGATGCATTGGAGATAATCCTAGAGGGAAGGCACAAGCTTGAAGGGGGATCTATTATATGCAAGACCCTTTGCTGGAGATACAAAGAGAAAAAATTAAAAAAATAAAAACCAGTCCTTGGCCTCAAACTGCTATGTGGTTTGGATGGAGGAATCTCATCCAACTGGGAGATCAGGGAACTCTTCATGGAGAGAGTAACAGTAAAGCTAAGCCATGCTCCTGAGCTCTGCTGGTGCCCTCCAAATTCCTCAGATACTACCTGGAACCAGGAACTAGGCCTCTTTGGCCTTCCTTGTTCCCTTCCTTGGCTTCCCCAAAATGCTTAACCCTCATGACCTGGACAGGTGATTTGGAGGCTTTGTCACCTTCAGACCTCTCTTGGCCTCAATTTTCTCATTCCTAAAATGAGAGGGCAGGATGAGATGACATTTAACATCTAGTGAAATTATGAAACTCATCCATTTATCCCTCTTTTTCACTCAGGTCATCATCTCCATTCTCTTCCCACCAGGAAACTGCTCTGAGCTTTGATAGGCTGGCTTTAGTCTTATTTTGTCCAGGTCTAGGCCTTCAAAGAAAGTGTTGGACATCTCTGGCCACTTCCAACACCTTTTTATGTGTTGTCTTCCCCTTTAGAATAGAAGCTCTTTGAGGGCAGGGACTATTGGGCTTGTTTGTATTTGTATTCCCATGCTTAGTACATATTAAGTGCTTAATAAATGTTTTGTCTCTCAATCTATCCATTTAACTATCTACCTTATCTTTCCATTATCATCATTTGTAAGGCATGGAAGGCAGCAGTGAATACTTGATTTCGTGGCCTGTTTGGGAGAATTACCACTGATTTCCTAATTGTAATTCCCCCATTGTCCAAGTACTGGACCTGGAGTCAGAAAGACTTATCTTACTGAGTTGGAATCTGGCCTTAGATATTTACTAGCTGTATGACCCTGGGCAAGTCACTTCATCCTGTTTGCCTCAGTTTTCTTATCTACAAAGTGAGCTGGAGAAGGAAATGTCGAACCACTCCAGTATCTCTGCCAAGAAAACCCCAAATGAGAACATGAAGAGTCCAACATGATTGAAACGACTGAACAACATTGTTCAAGCTGAGCCCTTGACTTCTTAGGGCTTGGGCAGAAAGGCAGTTAAGCCAAGTAGTTAGGAAATAAGTAAGTTTATAGTGCTATTTTGCAGAATAACACATCCTAACAGTACATCAAAATCAACATCCCTGGGGTGTGTGTGTGTGTGTGTGTGTGTGTGTGTGTGTGTGTGTGTGTGTGTTGGGGGGAGCTGCTCCATCCTTTGGAAGAAATCCTGGATGGGTTTAAGCGATGCCGTGACAACCAGTGTACAAATTCACAAATTTAATCAATTCACAGTGTTTTTTCTATGCAATGCCAAACCACCAGATTGACTGATTTTTTTCCTTTTTCTTTAACTAATTGAATTAGTTGCTTGTCCTAACATCTTGTAACCCCAGCCTTAACGGATCTGAGCCCAGGAGGATACCAATTAGCCCAAGTGCCTTCCTTCTGTGCTCCTGGTTTCAGCCTAGCAGCTGCCAAGTCCAAGGGAGCAGATGGAAATGCCAAACATCTTGCCCAGACTTCCTAGCCAGAAGTGCCCCACTAGCAAACTCCCCCCAAGGCTCAAAGTAGCACCGTCTGTGGCGTGCATTTATCACTGACGTCCAAGCTCAAGGTTTTGCAAGAGGTTTGTTTTATAGCCTTGGATTTGGGTTCAGCCAGCTGAAGTTATTAAGGTTAGGAGGTTTTTTCAGGGCACAATGGTCCCCCTGTTTAGCTAATCCAAAAGCATGCTGGACTGGACTGGTCTTAGCACAGAGACATAAAACTCTCCTTCCTACTCTCTCTTGCATAGAGTAGTGCCGTCAAGGCAACCACAGACACTCAGTAGGTGGACTCCCGGTGGCCCCAGGGACACCGTCTGAAGGCCTTCCTTTCAGAGGAGCAGCAAGATGAGGCCCCCAGATCCCAGTGGAGCCCTTTGCTGGGGCCTACTTGGTGGGCGTGTGCTCCTTCATGCATTCGTGGGTCTGACAGCTGCCATGAGGCCTCCTTTCTAAGCCCAAGTACATGGACAGGAAGCTAAAGGAACCTTCTGAGCCTGCTTTGGCCTCACAAAGCCCTCTCACCACGCACATCTTCAAAGCCCACAGCTTCACGTCACTCCTCGTTTCTGCCCAGGGCCCCACCAGCTTCACAAAGTCAGCATTATGCCTAACTCCCCACCCTTCTTGTTTCTACCTCTATAACATGGCTCCTATTGCCCCCAGTCCAGTTTAGGCGCTCATCCCTTCTCTCTCAGCTGGACTCTGATTGCAATAGTCTCCCACTGGTCTCTCTGCTCCCACTCTGTCTTCCCACTCCAATCATCCTCCACAAAGTTGCCTAAGTGGAGGTTTTCCTAATTGCAGCTCTTACAATGTCACTTCCCTACTCTGTACACTCCAGTGGTTCCCTATTGCCTTTAAGATCAAATCCAAACAGCTCTGTCTGGCTTTAAAAGCCTTTTACAACCTTGCTATACACTTCTCCCCTTCCCTGCACCCTGCACACTGGCACACGAATGACACCCCATTTCCATGCCTGTGTCTCTACACAGGCCAGCCCCTATCCCCAGAAGAGATTCCTGTCTGACTTCTGCTTTTCCAAATCCTTTATTTCCTGGTGCCCTTCCTGAATGCCCCTGTATTTCTTTTGCATATGTTGTGTTTATACGTATTCATGTTCACGATTTCTCCTCTCAAAGAATGGAAGCTCCTCGAGGGCTGGGACTCTGTATCCTTAGAACCTAGTACAGTGCCTGACACACAGTAGGTTCTTAGTAAATGCTTCTTGATTGACTGATCTCTCCTGGAACTCTGCCAGATTATCTCCTCACTCCCATGAACTCAGTCTCTGCTTATGCATTCTACCCCACCAAATAACAGTCACCTCTCACCTCCTGCCTTCCACACCAGGACCACTCCCCAGTCCTTCCCTTCTTCCCCTCCAACACCTCAACACCTGTGTACATTGGCCATGCCAATCAACTGCCCCCTCATCAGCCCTCTCCTCAGTGAATGGAAGCATCCACATGCTCCTCCACCTTCTAACCCCATAGCACCTCAGTCTTCCACCAAATTTCCTTTTTAGTCTTGGGTTTCTAAAAAAGGCTGACAATGGCATGATATAACTATCCATGCTGTTTCCTCTCTGTATGATGACAGGGATGGATGAAACCTAGAGAAGTAACCTAACTGGAAGTAATCTGGCTGCTAGCAGGGCTGCCCCTAAGTCACAGGGCCCAGAAGAAATGCCCTACTTCTAAAGAGTACACAGTCTCCTGGAGTAACAAATGCCTGGATGAAAAAACCTCATGCTCAGAAAGTCCGTACCCACCACATACACGAACATGCATGCACACGTGCACACACATGTACACATACACATGCACACACAAACATGTGTGCGTGTACACGGTAAAAACACAGTAAAGTCAATAAGTGCCATTCCTTTACTCCTAAACCATCAGGATACCCCCATTGTCCAGGGAAGAAGTGTTATCTTTGGACTGGGGGATGCCATAAACAGAGGCATGGAGGTGGGAGGGGGTAAGGTAAAGGTGATGGAAAATGAATAATAGCCCAGTTTGATGAGAACAAACACTAAATTTCCCTCCCCCCAGCTCTAAATCCATGGTGCTGAGCAGGCATAGTATCAAAACGAAGAATTAAAGGTCCTGTAGGTGGTTAATAGGAGATAAGGTCTTAGGGTTCTGACCACAGAGGTTTGATTCCAGGCAAATTCCAGGAGTTTGTGATACACTCCATCTCTGCTCACCAAATAACAGCCAGCTTCTGCTTCCAACACCACTATTCATACAGCAGCCCTCCCCTTAATACTTTCCAACATCGAAATAGTCATGGTGATTTGCATTCGTTGCCCTTGCTAGCTACATAAGCACAGTGGAGATTGAAGCCTAGTTGTGGGTGCCAGGACATTCCCCTTATGTCTTGCTCAAATTCCATTCTGTGGGGACCTCACACCTTCATTAGCATTCATAGTAACCAACCAGGGAAGTTACAGCTGGTGGGCAACCTATGTATTTGGTAGCCAGGTACACACCTCCTAGATGTCCCATTGGTATCTCAAACACATGTTCAAAAGAGAACTCATCTTCCTCTGTCCTCCAAACTTGTTTATTTCTATTGAGGGCACCCCACTTTTCCAGTACCCTAAGTTCACAACCTCCAAGTCATCCTCCACTCTTCCCTCTTCCATGTTCCACATTATCCAATCAGTTGCCAAATCTTGACATTCTGCCCTCCATAACACCCCACACCTATGCCCTCTTCTTTCTACTTACATGGCCTCTAGCATTGTTTGGATACCACCCATCATCTCTCACCTGCACTGCTTTGATTGCTTCTCAATTGTTCTCTGCCCTCCTTCCTCCCCTTTCTATTCTTCACATGACTACCAGAATCATCTTGGATCATAGATCAGAAATTTCAAGCTGGAAAGACCAGAAGTTTGATCAGAAATCAAGCTAAAAGGAGTCTCTGAGGCCACTGAATCCAATGCACCCAAACCTAGAGAGGTTTTGACTTGCTCAGTCTACAGGTAGGAAGTGGCAGAATCACACTTTGAAGTCGGTTCTCTGGATTACAAATCCAGCTATATTTCCACTGTATCACACTCTTCAACAAGGCATCAGTCTGACCACATCACTCCTCTGTTCAAGAATCTTCAGTAGCTCCCTATAAGCTTTTTTCATTTTCCAGTTCAAATGTCACCTTTTATAAGAAGCCTTTCCCCAAAGTCCCTTAATGCTAGCCCCTTCCCTCTGTTGATCATCTCCCACTTATCCTGTCTATATCCTGCTCAGACATTGTTGTTTGCACATTGTTTCCCCATTACACTGAGAGCCCCTTGAGAGTAGGGACTTTTATTACCTTTCTTTGTACCATAAATGATTAGCAGAATCCCTGGCATATAGTAAACACTTCAGAAATGCTTGTTGACTGACAGACTAACTGACTCCCTCTAAGTATAAAATGGAAACTCTTCAGGCTGGCATTTAGAGTCCTCCACAATCTGGCCTCAGTCTGCTTTTTAAACCTCATTTCACATCCCTTGTTTTGCCCACACTAGATTCCAGTCAAATGTCACACAAATCCACTAGCTGTTCCCCAAACTCAGCACTGTGAATCCACACAGGCTGCCCTTTATGCCTAAAAGAAACTCCCTCCTTACATCTGCCTCTCAGAAGCTTCCTTCCTTCAAGGCTCAACTCAGGTAACACTTTCTCCATGGAGCCTTCTCTGATTCCAATCCAGTCCCTAGCCCCCCCAAGCCTCAGCCTCCCTTATTAATGCTCTTTCCTCACTCGAATTATCTTCTATTTACTTCTCTGTTTACATGTCAGAGATAGAACACAAGCTCCTTGGGATCAATTCAACTCAACGAGCTCCTATTTGCGTTAAAACCTTTTTTCCTATCTTTGATTTTACATCATTTCCAAATACAGCCTTCCCTCTTCCCCTACCCAGCAAGCCACCCTGTGAACAAAGAATGAAAAAAGAAAGGTCAGAAAACAGAGACCTCTTCCCTCCTCAGCTGAGTCTACCTTCCAGGATGGTATATACACAGTTGCCTATCATCCCTCATCTCTGACAGGAGGAAGGGAAGTATCTCTCTTCTGTGGGTTAACTTGGTCATAATTGCTACCCAGCATCCCAATTTGGCCTTTTTGTTCTTTCCATTTCCAGACTTGGATTCATTGTTTCCATGGCTTTCCTGGTTCTGCTCGTTACATTCTGTATCAGTTCATACAGGTCGCATGCTTCTCCAAACTCTTCACAGTTGTCATTTCTTACAGTGGAATCATATGCTTTAGAGTCTCATGCCACAAGTTGTTTAACTCTCCCCACAACTGAGGGGCATCTACTTTGTTTCCAATTCTTGGCGGCCACACCACAAAAAGTGTTGCTTGAAATATTTGGGTGTTTATGAAGCCTTTCTTTTCATCTCTGACCCCCCAACAAGCATGTATGTGTTCAGTGCAAGGCATATGTGAAACTATGTATACAAAGACAAAATTGAAAATGGCATCTGTCCTCAAAAAACTGCTCTTCTACTGGGAAGGATACACCTATACAAATACAGGGATCAGGAAAGGTAGACTCCCAGAGGCCATCAAGTCATCTTAGTTGGCCCTTGAAAGAAGCTAAGCTTCAGAAAGGCAGATGTAAAGAGGGATTCTTTTCTAGGAATAGGGGTTGGCCTGTGCAAAGGCATGGAGGCAAGAGATGAATGCTGAGTTCAGAGAACAGCAAGTACATTGGCTGGATTGCAGAGTGTATGAAGAAGAAGAATGTGAAATGAGTCTGAACAGGTAGACTGGCACCAGACTATGAAGGGTTTTAGATGCCAAACTGAGGAGTTGGGATTTTATCCTCAAGGCAATAGGGAGCCATTGAAGATTTTTAAACAGGACAATTCCATTATCATGTCTGTGCTTTAGGAAGAACATTTTGGCAGCTGTGTGGAAAATTGAGTGGAAAAGGGAGAAAACAGAAGCAGGAAGGTCAATGAAGAGGCCATTGGAATAATATAGGTGACAATTAATGAGGGCTCAAGCTTGGGTGCTGGCTGAGAGAGTAGTAAGAAAGGAAGAAGAGTGAAGGCCTTTGTGGAGATACTAATTAGATACAGTCAGTGAGAGAAAGGGACACAGTGATACCACTTTGAGTTTGTAAGCTTGGGTAAATAGAAAGGTAGTAATACCCTCAGTAGAAATGGGAAAGTTACTACAAGGGATGGGTTTAAGGGAAAAGATAATGAGTTTAATTTTGGACACATTAAACTTGAGATACCTACAGGAGATCTATTGGGAAATGTCTAGCAGTAAGCCGATGACGTGCAACAGAGCTCAGGAGACTGGGCTACATATGTAGATGTGGGAGCATTTGTATAGTAATGGCCATTGAAACCACTGGAGCTGATGAAATCGCTGAGAGTCTAAAGAGTGAAGAAAATCCATCCCAGCATGGAACCTGGGTACACACCCAATGGAGGGGGGCCACAGATGAGGAGCCTGGAGAGCAGGGGCTGTTTTGCCCACCGTTGTATCCTTGGTACCTCACAGAGAACTTGGTTCATAGAAGGCACTGAATGAAATGTGTTTCTTGGATAAATGTGACCTCAGTTTGCACCCTCAATTTGACTCTATTTCCTCCTTGGTAAAAATGAGGGGATGAGAGGGAACTAGTTGAATTCTGAGGTGCCTTGTAGCTCTGTCTATTATTCTGATTCAGGTCCCAGGGTGCTATAAGTGATCAGCAATAAAAGTAATACTGCTTTAGCATAATTAGGATTTTCATTTCCAAAGCATGTTCCCATTTTTATATCAATTTGGTCCTCATCACATCTCTAGGATGTGGGTGTAGAGAGAGGTTATTTGCCCTAGAGTCTTAATAGAATTTCATGGAAATTTGAATATTTGTCAAATGTGCTGCTGTAAAATTTTTATATACTGGTCAATTCATGGGCCCAGAATGTGACACTGATACCATCTGTGAAACCATGAACACAGCAGGCAACAAATGACCAATTTCTAAAAGGGTGGGGGACAGGGAACAATCTGCATATAAAGTCCTTATCCATCCAGTGTAATGAAAAAAAAAAACCCACACACTTAATTACTTTTCTAGCAAAGCAAATTCAAATGATTTGTATTTCCCAGACCAGAAACTGTTTCCTTCCAGGCTCTGTCTCCAAAGGCTCACAGGGAACAGACATGATTTTCTAACAGAAGATAGCTTTTATAAGAACCAAAGATACAAGAAATATGATCTCACATCATTTAACAAAACAGCAATAAAGCCATATCAAAGCAAGATCTCAGCAGCAATGACTGGGCCCCAGCTTATGAATTCTATTTGACAGCTGGGTTCCAAAGGCCACTTCAGAGTCTTATCAGGAGGCACGGTGCTTACCATGAGAAAGAGTCCTGCATCAGGATTCTGAAGATTCAGGTTCTTAATCTCACTTTGAACATTTATTAGCTGTGTGAAAGAAAATTGCTTACCAATGTAGGACAAGCACTGAATTTGGTCAAAGCTACCCCAGGTAGAAGGTAGGAGAAGCCCAGATGAGGGAACTGAGGCCCAGAGAGGTGAAGTTTATTTGTCTGAGGTATTAGGGAGAGGATTTGAACTCAGGTTGATTCCAAATACCACCCTCCTTCCATTCTGCTAATACAGGAGCCTGCTTTGACACCCACTTCAAGCACTTACTACCTATGTGATCATGGACAAGTGGCTTAACCTCTCTGGGTCTCTGGCATTTAAGCCCCTCCACAATTTAGCTTCAACTTACCTTTCCTTATCTGTGGTTCTATAACTTGCTATCTATGTGGCTTTGGCAAAAATCATTTAACTTTGCCTCAGTGTCTTTGTATACATGTATTGGTACAGAAGAACTGAGGAGGATGAATTAGGTCATAGAATTCTAGACCTAGACTTAGAAAGGACCTTTGAGGCCAGCAAATCCAACCCTTCTCATTTACAGATGAGAAAACTGAGGCCCAGAGAGGTAAAGTGACTTGTCTGGGTTGTTATAGCTATTAAGTGTTTGAGGCAGGATTTGAACTCAGACCTTCCTTGTTCTCAGTTCAGGGATCTGTCTACTACATTGTACACAGGTATATTCATAAGTGATCTCTGAAGTCTTTTGCAATCAGTTCTTCATCTAATAATCCTATGATCAGGGTGATTTCTAAGGTCTCTTGTAGCTCTAAACCCTAAAATCCCTACTCTTTCTCAGTCTCTCTTCCTACATCTGTAGAATGGGAATAATCCCCCCTATACTCATTTCCACCTCACAAGGCTACTCTGAGATCCTGGATGTGAAAGTATCACACCGTCTACAAATATTAGGAGCTGGCATCAGTGTCCTTATAATCTGAAGAATAATTTGTAAGTAACAGCTAAAAGACCAACCAGTATAAGGGGGGTATCTAGAGTAGTCAGCTGGGGAAGGTACCAATGGCACCCAAATTTCTCTTCAGAGAACTTTGATCCAAGGACCACAGTGATATCCCCCTAGCAGGGTACAGAGATGAGAGCTGATATTCAAGGCAAACCCTTGAATTTTCAACCTAGAATTCACTGCAGGAAAGTGAAGAGAGAGAAGGAGTTGACCTTACCTTTCTGTGCTAAGAATCAGAAGGGGAGAACTCGGAAGGCCCAGTTAGTTGTAGTGTCCACCAGAGAAGACTAGGTCTCTCAACTCAATTTGGTCTTTGATCAACTTGGCCAAGTCAGCTTCTGTGGTGAAGGAGTGAAGCTGGGTTCCTTGCCAAGGTTGCCAGGGATAAATTAGCGAATTTGTTTCATGCCTGCATCAGCTCCAGCTTCTCTCCTTCCTCCGCTAAGGTAGACTTCTGAAACTTACAAGGTTGTCAAGCACTTCGGTCTGTGCTGCCAATGTTGGAGTGATCCTGTGCTTCTCCTCAAAATGTCACACTCTTGCATCATAACACGGAGGAGCTACAAAGAAGCCAAGACTGCTGGGCTTACAATAATGTATTTGCTCCATGTGAGTCACTCCCTTCATAGGGACACGCGCAATCTAATTACCGTAGGGAGAGTCATTTGCGTGGATTTTTCTCTTGCTCCGGAAGTCAAAGCCAATTCCAAGGGGGAGGGGGGGAGGAAGGCAAGTAAACTGGAGATCTTGAGTAAGCATCTGGCATCTCTGGCTCAACTGTCAGGGATCTGAAGAGATGCCATCCACACAATGAGTGAACGGGGAAGAACAGGGACCAGTATCTCCTGGAGAAGGAGCTCTTTTTTGTTTTTGATCTAAAATTGGATTGGTTCCTAGTCCAAGCATTTGTATAAGTGTGAGAAAGATTCAGATAACCCAGGTCAGAAATAAGAGTCATATGAACTCCTCCCTTTTTATCTAGGTATTTTCCATGAATCCCAAGCCACTAAAGGATGAAGAGATGATCTAGTATCTAGCCTCCAAGGTAATACTAATTCATATAACATTCATGTGCAGCACTTTAAGGTCTATCAGATACTTTTCTTACAACAGTCCTTCAAAGTATGCAGGCAGGCAGGAGGAGGAAACTGAGGTTCAGGGATTTGCCCAAATTAAAAATTTACCACTCAACCCAAGCCTCCTCACTGATTCAACAAACACTGACCAAGTGCCTACTATGAGCACTTAGATAGCTGGCACTTTGCTACGTTCTGGGATCCAAAGGAAAACAAAACAAAACACATTTCTGCCCTCGAGGAGCTTAGATTCTACTGGACAGATACAACACATAAATATGTAAATAACTATGAGATACTATGCAGATGGAGAGTGCCTCCCTAAGCCCTCTTAATTTCAGCACCTTCCTTCTGTTAATTATTTCTTATTTATCTTGTACATAGTTTGTTCATCCAGGCATAACTCAGAGATATTACGGGTCTGGTTCCAGGTCACCACAATAAAGTAAATATCACAATAAAGCAAGCCACCCAATTTTTTTAGTCTCCTATTCCATGTAAAAGTCATGTTTACAGTATACTGTAGTCTATTAAGTGTGCGATAGTATTATGTCTAAAAATGTACATAATGCCTTAATTAAATATACTCTACTGCAGGATATACAGGGGAGTAGGGGGGAAGGGGATGAGAGGGGGGATGATGGAAGGGAGGGCAGGCTGGGAGGGGGAATCTGGAAGCACCCACTTTTGAAAAGGGACAGGATCAAAGTATAGAATAGAACAAGTGGGAGGTGGGATAGGAGGGAGGGAAATATAATCGGTCTTTTACAATATATCTACTATGGTAATGTTTTGCATAGCTACACATGTACAACATATACTGAATTGCTTATCTTCCCAGTAAGGGTGGGTGACAAGGGAGGAAGGGAATGAATGTGGAAATCGAAGTTTTAAAATCAAATGTTTAAAAATACATAAATACCATTATTAATACTATTTTACATATAATTGGGAAATTAGATATACAGGCATTGGGGCAGAGAGATTCACCATGCCCTACTGGAAAAGTTAAAGGGGGTATGGGAGAAGATATGGGAGAGAACAGATTGGATGAGGGGATATCTTGTGGGACTGCTATTCTGGGGTGGTGGGTAGGGGAAAAACAGGGGGAAAATTATAACTCAAAATCTGGTGGAAATGAATGATGTAAACCAGAAGTTAATAAAGCATTTGGGAAAAAAATACTCTATTGTTAAAAAGAATACCAACCATCATGTGAGCCTTCAGCAAGTCATAATCTTTTTGTTGATGGAGGGGGTCTGGCCTTGATGCTGATGGCTGCTGACTGATCAGGGTGGTGGTTGCTGAAGGTTGGGGTGACTTGGCAATTTCTTAAAATAAGACCACTATGAAATTTGCCATAGCTATGGACTCTTCTTTTTACCTGGAACACTTAGAGGCCTTCATAGGGTTATTAATTGGCCTAATTTCAATAATGTTATGTCTCAGGAAATAGGGAAGCCTGAGAAGTGAGAGAGAGACTTAGAGCAGCCAGTCATCCATGGAGCAATCAGAACACATACAACATTTATCCATTAAGTTCACCATCTTATATAGGTGTAGTTTGTGGAACCCCAAAACAATTACAATAGTTTCATAAAAGATCACTAATCACAGATCATCATAACGGATATGATAATAATGACCAAGTGAAACATTTGTGAGAAACACACCAAGCACATGCTACTTGAAAAATGCTGCTGATAGAATTGCTTGATGCAGGGTTGCAACAAGCCTTCAATTTATAAAAAAAAACATGCAATATCTGTGAAGCACAATAAAGCAAAGTGCAATAAAATAAGGTATGCCTGTATATACTTCCTTGCTTGCTGTTCTCTCCCCCCACATTAGGCTGTAAGCTCCTTGAGGGGAGGAATTATCTTTTGCCTCTTTTTGTATCCTCACTACTTAGCATAGTACCTGGCATATGACAGCCACTTAAGAAACGTTTATTGATTGGTTGGTTGCTTATAGGTTGTAGCACTTGAGCTGAGCTTTGAGAGAAGCTAGGGATTCTAGGTGTTCCCAGCTATCCCTTTCTGCATGGACTGTATGTGAATGTGAAGACACATTTACCCCTTTCCTACAATGCCATTCCACTCTACAAACTATTGAGTCCCTACTGTATATAGAGTATGAGTAGAGATTGGAAATTTAAAGATGACCTTCATGGAGCTTACTGTTCAGTAGGTAAATGAGATACATATATTATATTACATTATATTATATTATGTTATGTTATATTACATTATATTACGTTATATTATATTATATTATATTATATTATATTATATTATATTATATTATATTATATTATATTACATTATATTATATTCTATTATATTGTATTGTGTCATATTATTTATGGCATTAGAGAGTGTAAACCAAGGTGTTGTATGTGGTCCAAAGGGAAGGTTATTATCAACAGAGGGACATCAGGGAAAGCCTCCAAGAGGACATGGCATTTGAACTTGGCTTTAAAGGGCGGAAAGATGTTCAAAGGAGAAGAAAAGGAGGGAGAGTCTTCCAGGTTTAGGGAATAGTGTGAGCATGGGTGAGCAAGCAGAAAAGCGTAAGGCAGGCATATTCAGGGAACAGAGAGCAGTCCAACTTGGCAGAGTCTGCAATGGGGTTGAAAAGATGAGTGCCACTAAATTGTAGAGGGCACAAACACCAGACAAAGGAATTTAAACTTTCATCTTCTTTGATCGACATCACTCAAAACTTTGTGCTTGAAAGTCACACAGTAGGGTTTGGAGACAGCATGAAATAGTGTGTGATATTGAAAAACTCACAAATGCTAAAATCCTCTGAAACATCAGTATAGATGAAAAGAGCCCTGGCCTGGGCAAAAGCCCACCTTCCCAAATCCAGCCTTTGAGTTCCTCCACAATCTCACTCTGTCTGACCTTTCTAGCTTGATTCCATATTCTTCACCCTGGCTGACAAGGTTCTCCTCACATAGAACATTTAATCTCTGCTCCTTCTCCCAGTTTGACCCCAAGCCTGGTGCCTCGAATGTCCTCCCTCCTCCAATCTGCCTCTGAGAACCTTCTTTCCAGGCTCAGCTCAGATTCTACCTCTTCCATGAAGCTTTCCCAATGCACCCTGTGACAGTATACTCTCCCCTTCCATTTTCCTCCTATTCTATAGATCCACATACATGTTGTATTACCACCTCCACTCCCAGTATAACAGAAGTACATCAAGTATAAAGGCTACTTTTTGGTATGCCCAGCACCTATCAAAGAATTTCTAACATAGTAGGTGCTTGATAAATGATTGTTGCATTGAATTAAGTCAAGAGACATGGGTTCTAGTGACAGCCCCACTATTTAGGAGCTGTGTGACCTTAGGCATGGCTTTCCTCTCTCTGAACCTTGGTTTCTCCATCTGTAAAATGACATTGGACTGAGTGATTCTAAGATTTTTTCCAGCTCTAACGTTATGATTTAGGTTCCAGAAAGCTCATTCAGAAATAGTCCCTTCTCAATATGGGCTAACAATTAGGCAAACCAATAACTCTTTAATGTATATGATATTTTCATTCCCAAAGCAGGATTCTAATTAATCTTATCTTCATCATATCTCAAGAACTTAAGAAGTGAAAACAGGTATGGTGTAAAACCTTTGCACATGGAAGAGGTCAATTCTACAATGGAATAAGTGAGCATTTCTTAGAACCAAAGTCTCATAGAATCATTGACTTAGCACTATAAGGTCATCTAGACCAGCCCCCTCATTTTACAGGTGAGGAAGCTGAAGCCAAGAAAGGTTAAGTGACTTGCCCAAAGTCATACAGGGAACAGAGATGAGATTCCACCCCAGGTCCTTTGACATCAACCCTGTGTTCTTTCCACTGTACTGCATGGTCTTTAATGCAATATTTCAAGGATCTATGGTTTTGTTAGTGTGAGTGCTTGACAACCTCTACTAACATAGAGCTCCACCATTGTGTAACATGGCAAATGGCTTTTGAGGAGTTGCTGTGGCCAAAACTTTCATGTCTTGATGATGAGCCTTCCACAACTTAACCTAGCTGGTCCTTGAACAACAGACATCTAGTTCATCACCAGGCTAATAATAATAATAGCTACGTATATAGAACTTCAAGGTTTGCAAAGTATTATGCATATGTTATCTTACTTGGTGCTCACAATAACCCTGAGAAGTAGATGCTACTATTATCTCTGTTTTACAGATGAGGAAACTGAGGCTGAGGTAGGTTAAGTGACTTCCTCAGGGTCACACAGCAAGTGATTGTCTAAATCTGGATCTCAAATGATGTCTTCCTGACCTTGAGTCCAACTTATACCTACTGTGTTACTTAGCTTCCTACACCTAAAACTTTTAGCCTCTGATAACCTAGGATCCCTTCTGTGCCTCCATGAGGTATGGGAACAGGATGTCCAAGAATATAATAGAAGACACTTGCTGTTGCTGTCATGCCCATCTCTCCCTCTATTGTGCTAGTATTGACAATGCCAAATAACAGAGGAATCAAATTAAATCAAAGGAACCAGAGGGAAAAAGGAATTTGGGTGGCCCTGTAAATAAAGTACCTGCAGTAGCAACCGGAAATATTAATAATAGTAATAAGGATGTTGATGATGATTATAGCTAGCATTTATATAAGTCTCCCTGGCTAGAAGTCCTATACTCTATCCAGGACTCCATCTAGCTGCTTCCCTTCTCTGTCAAGGAGGGCTTTGTAGCCACAGGACTGAGGCAAGAAGAAGGTAAAGGAAGGTAGCTACCTCCCACCAAGAGGGGAACTATGGCAGCAGAACTCACTGGAAGGAAATGGAAGAGGTACACAAGGAAGTTCAATTGTGCATGGCTCCATTATTCAGCATTCCCACTTGACAATATTTCTCCTACAGATTATACTGATGGACTTTTACCCTTTTCTTCTTCAAATGCAAATGCTTGCAACTAATGTATATTCTGGTCCTCATTTCCATGAGATCATGAATCTCTTCAATATCTCCCCATTTACCAAAGTGGCAGGAGATATTCCCATTACAGCATTTTTCTTGCCTACCATTTTGTTGCAAGACAGGCCAAACTGAACTTCAGGTATAGCTTGACTACCCTTTAGTATAATAACAAATCTTGTGAAAATTGGCCAACATTTTCAAAAATTATTGTGAAAAACTAAGACAATACAGAGAGAGAGAGAGACAGAGAGAGAGACAGAGAAAGAGACAGAGAACTACTGAAAGCTAATCTACCAATATGATGTAGACCTCACTCTCTTTAGTCAATTAAAGGTCAGTGTGAAGGAATCAGTAGCAGTAACCCTTCCTAGCAACCAAAGCCTTTGGGGTCCTTCCATTTAGCCCATCACAGTAATTTCTCTCTAAGATTTGCTATTAAATGTCCACTAAAAGAGAGCTAGCTTTCAGCAAAAGCATCCCTCTAAGTACCTAATTATCCATCAAAATTTTGGAAGCCAGGGGTTCAAATTGTACAATTTTCAATAAAATGCATCTCAATTTCAAAATATGAAAAGGAAAGGCAAGTTCAAGTCACAAAAAATCTAGTTTTGCTTACTTGAAGCCCTATTTCAGAACATCATGACTTGCAATATTCAAATTTCTCTTCTACAGTATATAAGTGCACACACACACACACACACACACACACACACACACATACACACACACACACACACAGAGCCCCTTGCTTACCTTGGTAGCAGCAGGCAAACTTCAGAGATGCCATGTAAAACAGTTGGCACACAATGCTCATGGGCAGTTAAATAACTGATATCTTTCTGTAGGCATGAAATATATGCCAATTACATTTCCTTGTCATCAGAGAACTCCCCTTCCTCATCTCTTCCAGCTAGGCATTCCTCTGCTGGGGAGGCGGTAGCATGTGGTGTACGAATAAGGGACTAGGCAATAGTAACAATAGCAGATCACAAGTCCCTGAAAATCAGAGAAAGATGCTGTCACCCAGAGTCACCCACCATTTAATATCCCCTCCTATGCTGAAGGCAGCTTGGCCCAGATTTGATTGAACTGTATGATAAGTGGCCATTCATGCAAACAGGAGTAAAAACATTTCCTTTTGCTGTTAATTAAGCAATTCCCTCTCAACATACCATGTAGATAAAAGGTCTTCTCACTGGCATTGTTGGCATTCATTGGCCTAGAGTCATGATATTAAATAGGAGCTCCAAGCTGACTCAAGCTAAAGTTGCTATTAAAGCAAGCAATCCAACCAGCATTTACAAGCACTGTCCAGGCACTGTCCAGGGTGCTGGAGAAACCAACCCAAAAACCAAACAACTCCTGCCCTTGAGGAGTTCATAGTCCACTAAGGGGACACAATATATACACAGATAAATCAATGCAAAATGCACACAAAGTAAATATAAAGTTGGTGGATGAGTGCTAACAATTGGAGGCATCAGGAAAGACCTTTGATAAGAGACAGGACCTGAGCTAATCCTGGAAAGCAGCTAGGGATTTCAGAAGTAGCAATGTTTTAGAAGTAAGTTGGTAGGCAGTAGTAGAGTAAAATATAGCAATGTTACATTTGGACTCAAGAACTATCTAGGTTTGCAACCAGTCACTTTTTATTTGCATGACCATGACAAGTCACTCTACCTTATGAGAAAGAGCAAGAGAAGGAAAAAAACTTTAACCAGGATTTTGGCTTTGGGTGGGAAATACCACACATACTTAGCTACGGATAATGTTTTCATTGAACAATAAAAGTCTGAGGAGGAATCAACCAGGTCAGGTGAGTGACTTTACTAGGGAGTAAAAGTCATGATTCACCACATTTTAGTGCCAACTTTCTCATAAAACAAGCCAGTGTTTGTGATCAAAGGTAGAGTATTATGTACAAAAGTCAAATGTTGTAAAGATGTGTGCTCTAGAACTCTGGCCAAAATGCTTCTGTAGGTTCTGATTGTCTCCCAAATGTCTCAATGAATGATTCCCAGAGCTTCCATTCCTGGCATCCCTTCCCAGGATAGGGGAGCTATCACAGATCCAAAGAACCCAATAAAATCCTCAAGAGTTTAGGCCACTGCTTAGCTTCTTGGTACCCTCCATTTCCTCCACAGGGGCCTCCTTCTTCAAGAGTTCCCACAACTTTTGGCATTAAAACCCTTATTCTATAAAGGTGGAAATAATGGGCCCAGAAAAGGGAAGGGACTTATACAAAGTTGGGACTAGAGACCAGGTTTCCAAACCCCTGATCCAGCATTCTTTCTACCCTGCCATAAAATCATCACTTCCTCCTGACACCAGGTTTTATTTTCTCCTTGGCTCAATAATAATGTTCCTTCTTTGGCCATTCTCTGACTTTCCATTTGTTCAATAAGCATTGATTAAGTACATATTATGTGTCAGGATCCACACTAGGAAGTGAGGATACAGAGTCAAAAATGAAATGGCTCCCCTCTCTGAAGGAGTCTACATTCTATTGGGAGAAAGAAAATAATGTGCTGATAGATATAAGTAAATTTGAAATAGACACAAAGTAATTTAGGGGGACTCACTTATGGGGAAGGGGTATGGCAAGGTCTCATGTAGCACTTGAGCTAACATATGAAGGAAACTAAGGATTCTTTTTGTTTTTTAATAATATTTTATTTTTCCCAATTACATGTAAAAACTATTTTTATATTCATTTTTTAAAATTTTGAGTTCTAAATTCTCTCCCTCCCTTTCTCCCTAGCCCCTGCCCTGAAACAGTAAGTAATTTGATATAGGTTATGTGTAAACATACAAAACACATTTCCATATTAGTAATATTGTGAAAGAAAACACAGACCCCCCAAAAACACACACAAAAAAGGAAGTGAAAAATAGTATGTTTTGATCTGTATTCAGATTCCAACAATTCTTTCTCTGGAGGACAGCATTTTTTTGCCATAATTCCTTTGGAACTGTCTTGGATCATTGTATTGCTGAAAATAGCTAAGTCATTCACAGTTGATCATCCTACAATATTGCTGTTACTGGATACAATGTTCTCCTGGTTCTGCTCACTTTACTCAGCATCAGTTCATGTAATTCTTTCCAGGTTTTTCTGAAAGCATCTTGCTCATCATTTCTTATAGCAAGAGTATCTTATCACAATCATATACCACAACTTGTTCAGCCATTCCCCAACTGATTGGACATTCCTTTAATTTCCAATTCTTTGCTACCGCAAAAAGAGTTGCTGTAAATATTTATGTACAAATAGGTCCTTTCCACTTTTTGATCTCTCTGGAATACAGACCTAGTAGTGGTACTGATGGATCAAAGGGTGTGCACAGTTTTACAGTCTTTTGGGCATAGTTCTAAATGAAGCTAAAGATTCTTAAAGGTGAATGTCAAGAGGGAGAGCATTCCAGCCCTAGAGGACAATCTATTCAAATACACAGAGATGGAAGATGGGAGACTGCATTATGAAGAATAAAAAGCAAACCAGTTTGCCTAAAACACTGAATGAGTGAGGGGGAGTGATGTGAAATCATCATCATCAAGAAAAATTTATTAAGCATGTACTATGTGCCAGGAACTGTGCTAAGCACTGGGACTACAAAAAGAGGCAAAAATGTCCTCAAGGAGTTTGCAATCTAATGGGAGAGACAACATGCAAAAAATATATATACAAAGAAAGCTCTATACAGGATGAATAGAAAATAATGAACAGAAGGAAGGCACTGGAATCAAGAGGCATAAGAAAGACTTCCTATAGAAGGTGGGATCTTAGCTGGGATTTAAAGGAAGCCAGGGAGGTCAGTAGGCAGAAAGGAAGAAGGAGAGCATTCCAGGCATGGGAAACAGCCAGAGAAAATGCCCAGAGCTGAGAGATTGAGGGGCTTGTTTGTGGAGCAGCCAAGAGACCAGTGTCACTTGATTGAAGAGTATGTGTCTAAGAGACTGGAAAGGTAGGAGCTGGCTATATTATGAAGGACTTTGAATGCCAAATAGAGTATTTTGTATTTGCTCCTGGAGGCAAAAGGAAGCCATAGAGTTTATTGAGTGGTGAATGGGCAGACATGAATTGACTTGCACTTTACAAAAATCACTTTAGTGGCTGAATGGAGGATGGACTGGAATGGGGAGAACCTTGAGGCAGGCAGAGAGTAGTGGTAGTGGCAGAGGAGAAAAGGGGCATATTATATGGGGGGATGAGAAGGATAGTGAGGAATCCAGGATGACCCTTAGGTTGTGAGCCTGGGGAGACTTGCAAGATGCTGTTGCCCTCTATAGTAATACAGGAGGTAGGAGGGAAGGAGGGTTTGGGAGAAAGATAACAAGTTCTGCTTTGGACATATTGAGTTTAGGATACATATAGCACATCCAGTTTGAGATGTCTGAAAGGCAGTTAGAGATGTGAGACTGGAGGGCAGTAGAGAGGTCAGTAGGGCAGGATAGGGAGATCTGAGAGTTATCAGCATAGAAATGGTCGTTAAATCCATGGGAATTCATTAATGAGATCACTAAGTGAAATAGCATAGAGGGAAAAGAGAAGAGGGCCCAGGACAGAATCCTGTGGGACACCTATGGTTAGAGGGCATGATCTGGAAGAATATCCAGCAAAAGAGACAGAAAGAACAGTCAGATAGATAGGAGGAGAACCAGGACAGAGTAAGGGAGGCCCTGAAAACCTACCAGGTAGGGGGCACTAGTATACAGCAGAAGAACCTGAAATTTAGAAGGGGCAGGGAAGCCAGTGGCCCAACTTCGGTGCTGCCCCTTGTTAGTAACACACTTGTTATGTAAAGGAGTGAGCAGCACGGCAGTGGGAAATTACAGGTATCTGTGATTCACAGTCTTCAAATTCTCAGGCCCCCAGAAGCTGTCACAAGCCAGTCTATGTCCGAGGCAGGAGCTGACCCCAGGTTTTCCCGACTCCAATGGCCATCATGCCATGTCGCCTCTGTGAGTTATAGCTCAAACCACACAAAGACATGACACTAAGTAAGGAGCTACAACCTTCTACTTTGGGAGTTTTTCCTCTGTGTATTCCCAAGTACAAAATGTTATTTTTCTACAATAATATTCTGATTCTTCTCACACCTCTCCCTGGCTTTTGGGGTGGATCGAATTGTTTGAATTAGCCTCCTGTGGAGTTCTTGGAGGCTAACAGCGGTCAAGTTAAATGTACACTGGTTGCATGATCAGGGTTTAATTAGGTGCTGTTATACAATTCTTATTAATTACAATGCTAATATCCTAACAGAATGAAGACTCCTTTTTTAGGCCTCTCAAAGGAAATTAAAGCAATAAATCTCCCAGATGGAGGCAGCTAAACAAGTCGATAGCTAAGTCTGAAGCCCAAGTAGTTTAGTTGTAGCACTACTTTGAGAGCCAAGAGAAGAGTTATGACCTAAAGGGTTGGGCCTTAAGACAACTAACTGCCCTACAACCCCTGCCCTGTGTGCTCCTAGCCATTCTCCTTGAATAATAAAGGATGATTGAGGACACCCAAACAGGATGCTTGCAGTTAATGGGACAGGGAAGGCTCTGATCCTATCTAGGAAGACAAGATTCTTGATACAGAGTCCCAGCTAGGATGGGCCTGGACTGGGGCAGCAGACCTAGGGCCAAGCTATCATAATCCTCTAAACACACACACACACTCACACACACACACACACACACACACACACACACACACACACACACACACACGGCAGGGCATGAGCTTAGTAGGAGAACATTGTGGGGGACAGATGGAAGAGGGAAAAGGAAGGTGGATAGGGCAGAAAAGGGCAAAGAAGGGAGTGAGGTACCCCAAAGAAACCTTGCCTAATTCTTATATCAGTCTCCCCCTCCTCTTCCTTTATCTCTTTTCAGAAATCAGACAGGAAGTAGTTTTCTCCTCTGGAAAATAGAAACCAAAAGGAAGCAGAGCCCCCCTGAGTCCACCGACCTATCAACTAGCCCTGGAGAGCTTGGGAACAACTTCCATTTTGAAATAATTGTACTGAGTAGAGGACAGACCTGTCTTTCTCCCCCAAGACTTAGGACTGGAAAAGACCTTAGAGAGCATCTAGTCCTATCCCCACTGTATATAGGAGAAAACCTAGACACTGAGGGTTCAATTTTATAATATTTTAAATGTTTGCCCAAGGTCATACAAGTAGTCAACAGCAGAGGCTGGATTCAAAATCCAAGGCATCTGACTTAAGCTACAGTGCTTCTCCTACTATACAAAACTATTTTCTCCCACTATACCAAACTAACCAGAACCCAATTCTAGGAGCATTATAATTCATCCATCCCAGTCTCCTTATTTCAAAAATGAAACCAAAACTGAGAAGAGGAAAATGATGTGCCCAAGGTCACACAGAGCATGACCAGCAGAACTGGGACCGGAATAGAGACCTTCTAACTTGAACTCCTTCTGACTTGATCTCTTTCTCCCACTCTAGTATCCTTATCTGGGGCACTTATGCTAAATCTAGATTAGGTCAACAAGCAATCTAGTTCACTTCCGAGCCCTTGAAATCACTCATACAAAATAAATAACAAATACTTTTAAGTAACAAACATAAGAAAATTGCTGTGAGACCACATAAGAATGACAAATATTTTCAAGGAACTTTAATTTTACTCTTCTCTTGCACTGATATGTCAAGTGACTCTGAACTCTATTCAAGTAATTTGTCTACATTTTCACTGTTGGAAAAGTGGTGTTCTCTATTATCAACCAAACAGGACTTCTCTGCTCCTCTGAGATTTGCTCGTGCCAACTATCCCCTCAGCAGTGAGACTACAGCTCTGGCTAAAAATACAATATCATGGAGAATTATCTAGTGCAGACTCACTCTCTGTCAGATTATTTTTGCCCGCTTGTCCAATACAAGCATCAAAGACACCTAGGCTCCTTAAGAGTCTACCCATTATGACACAAATTTCAAACAATGTGAAAGGCGACTCCGAACAACTTCTGGAGCCACAGCACCCACAGAATGGCACAAAGAAGCTAACCTCCTGCTGAGGACAGCCCAGCAGCCCTGCAGGGAGTGGCCAGCGCAGAGCTCTGAGAGCAGGCAGCACAGTGTGCTGGGAACCAACAGCGCAGCCCGCAGAGCCGAGCCCAGGTCCGTGGTTTTAGCCCCAGGGTGGCCGGGCCTTCAGCCAGCTGGAGGGACCCCAGAACACCAGCAATTGTGGCAATTCCAGAATTATCAGCACAGATATGCCTAGGACAAAGTGAGAGGTTAGTGCCCTATGGACTTTGGGACCAGTATTTGGGGAACACATGGCTTCCTCCCCTGGGGGCGAAAAGCTGCTGAAGAAACAGCTGCACAGAAGCCATTTTGCAGCGACAGTAGTGGCTCTAGCTCCTGGTCTGCAAACTGTAGGAAGATCAGTCTGGGGGTTAATTGCTTTTGCTTTAAACTGCCTGGATCTGGATTGTGGTCTAGGGGGGAAGTTTGGGGTGGGTATCCAATTTGCCAGAGTGGGTGGAGGCTTTATAGAGGCCACCCAACTGGCAGAAGTTGTGAAGACCCCATGTTTGGGTGTAAGCTCCCCTGTCTGGTGGCAGAGTCCTACTGTGGCAACAAGCCCAAAAATCAAGTAATTAAGTGGCAATATGCCTAGGCAAACGAAACAAAATAAACAGAAAAGTTCAACATTGGACTCCTATTTTAGGGGCAAAGAGGCTCAAAGCATGGAGGAGGACTATGAGGTCAGAACTCCTGCACCAAAAGCCACAAATGAAAATACAAGCTGGCTACAGGCCATAGAGGACCTTAAGAAGCAGATAAGAGAAGTGGGGAAAAATTTGGGAAGAGAAATGAAAAAGATGCAAGAAAAGTATGAAATGACAGTCAACAGCCTGACTGAGGAAAATAACACCTTAAAAAATAGACTAACTCAAATGGCAAAAGAGGCTCAGAAAGGCAATGAGGAGAAGAATGCCTTAAAAAGTCGAATTTGCCAGATGGAAAAAGAATCTCAAAAGCTCACTGAGGAGATTCATTCCTTCAGAGTTAGACTGGAGCAAATGGAAGCTAGTGACTTTATGAGAAATCAAGATGCTGTTAAGCAGATCCAAACAAATGAAAGAATAGAAGGCAATGTGGAATATCTCATGGGAAAAACCACTGACCTGGAAAATAGATCCAGGAGAGATAATTTAAAAATTATTGGACTACCTGAAAGCCATGATCAAAGAAAGAACCTAGAAATCATCCTTAAAGAAATTCTCAAGGAAAATTGCCCTGATGTTTTAGACCCAGTGGGGGAAATAGAGGTTGAAAGCATCCACCGATTGCCTCCTGAAAAAGATCCCCAAAAGAAAACTCCTAGGAATATTATAGCCAGGTTCCAGAACTCCCAGATCAAGGAGAAAATACTACAAGCAGCCAGGAAGAAACAATTTCAATATTGTGGAAACACAATCAGAATGGCCCAGGACCTGGTAGCTTCTACACTGAGGGATAGAAGAGCATGGAATATGATATTCCAGAGGGCAAAAGAGCTGGGATTGAAGCCAAGGATCACCTACCCAGCAAAACTGAGTATCTTGTTTCAGGGGAAAATATGGTCATTCAGTGGAATAGAGGACTTTCGAGCATTCTTGATGAAAAAACCAGAGTTGAATAGAAAATCTGACATTCAGATGCAAGAAGCAAGAGATACTTGAGAAGGTAATCAAGGAAAAGAAATCAAAAGGAACTTATCAAAGTTGGACTATTTACATTCCTACATGGAAAAAACAATAACTGTGTTTGATGAAACCTTTCTCATTATGAAAATAATTGAAGAAGGGTACATGGCATATGTTCACAGGTATACATGGATAGAGGGCACAGATTGAATTTGATGGGAAGGGATGATTTTTTTGGAGGGCAGTTGGGGTTGGGTGACTTGCCCGGGGTTACACGGCTGGGTTTTTGTTTGTGTGTTGGGTGTCTGGGGCTGGATCCGAGCTCAGGTCCTTCTGGCTCCAGGGCCAGTGCTCTGCTTGCTGCCCCAAGGAAGGGATGATTCTTAAGGGGTGAAGTCAAGAGGTGAGAGAGGAAAGTAGCAAGAGGAGATGGAGAGAGACAGAGTAGGGTAAATTATCTCATGTAGAAGAGGCAAGGGGAAGCAGTTGCAGGGGAGGGGAAGAACAGGAAGGCAAAAAGGCAAAAGCATATTCTCATTGAAGTTGGCTCAAGGAGAGAATCACATACATACTAAATGGAATATCTTACCCTCACTCACTCTCCTGAGTAGGGGAAAGGGGGATGAGAGGGGGGATGATGGAGGGGAGGGCATTCTGGGGGGAGGGGAGGCTGGAAGTACCCACTATCAAAGAGGGACAGGACCAAAGTAGGGAATGGACCAGTGGGAGGTGAGACGGGTGGGAGAGAAATATAAGCAGTCTTTTACAATATATCTACTATGGTAATGTTTTGCATAGCTATACATGTACAACACATACTGAATTGCTTATCTTCTCAGAGGGAATGGGTGACAAGGGAGGAAGGGAATGGATCTGAAAATCGAAGTTTTAAAATTAAATGTTTCATAAGATGTCCAGGCATTGGGGCTCAGAGATTCACCTTGCCCTAATGGCAAAATTGAAGGGGATATGGGAGAAGATATGGGAGAGAGCAGATTGGATAAGGGGATATCTAGTGGGACTGCTATTCTGGGGTGGTGGGTAGGGAAAAATGGGGGGAAAATGTAACTCATAATCTGGTGGAAATGAATGATGTAAACCAGAAGTTAATAAAGCATTTGTTTAATTAAAAAAAAGAGTCTACCCATTATGGCAAACCTTTAATAAACTTTGCTTTACTTTGTCTGAAAAAAAAAATACAATATCATTACTAGACTATTTTTCATGTTTACTAATGAAAAATGTGTTTTAGCTCTCTAGAGGACCAAACAACTAATTTTCATCAAGTTTTCAAAAGTGCTTTAGATATTTAATCTAGTTCAGTATCATTGGAGTACCCCCTCATCATCAAGAAAAATGGTTTTCACATGCATGAAGGTGATTCCAACACAGTATCTTTGCTATCTCAACTGTTATTTATCTCATAGTTGGAAGGTAAAAACCAATTTAAGACAGACAAAGTCAACTAGGCTTTCTAATCAATGAATTGGAATTGGGTGAAGTGAAATTCACTACATTAAGATAACACAAGGGACAATGCAATATAATGGAGGAGGACAGCATTGGAGCTAATAAGACATGGTTTCAAGTTCTATCTCTGAGACACACTGGCCATATGACCTCACCTCTCAGCACTCACCATACCCCTCTAAGACTAGAAGGTGCTTGCACACATTAGTAGAGAGAGTTTCCTCATGTTCCCCATAACAATCAAACCACAGGTCCAATCCCTATCCCTAAAATGGCAGAATAAACACTGATCTAGCACTGACTATGTGAAGAGTGCTATGCTAGGCTCTGGGGGAGATGCAAAGCTGAGTTAAGAAACTGGTCCCTTCTCTCTGGGAGTTTAGGAAGATCATTTTCTAGTGCACTTTGTCCAGAGGTCTTCTTTGCTCCACCATAGCACATCTTAAGCTTTATATTGCCATGAAACCAAACCATGTCATTATCCCCTATCTCCAAGTAGAATGCAAGCCCCTGGAGGGCTCCTTGAGGCCAGGTCCTTTAAGAAAAAAACTTTGCATTCTCATCGTCTTGCACATTTTAGGTGCTTAATAAATGTTGAACAAATGGAATGAATAAATGAAGAGACCAACGCAGATTGCTCTAATGTATAAGATAAGTGCATTCTGTGCAGGCTCATGAAGCAAAGTGCCATGTGAAGCCTAAAGAGGAAGGTTAGTACTTATTGGGGTATCAGGTAAAGCTTTAGTTTTTGAAGCACTTTGAAAAGAACCTTCATCCAATTCATTTAGATCCAACAAACAAACTCCAATGTCAAATTTTTGCAAACACATTACTGGGCCAGAATCAGCCTAGGTTCGCTATCCCCACCTCAACATTGATTCTTCCCATCTATAACAGATAACCCTCCTAGCCATGTCTTTAGAGATTCATCTCAATACACACTGCACATAGTAGGCTCTCAGTCAATCTTTTTCAGATATTGAGCTTGTAAAAGACTCCTTGACAACAGAGTTGAAGAAAATTATCCTGTACCAATTTCCATGAGCCAAACTGAAAAATACTGAGAGGCTGATTAATGTTTCTTTGAGCAGCATCTGAACATTGTGGAGTTTTACATCTGAGCCACTGATTGCCGAACACGCAGACAGCCAGTGAAAGGCACTCAAACTAAAAGGGATAATGAACCAAAGGGAGCTACAAGGTTCTTGATGTGCTTATTGGAAACTCAGCAGTTGTCAAAGCCAGGCTACTAGTGATCATTTAATTTATGGAAAATTCCTTTAACCAAGTCTTTAGCAGTTAGAATAACTCTGTCCCTGAGAGTAACCCTTTGAAGCCAGCACTGGAGAACATTCTCCTTTGAAATAGCACAAACCTATTAAGGCACAGCTTGTAAAATTCAGAGAAGCACAACCTCAGCTCTCCCCCAGGTAGGATGTAATGATGAACCAAGGACACAGGCTACTGCTAATGTCCCATCTAATGTGTTGGAAGTCCTTTGAAAAATAATCACCTTCAGTGGCTTCTCAGTTTCCATCTCAAGAACCTAGCTGTTTCAATCAATACAGAAGATTTCAGGAAGCAAATTCCTCCATCCACTGAGTGAGCCAAGCCTCACAAAGCAGGCAACAACAGAATGGTTGGCAGCCTCAGTTTACTGCGACCTGCAGGCAGCATTCCTGCTGTAACACTTTTAGAGATGAGGTAAGAAACTGGTTGGGAGACCAGTGTGCCTAAGAAATGTCACCCCATACACAGGACAAGAAAGTACTTTCAGTTCCAGGAGATAGAACTATAGGAAAACCTGCCCCAGAAACTTGGAATGTCATTATTTTTCTGGAAAATGTGTCACTTGTCCCATAAATTTCCTACTGGGTCTCAAGAGAATGGAGGGAAAGAAATACGCATTTCTATAGCACCTACTATGTGCTAGGCACTATGCTAAGTATTTTTACATTTTATTTCATCCTCATAACAACCCTGTGAGATGTTATGGGGACTTTTAGTAGCCTAGGTTAGTAACTCAGGAGAAATTCACTATTTCTGGAGGTCTTCAAGTGTTACAGAAGGAATTCTTCTCCTGTTACAGTTTTGACCCCTTGGTCTTGTATATTCCTTCCAACTCTGGGATCTTGAGACTTCTCTGATCTGGTTGGGGGAGTTCCATGATCTTCTAAGGAAAAGAGCTAATCTCTTCCAGTTGTATTTTGGGTAAGGCTGCTAGAGCATCATCCAGGAGACGTGTGCCAGAGAAAATGTGGCTGGGCTAGAGCAAGTTTTACATCTTTGGGATAGCTGTGAAGAAGGCAGTGTGTTAGAGTGGTCAGAAGACCTGGGTTTGACTTCTGGGTCTGATATGTGCAAGCTCTGTGACCCTGGTCATTTGACCTCTCCAATACACAGTTTCCTCATTTATAAAGTAGGCCAATAATATGTGCACTCTATACTTCACAGGGCTGCTGGGAAGAATTTATCCTAATGTACATCTAAAAATGTACTATTTTCCTTGATCCGTACCTATGATTTCATCAGTGTATGGGGAATTCCAAATGAGGAAACCTTCTGTGCCAATATAGCTAAGCAATTTTTCTCTGCAAGTTATAAACTTGGAGAGTTCAGGCCAAGTGACTTACCCAGGATCACCTGATAAGTATGTGACTGTGGTAGGACTTGAGCTCTTTATCCACAACAACATATAGAAATGCAATTTAGCTATAGCTAAAGAAAACAAAAAGCAAGGGCAGGTGGTGGGGCAGAAAGCAGATCAACTCGGGATCCTTATGTATCATGACTTTTCATTTGGCATAGGTCTTGAACCCAATACGGTTGAAAGTTGTACTGGGGCGGGACTCACTTTGAGAAGTGTTGTGTGATTTGACCAGATGAGGCTGTGAGCAGCCGTTGAGAGCCCCCGGCTTTGAAAACCCAGATGTTGATGCTTCCCTCTCTGGTAACTGTGATTTGGTATTGATAATGGTTGGGAAGTTTGGAAGCCTGTCTGTTTGATCTGTCGGTATACTGAAGTTCGGGGTGCTGACCTTTTCCCCCTGAACTAGGTAATATATGTTTGATTGATTAAAGTGAGCTTGTTAACTGATTTTGAGTTGCTTTCCTTTACAAAAGCAGATCTAAGAACCTGTGTTGGCAGCCACCCTGGGGATGTTAGGGTGCTTGCTGCTACACCATCACATCATCATCACCACCATCATATCATTGCATCATCATCTCCAGCATCATCACCACTATCACATCATCACAATGATCATCAGAACCACCATCACTACCATCCAAAACATCATCACCACCATCAAATTATCACCATCAACCCCACCATCACATCATCACCACCATTATCACCACTATCACATCATGTGTGTCCCCATCTGTCTGTCTCTGTGTCCCCATCTGTCTGTCTGTGTGTACCCTTGTTTCTGTCCCTGTGAGCCCACCTGTCTGTCTGTGTCCCCATCTGTCTGCCCGTGTGTCCCCATCTGTCTGTCTGTGTGTCCCCATCTGTCTGTCCGTGCGTCCCCTTGTTTCTGTCCGTGTGTCCCCACCTGTCTGTCTGTGTGTCCCCATCTGTCTCTCCGTGTGTCCCCATCTGTCTGTCCATGTGTCCCCACCTGTCTGTGTCCCTTTCTGTCTGTCCGTGTGTCCCCATCTGTCTGTCCGTGTGTCCCCTTGTTTCTGTCTGTGTGTCCCCATCTGTCTGTCCGTGTGTCCCTTTCTTTCTCTGTGTGTCCCCATCTGTCTGTCCGTGTGTCCCCACCTGTCTGTCCATGTGTCCCCACCTGTCTGTGTGTCCCCATCTGTCTGTCCGTGTGTCCCCTTGTTTCTGTCCGTGTGTCCCCACCTGTCTGTCTGTGTGTCCCCATCTGACTGTCTATGTGTCCCCATCTGACTGTCTATGTGTCCCCATCTGTCTGTCTGTGTGTCCCTTTCTGTCTGTCTGTGTGTCCCCATCTGTCTATATGTCTGTGTGTAATGGAAATGCACATTTAAAGATCTTCCCTGACCCTAGGTTAAGTGCCCCTGGAGACTGTGGTTGGAGGCTTGTTTTTCAGGAACACCCACACATTGGTGCTTTGTGATTGGGCAGTGGGTCAAGAAGGCTGTGACATTCTCTGACCCAGGAGAAGGCTCTATAATGCCTTATGTGAGGCTTTGCTTTGGGGCTCACTTTGAGAAGCGTTGTGTGATTTCACCAGATGACACTCTGGGCAGCCATTGAGCCCCCCTCGGCTTTGAAAACCCAGATGTTGATGCTTCCCTCTCTGGTACCTATGATTTGGTATTGATCTTATGGTTGGGCAGTTTGGAAGCCTGTCTGCTTGATCTATCTGTTTCTCTGTTTTGAAACTACTGTCTGTATACTCTGAAGTTCAGGGTGCTGACCTTTTCACCCTGGACTAGGTAATATATGTTTGATTGATTAAAGTAAGCTTATTATCCCATTTTGAGTGGCTTTCCTTTAGAAAAGCAGATCTAAGAACCTGTGTTGGCAGCAACCCTGGAGATGTTGGGGTGCTTGCTGCTACACCATCACATCATCACCACCATCATCACTAACTTCACATCATCAACACCACCATCACCACTATCACATCATGTGTGTTCCCATCTGTCTGTCTCTGTGTCCCCATCTGTCTGTCCGTGTGTACCCTTGTTTCTGTCTGTGTCCCCATCTGTCTGTGTGTCCCCGTCTGTCTGTCCGTGTGTCCCCACCTGTCTGTCTGTGTGTCCCCATCTGTCTCTGTGTCCCCATCTGTCTGTCTGTGTGTCCCCACCTGTCTGTCCGTGTGTCCCCGTCTGTCTGTGTGTCCCAATCTGTCCGTGTGTCCCCACCTGTCTGTCTGTGTGTCCCCATCTGTCTGTCCGTGTGTCCCCATCTGTCTGCCTGTGTGTCCCCGTCTGTCTGTCCGTGTGTCCCCACCTGTCTGTCTGTGTGTCCCCATCTGTCTGTCCGTGTGTCCCCGTCTGTCTGTCCGTTTGTCCCCTTGTTTCTGGCCGTGTGTCCCTACCTGTCTGTCTGGGTGTCCCCATATGTCTCTCCGTGTGTCCCCCTCTGTCTGTGTGTCCCCATCTGTCTGTCTCTGTGTCCCCTTGTTTCTGTCCGTGTGTCCCCACCTGTCTGTCCGTGTGTCCCCATCTGTCTGTGTGTCCCCACCTGTCTGTCCGTGTGTCCCCACCTGTCTGTCCATGTGTCCCCTTGTTTCTGTCCATGTGTCCCTACCTGTCTGTCCGTGTGTCCCCACCTGTCTGTCTGTGTGTCCCCATTTGTCTGTCCGTGTGTCCCCACCTGTCTGTCCGTGTGTCCCCACCTGTCTGTCTGTGTGTCCCCATCTGTCTGTCTGTGTCCCCTTGTTTCTGTCCGTGTCCCCTTGTTTCTGTCTGTGTGTCCCCATCTGTCTGTCCGTGTGTCCCCACCTGTCTGTCCGTGTGTCCCCATCTGTCTGTCTGTGTGTCCCCACCTGTCTGTCTGTGTGTCCCCACCTGTCTGTCCCTGTGTCCCCTTGTTTCTGTCTGTGTGTCTCCACCTGTCTGTCTGTGTGTCCCCATCTGTCTTTCTGTGTGTCCCCATCTGTCTTTCTGTGTGTCCCCATCTGTCTGTCTGTGTGTCCCTTTCTGTCTGTCCCTGTGTCCCCATCTGTCTGTCTGTGTGCAATGGAAATGCACATTTAAAGATCTTCCCTGCCCCTAGGTTAAGTGCACCTGGAGACTGTGGTGGGAGGCTTGTTTTTCAGGACCACCCACACCTTGGTTCTTTGTGATTGGGCAGTGGGTCAAGAGGGCTGTGACATTCTCTGACCCAGGAGAAGGCTCTATAATGCCTTATGTGAGGCTTTGCTTTGGGGCTCACTTTGAGAAGTGTTGTGTGATTTCACCAAATGACACTCTGGGCAGCCGTTGAGCCCCCCTTGGCTTTGAAAACCCAGATGTTGATGCTTCCCTCTCTGGTTACTATGATTTGGTATTGATCTTATGGTTGGGCAGTTTGGAAGCCTGTCTGCTTGATCTGTTTGTTTCTCTGTTTTGAAACTACTGTCTGTGTACTCTGAAGTTCAGCGTGCTGACCTTTTTACCCTGAACTAGGTAAAGGACATATGTTTGATTGATTAAAGCAAGCTTGTTAACCCAAAAAAATAAAGTTGTACTGGGGTATAATTTTTCCTATATGCTTTCCCCTTTGGTAATACCCAGTACCTAGCACAGTACTGGGCATGCAGGGAGCATTTAATAAATGATTGCTATTAATTGAATGATAAGAAGAAGCAACCTCATCAGGCAGTATTCACTCAATCATCTCCCTTAAAGGTCTACAGGCCAATTTGGTTTGTCCTTTAGTCAATTCCTAGCAGAAGAAGTCACTAGATAGAAGTTGCACTGTAATTAGAAAGCAATTACAAGGAAAATATATTCTGGCCCCACTAAATATCCCTTTGAAAGAACACCAAAAGATTATTGAACTCTGGAAGCTACCAACATAATTCCTGCAACTGCTAAGGTTTCTAAGTGCATCCCAAAATCTTGGAAGCTACAGCAGGTGCACAGAGAGAGCTGCTAGAAAGGAAGCTTACCAGCCCTGGCACATCTGGGCCTTGGCAGGGCTGGCACCAGCAATTTTTGTGCCCGGGGCAAAACTAGTCAATGGATTCAGCTCACTTGTCTTGCCATAGAACATGTCCTGCCTTTAGAACCTTAGAAGCTCCGGGTTGAAAAAGAACTCAGAGGACATCTATTTCAAACTGCAGCAGAACAAAAATCCTTCCTGCAATATCTCTTACTATAATCTTCCGAGACTTCTCTTCTCCAGGTTAAATATCTCTATTTCCTTCAACTCATCTATCTATGACATAGTGGACCCAAGACCTTTGAATATGCTAGTTTTCTTTCTCTGGATTCTCTGTTTACTTTTCTTATTTTATTTTTTCATTTATATTTATTTTGTTATTTTTTTAGCCTTACAGGCCTTAAGGGACCTTAGAGATCATGAAGTCAACTGGCAGCTAGGTGGAGTCCTGGACCTGAGTTTGAATCCTTTCTCAGACACTTATTGGTTGTGTGACTCTGGGCAAGTCACTTAACTTTTCTGTGCCTCAGTTTCCTCATCTATAAAAGAGAAATGACAGCAAAATCTACCTTCCAGGATTATTGTAAAGACAAAATGAGGTAATATCTGTAAGACACCGTCAAACTTTAAAGTACTATATGATTGTATTTTTTGTTCAGTAGTTTTTCAGTTGTGTCTGACTCTCTGTGACCCATTTGAGGTTTTCTTGGCAGAGATACTGGAGTGGTTTCCCATTTCCTTCTCCAGCTCATTTTACAGATGAGGAAACTGAGGCAAACAGGATTGAGTGACTTGTCCAAGGTCACACAACCAGTAAGTATCTGAAACCAGATTTGAACTCAAGGAAATGAGTCTTCCTGACTCTAGGCACAGCACCCTCCCTATCTACTGCTGAGTTACCTAGCTGCTCCCATATAATTGCTAGCTACTATTATTAACAAGTCAAATCTCATTTTACAAATTCAGAGAACTATATATTTATCAGAAATATCTATGGCAAGTAAATGCCCCAACCTATTTCTTTTCCTTTTTATTCTGAATGAGTTCTTACTTTACAAAACCTATTTTTCTATATTCAGATCCACTTATCTTGCCTCCTATAACTTCTCTGTTTGAGAGACATGCTATGTGATGGTTAGAGTGCTGGCCATGGAGTCAGGAAGACCTGAGTTTAGATCTGGCCTCAGACACTTACTAATTGTGTGACTCTGGGCAAGTCACTTCATCCTGTTTGCCTCAATTTCCCCATCTGTTAAATGAGCTGGAGAAGGAAACAGCAAACCACTGCAGTGTCTCTGCCTCTTAGAAAACACCAAATGGGAGGCACAAAGAAGCAGACACAACTGAAATGACTGAACAACAACAACATTTATTTGCATAATGCCTTTGGTTCTCATTTTAAATTGCCCATCTAGGCAGGCAGCATGGTATAGAAGAAAGTAGCCAGAATATGGAGTCAGAGGATCTGGTTTCAAATTTCACTAGTAACATATGTGATTCTGGGCAAGGTACTCACTCTCTCTAGACCCATTTCCTTACCTAGAAAAAGTTCATAGACGATCTCTAGGACTCTTCCTGCTAAAAATCTATGATACTGTTCCATTCCAGTGAATGAGTTTGTTTATTTTCATTAGCAGATAGTTTTGATAATTAATGCTTATAATGCATATAATCTAAGATCTGACAGTTTGAGCCCCTCTTCCTCCTTTTTCTCCTTCATCATTTCCCTTGATATTCTCCTCCATTTGTTCTATCAAATAAAGTGATTATCACTTTATCTAATTTTGTGAAGTAGACCATTGGGATTTTGATTGGAATTTTATTAAATCTGCAGATGAATAGCATTGCCATTGGCAGCTGGATGGCATAGTGAAGGAGTGCTAGACTTGGAGTCATGAAGGCCTTGGTTCCAATTCTGCCTCAGACACTTACTAGGACCCTGGCAAGGCACTTAATCTCTCAGCCTCATTTTCCTCATCTGTAAAACAGAGATAACAGCACCCCTTACCTCACAGGATCTCAGAGATAACACATGTAAAGAGTTTGCAAGCCTTAGAGGGCAGGGGGCAGGAAGTAGATACCCACTTCATTTGTACGGGGGGCTCTTAGCTTTTCTATTAATGCAGTTTGATACATTCTCTGCAACTTACAGGCTTAGAGAACTGCTTAGAATGCTGGGAGGTTAAAGTGACTTGCCCAGGGTCACACAACCAATATGTGTCAGTGGCTGAAAGTAGAAATGGCACAATTCATCAACTGATTAGATATATTGGAGTGAAAGAAGAATGAGGAGTCAAAGATAATTTCAAGGTCGTGAACCAGGGAGACTGGCAGGGTGGTGATATATTAGAAATAGAGAAGTTTATAAGAGAAGAGGGTTTGGTGGGGAAAGAGAATGAATTCTATCCAGGACACATTGAATTTGAGATGTTTGCAGCTATAGGCGATTAGTGTTGCAGGACTAAGCTCAAGGGAGAGAATGGGACTGAGATCTGGGTATCATCTTCATAGAGACTGTGATTAAGTCCACATGAGCTGATAAGGTCACCAAGAGATGGTAAAGAGAGAGACAAGTGAAGAGGGCCTGTGACAAGAACTTGGGGAATGCTCCAAGTTGGGGATGTCATTTGGATGATGAACCAACAAAGGAGACTGAGGAGTGGTCGGGCAGGTAGAAGGAGAAGCAAGAGAGAGTAATGTCACAAAAAAAACAGAGAGAAGAGTATCCAGGACAGGGCATTTAACAATGCCAAAAGAAGTAGATAGTCAAGCTATGGATGAACAAGGTTTGACAAAAGACCATCGGATTTGGCATTTGGGGGGCTATTGGAAGATGGGAGGGAGGGAAACGATTCAAGAGAAAGGGGACGATTGAGATTTCAGTCTACTGGAGAAAATAGGAAAGAAGAGGCTCAAGTACACAAGTAGAAGAGTTGGCCTTGGCAAAAAAGAGCCATCTCACTGTAAGAGATTGAAGGAAAGGAGAAGAGAGTGGGGGGTGATGTCAAGTGGTTTAGAGATGAAGAAAAGGGGTGAAGAGGAAGTTCACATTGAATGACCTTATTTTTCTTAGTAAACAAAGTAAGACATGAAGTCAGCAATGGAGAGAGAGAGGGGATAGGGGAAAGTGTGAGAGGCTTGAGGAGGCAAGAGATTTGGAATAGCTCTTGTAAGGAATGAGAAAGGGAATCAAATGGGGAGGGATAAAAGGATTGCCTTGATGGAGTGAGGGCCCAGTTGAGGTTGGAGAACAAGTATTTATAATGCACGTGGTCATCCTAGTTATGGGACTTTCTCCAGCTCTCTTCAATAGTATGTGAGTAAGAACAGGGGACACATATGCTGGGAGTAATCCAAGGCTGATGTTTGGCAAAGGATGAGAAAAGACAGGACAAGAGAGTAAAGGATTGGAGAACAAGAGACAGTATAGAGATGAAATTACTAACTATAGGATCAAGATTGGAAAGGGAAGAAAGTAAAGTCAGAGCAAGGTTAATAACCTGAGAAAGTCATGAAGAGTAGAACAATTGGACAGCCTGATGGGGGTGAGCAATAGGTTCAGAAGGTGTGATGCATAGAAGAGATGGAATAAAGAAAAGGTTATAGGGGCAGCGAGGTGGTGCAGTGAATAGAGCACTAGCTCTGGAGTCAGGAGGACCTGAGTTCAAATCTGGCCTCAGACACTTAACACAAAAACTAGCCTGTGACCTTGGGCAAGTCACTTAACCCCAATTGCCCTCCAAAAAGCAAAAAAAAAAAGTAAAGGTTATATTTAGATAGAGGAAAGACTGTTTCAAATTAAGGAAAAGGACACTTTTGGGTAATGTTAAGATCCAGTGTGTGACCATCTATGGTATCAAGAAGAAGGTCATGGAGTTTAGGAGGCTCATGAAGTGAGAAGTTAGTGAAATTGAAGAACGGTCTTTGTGAATGTTAAAATCTCCTAGACTGAGGGGAGGAGTTGGGGAAGAGATGAACATGGTAGGCCAGCTGATAGACTCCTTAAGATAGGACAAATGACCTGGTAATCAATACATAAGAGCCACCATGATTTGGATTGGGGAGAGGGGGGTCATTGACTGAGGGAGAAATTTCTGAGGGATAGTGGTAAAGGGAGAGTCTGGAAGTAGCAGCAGGGAACGAAGGGGTATTTCCTTCCAGGTCCGTCACATCCAGCCTCCCATGTTTCTCCATTGCAAAAGATATTCCCTCTGGATTTTTTTAAAAAATCATGTTTCAGAAAAGTCATTCCATTCTTACACTTTTATGTTAACAGAAATTAATGTATTTTGTCAATACTTTTTTCTGCCTCTTTTAATATAGTCATACTGGTTTCATGGTGTTTTTATTTATGTGATTGTTATGCTGATTCTTTCTCTAATATCCCATCCTCTGGCATAAATCCTACTTGATAACAATACACTTGTTTGCTGTATTATTATACTCTCCTTGGAAGCATTATTTGATTTTTTTGTATTAATATGCATTAGTAATATTGGTCTATAGCAAAGTTTCTTAACCTAGAATCCTTAAACTCCCATAGGTTTAAGAAGGCTCTTGAACTTGGAAGGGAAAATAAATTACATCTTTATTTTCCCTAATCTCTACCTGAAATTTAGCATATCATCCAGTTAATAATATAGGCAACAAACATTTCCTCTAAGAAGGAATCTGTACTCTTCAGTAGACTGCCTAAGGGGGCCAGGATACACAAAAGGTTAGGAACCACTGCCATTATTTTCTGCCTTATCATTGCCTGATTTGAGAAAAAGAACTATATTGTCAGCATAGAAAGAACTGGGTACAATGCTTCTTTCTCTATTTTTGAAAACAATCTCTATGGTAGAGGCCTTATTTATTCTGTGAATGTTTGATAGAATTTACCTTTTTACATGACACAATATTGAATACCTGTCTAATCTCTCATTCTGAGACTGTCTTACTTAAAGTAGCTATTGTTTTGCTAATTCGGGTATTTGACAGTTTTGTTCAATTCTTTTTTTCATCCTCAATCTTACTGGCATATAGCTGGAAATAGTCTCTGAAATTTTCTTCATTCTTTTTTAATTCGTTGTGGTCTTCCCTTTCTCCTCTCTGGTTTTTGGCCATTTAGTTTCACTCTTTATTTTGGAGGCAGCTAGGTAGCATAGTGGATAGGGGGCTAGGTCTGGAATCAGGAAGAACTGAATTCAAATCTGACCTCAAACATTTACTAGCTATGTGACCCTGGGCAAGTCACTTGACCACTGTCTGCCTCAATTTCCCCATTTGTAAAAATGGGATGATAATAACACCAACCTCCCAGAGTTGTTGTGAAAATTCACATGAGGGGGGGGTGAAGCCAAGATGGCAGAGTAGAAACAGCATTTCCAATGTGCTCTGCCCCACACAAATTTCAAACAATGTGAAAGGGAGCTCCGAACAACTTCTGGAGCCACAGCACCCACAGAACAGCACAGAGAAGCTAACCTCCTGCTGAGGACAGCCCAGCAGCCCTGCAGGGAGTGGCCAGCGCAGAGCTCTGAGAGCAGGCAGCACAGTGTGCTGGGAACCAACAGCTCAACCCACAGAGCTGAGCCCAGGTCTGCGGTTTTAGCCCCAGGGCAGCCGGGCCTTCAGCCGGCTGGTGGAAGCCCAGAACACCAGCAATTGTGGCAATTCCAGAATTATCAGCACAGATATGCCTAGGACAAAGTGAGAGGTTAGTGCCCTATGGACTTTGGGACCAGTATTTGGGGAACACATGGCTTCCTCCCCTGGGGGCAAAAAGCTGCTGAAGAAACAGCTGCACAGAAGCCATTTTGCAGCATCAGTAGTGGCTCTAGCTCCTGGTCTGCAAACTGTAGGAAGATTGAGCAATCAGTCTGGGGATTAATCGCTTTTGCTTTAAACTGCCTGGATCTGGATTGTGGTCTGGGGGGGGGAAGTTTGGGGTGGGTATCCAACTTGCCAGAGTGGGTGGAGGCTTTACAGAGGCCACCCAACTGGCGGAAGTTGTGAAGACCCCACGTTTGGGCGGAAGCTCCCCTGTCTGGTGGCAGAGTCTTACTGTGGCAACAAGCCCAAAAATCAAGTAATTAAGTGGCAACATGCCTAGGCAAATGAAACAAAATAAACAGAAAAGTTCAACATTGGACTCCTATTTTAGGGGCAAAGAGGCTCAAAGCATGGAGGAGGACTGTGAGGTCAGAACTCCTGCACCAAAAGCCACAAATGAAAATACAAGCTGGCTACAGGCCATAGAGGACCTTAAGAAGAAGATAAGAGAAGTGGGGGGAAATTTGGGAAGAGAAATGAAAAAGATGCAAGAAAAGTATGAAATGAGGGTCAACAGCCTGACTGAGGAAAATAACACCTTAAAAATAGACTAACTCAAATGACAAAAGAGGTTCAGAAAGGTAATGAGGAGAAGAATGCCTTAAAAAGTCGAATTTGCCAGATGAAAAAAGAATCTCAAAAGCTCACTGAGGAGATTCATTCCTTCAGAGTTAGACTGGAGCAAATGGAAGCTAGTGACTTTATGAGAAATCAAGATGCTGTCAAGCAGATCCAAACAAATGAAAGAATAGAAGGCAATGTGAAATATCTCATGGAAAAACCACTGACCTGGAAAATAGATCCAGGAGAGATAATTTAAAAATTATTGGACTACCTGAAAGCCATGATCAAAGAAAGAACCTAGAAATCATCCTTCAAGAAATTCTCAAGGAAAACTGCCCTGATGTTTTAGATCCAGAGGGCAAAATAGAGGTTGATAGAATCCACCGATCACCTCCTGAAAAAGATCCCAAAAAGAAAACTCCCAGGAATATTATAGCCAGGTTCCAGTATCCCCAGATCAAGGAGAAAATACTACAAGCAGCCAGGAAGAAACAATTTCAATATTGTGGAAACACAATCAGAATAGCCCAGGACCTTGCAGCTTCTACACTGAGGGATTGAAGGGCATGGAATATGATATTCCAGAGGGCAAAAGAGCTGGGAATGAACCCAAGGGTCACCTACCCAGCAAAACTGAGTATCTGGTTTCAGGGGAAAATATGGTCATTCAGTGGAATAGAGGACTTTCAAGCATTCTTGATGAAAAAACCAGAGTTGAATAGAAAATTTGACATTCGGACACAAGAAGCAAGAGATGCTTGAGAAGGTAATCAAGGAAAAGAAATCAAAAGGAACTTATCAAAGTTGGACTATTTACAGTCCTACATGGAAAAACAGTAACTGTGTTTGATGAAACCTTTCTCATTATGAAAATAATTGAAGGGGGTGGCTAGGTGGCGCAGTGAATAGAGCGCCGGCCCTGGAATCAGAAGGACCTGAGTTCGGAGCCGGCCTCCGATACTTAATCCGCACAAACAAAAACCTAGCCGTGTAACCTTGGGCAAGTTACTTAACCCCAATTGCCCTAAAGGGGCGGCTAGGTGGCGTAGTGAGTAAGAGCACCGGCCTCGGAGTTTGGATGACCCGAGATCAGATCCGGCCTCAGAAAATGAGCACCCACGCATAAATCAAATGACTAGCCGTGTAACCTTGAGCAAGTTACTTAACCCGAATTGCTTTAAAAAAAAAAAAATGAAAATAATTGAAGAAGGGTACATGGCATATGTTCACAGGTATACATGGATAGAGGGCACAGGTTGAATTTGATGGGAAGGGATGATTATTTTTTTTTCTTTTGGAGGGCAATTGGGGTTGGGTGACTTGCCCAGGTTCACATGGCTGGGTTTTTGTTTGTGTGTTGGGTGTCTGGGGCCGGATCCGAGCTCGGGTCCTTCTGGCTCCGGGGCTGGCTCTCTGCTCGCTGCACCACCTAGCCGCCCCAAGGAAGGGATGATTCTTAAGGGGTGAAGTCAAGAGGTGAGAGAGGAAAGCGGCAAGAAGAGATGGAGAGACACAGGGTAGGGCAAACTATCTCATGTAGAAGAGGCAAGGGGAAGTAGTTGCAGGGGAGGGGAAGAACAGGAAGGCAAAAAGGCAAAAGCATATTCTCATTGAAGTTGGCTCAAGGAGAGAATCATATACATACTAAATGGAATATCTTACCCTCACTCACTCTCCTGAGTAGGGGAAAGGGGGATGAGAGGGGGATGATGGAGGGGAGGGCATTCTGGGGAGAGGGGAGGTTAGAAGTACCCACTATCAAAGAGGGACAGGATCAAAGTAGGGAATGGACCAGGTGGGAGGTGAGAGAGGTGGGAGGGAAATATAAGCAGTCTTTTACAATATATCTACTATGGTAATGTTTTGCATAGATATACATGTACAACACATACTGAATTGCTTATCTTCTCAGAGAGAGTGGGTGACAAGGGAGAAAGGGAATGGATCTGAAAATCGAAGTTTTAAAATTAAATCTTTCATAAGATGTCCAGGCAGTGGGGCTCAGAGATTCACCTTGCCCTAATGGCAAAGTCGAAGGGGGTATGGGAGAAGATATGGGAGAGAGCAGATTGGATGAGAGGATATCTAGTGGGACTGCTATTCTGGGGTGGTGGGTAGGGAAAAAAATGGGGGAAAAATGTAACTCATAATCTGGTGGAAATGAATGATGTAAACCAGAAGTTAATAAAGCATTTGTTTAATTAAAAAAAAAGAAAAAAAAGAAAAGAAAATTCACATGAGATAATATTTGTAAGGTGCTAGCACAATGCCTGGCACATAGTAGGTGCTGTAAAAATGCTGGCTATTATAAAACACTAGCTATTATGGAATTTGCTAATTATTTCCCAATTTTTTCAGTCTTTCAATAAAATCCTCTGCAAAGTTCTACTCTATTACCTCATGGTGGAATGAAAGTGATCCTGGGGGGGCAGCTAGGTGGCGCAGTGAGTAGATTGCTGGCCCTGGAGTCAGACGGACCTGAGTTCGGTCCGGCCTCAGACACTTAACACACACAAACAAAAAAAACCTAGCCGTGTGACCTTGGGCAAGTTACTTAATTCCAATTGCCCTCCAAAAAAAAGAAAAGAAAAGAAAGTGATCCTGGGTTTTTGCCACCATCGTGGAGAATGTCCAGCAAAGAGTTCAAATGAAAGAGCCTTTCCTATAGATGGGCAGGTCCTCCAAATGCTTTCTACCTGCAGACAACACTGTGCTCATTTCAGTATCCATCCCCAGAAACTGCAGCACCTCCTAGAGAAAATATAAAACTCAAGAGAGAACAGCCTAACTATCCATATGGGGGAAAAGTAGATTTTAAAAAATCTCTGTTGTATGAACTATGATACAGAGCTGGAAAGACTCTGAAGATGGATACTGAAATGAGCCCAGAATTAAAACAGGAGGAAGATAATGGCTGGGTTGAATTCAAGAAACTGTTCGATGTTTTTAATGACTCCCAAGTTCCACTTGAAACAAAGGCCCATCTTTTTAAAAATCAACATTCTTCTGGCAATGCTATATGGCTGTGAGTCACAGAATATCACAGTCTCTGAAGAATTCAAGTTGTGGGTCACCTAAACAAAGGTCAATGGAGAGGTAGCTGGTGGGCATGAATAGGCCGCAGCGTATTAGTAGCAAGGAATTTTGCAAGATAAGTTGGTGTCAGTCAAAAGGGATGATTTCAGAGTGAAGTCATCAGAACCTTGAGAATAATTTTTACAAGGACAAGAACATTGTAAAGAAAAACAACTCTGAACGATTTAAAAACTTTGATTAACGTACGTAATAATCGTGATTCTAGAGGACCAATGATGATGCAAGTCTAATAGAAAAGGAAAGGAAGGAAAACCAGAAAAACATTTAATAAAAATGTAAAGAAGAAGGCAGGAAGGCCAGAAGAAAACAGAAACGAGCAAAATGGCTTTGAAATGACATGTTGTTTGTATTATATACTAGAGCAAGTTGTATGTAATTGAGATTATTAGTTTCCCATACAGTCTTCTTTTTCTTTTCTACCTTGTATATGGAAACGCTTGCTCCATTTGATGCTTGTTAAGTACAGAATAAAAATAAATAATATTTCTTTTTTAAAAAAGATAGAGAAGGGGTACCAAAGATCTCATCAGAGAAATTTGTAATTGGAACAGGAAGTAAGCTAGTCATGTAGTAAATATGTATTAGGAATAACCAGTGACTAGCATATGAATTCTGTTGGAGCCTAGGCAGTCTAGGAAGTAGCATTTGGTGCATTTCCAGGAGGACATGGAATTGCACAGCAGGAGAAGGTGTGGAAAGGTTACAATCAGTACTTTGGGAAGGAGTAGTCACAACCTTCAGGCCCCTTCTTGGCCATCACCATGCCATGCCACTGGGGGTATCTCCTCCTTCTCTCTTTTCCAACTCCCTTTTATGTGTTGTCTTCTCTCATTAGTCTATAAGCTCCCTGAGGGCAGAGAATTTCTTGTTTGCTTTTATTCATGTCCTCGACACTGAGAAGAATCCCTGGCACGTAACAAGCATTTAAATGCTCTATCTCACTATATGTATATATATCTATCAATGACATCATAGATTCATGAAAGAATTAAAGTAATGTTCTTTTCAAAAACTAGCTCTTTGTTTTACTTATCAATTCAGTCTCCTTTATTTTCTATTTTATTGATTCCTTCTTCACTGTGCTTGCTTTTAGTACATTAATTTGTTCATTTTCTAATTTATTTAATAGCAAATCCAACTCATAAATTTTTTCTCTCTCTTGTTAATATAAGCATTTAGGGATATAAAATTGCCTCTAAGTACTGCTTTGGCTCCATCCCATAAATTTTGATATGTTGTATTTATATTGTTGTTATATTTAACATAATCTGTTACTGTTTCTAGAATTTTTCTTTAACCCAGACATTATTCAAAAAGTCACTTTTCAGTCTCCATATGGACTTACAGCTTTTGTTTACATTTTCATTACCAATTATTATTTATATTGTATTTAAAAAGTGAAACTGACTATATCTTAACAGATAGGCAATGACATTCTCAATATGGAAGGCATTGAAGAATCAGTTTTCTGTATACACTAAACCCATTAGCTTGTTAGAAAAAAGGTCAAAAGTGCAAGCAGGGAAAAAAAGGATTAATATTATAAACTCCAAAAAATTTTAATTAAAAATAAAATTTTAAAAAGGATTATAAGAGCTGGTAGTGAACTATTTAAACAAGTTACTGACAACAAAAAAATGGGAAACAGAAAAAGAAAGCCATCAATAAGGATTATTGGCATTTCCTACTTAGTTGTTTAACCAAGGTAAATCAATTACAACAACAAGGAGGCCAAAAGGCCACAGAAACCACATCATCTAGAAAAACACTTGGTCTCCTTGCCAAATGGAAAAGATGTGGCAGCCAAAGAAAATACTGGATTAGAAGATACATTAATTTGCAAACTGTTATGAAGGATGATGGTGAAAGATTACCAGAAGTATTTTTTCCCAAACAGCAGCAGAGTGACATGAGAACTAAGTCATATTATCTCATTATCATTTATGTATAAAATTAGAAGGAAGATAATAAAGAGACTGAAAATGGAACGGTTTTATTTGGATTTCTATAACAACTGTTTTCATCATCATGACAATGGAACTACTACATCTGGTATTTTAACACCTTAATCCTTGCAAATGCAAATGGAAGTGGCATTTAAGAAAGTGGAGCTGTGAAGAGCAACTGAACCATACTGGAACATACTGGAACTGAACCATAAGGAACAAATTGATGTTGTAGGCATAAGGGTGTGCTGGTAAAAGTTTAACAACCTGCTCTCTGAAGCGGGGAGGAGGGGAAAATGTGTGCCTGACATATTTTTAAGTTTAATCAGCATTATTAAAATTTTTCTCCATCACTTTGTAAAGCCTAGGCAATTAATAAACAAATAAATTGAACCCTGATTTATAGTATTTGCTGATTTCCCAGGGAAAATTTCACAAGAGCTTATTGGAGCTCACCCTAGTACATCCCTATGTAGGCAATACAATTTTGAAGACATTGAGGCCTCAGTTTTCAATAGGAGAGAAGGGAAGATATCAAACAAGTGGGAAAAAGGAGACAGTATTTTTTTTGCTTTTTTTTTTTTGGAGGGCAATTGGGGTTAAGTAACTTGCCCAAGGTCACACAGCTAAGGTTTCTGTTTGTGTGTGCGTTAAGTGTCTGAGGTCGGATCCGAACTCAGGTCCTTCTGACTCCAGGGCCAACACACTACTCACTGCGCCACCTAGCCACCCCCAAAAGGAGACAGTATTATCCCAAAACCATATCAAGAGAACATGAATAACTAAGAACTACGCCTACTTTCTCATTTCTATAAGAGCTATATTAATATTGTCTATGCACATGTTGATGGAATCCTGGATAAAAATATAGGTGACAAACAGGCTGTTGTAAATGGTTTTCTATAACAGACCACATTTTTACAGTTACACAATTGGTTAAAAGGCATAGCGAATACATGATCTGTGATACTACCTCATTAAAGTTAACGCACATTCTTTGTTTCTTTTTTTTTTCATTCAGTAAGTAATAGAAGGGTTCAGTTATATGAACAATCACTTTTTATGGCACTTTGTCTAATTGTTGTCTTGTTTGGTTTTCTTTTTGCTTCTGTTTATTCTTAGGGGTCTGTAGTCCTCATTATTTTGTTGTTGCTACTTAAGATTTTGCTTCTTATTGTTGAATATGTTTCTATCAATGGGTATTAAAACAAAATCTATCCATATAAAATAATACAAGATCTTGGTCTACTAGTCATTTGTTGTTATAAAAAGTTATTCAGTATAGTAAAGCAACCTTAAAGAATCTCCTCAAACAAGGTGACTCATATATATTCAGATCCTATTCTTTGATAGATTAAGGTACTCAGATATCTAAGCGATCCTCTGATTATCAATATCAAGCAAAACATAAAATCGGGAGACACTCTAACCAAAGGTGTTTGTGACTGTCACACATGAAACTAATTTGAGGATGAATTCTTATATTGTTATTAATTTTCATAAGTGCATAATCTTTTTAATGCCAGAAAATTCAACTCTCAATAACATCTATGTATTTATTTTGGGGGTCAGTATCAGAATTTGAAATTTGCAAACCTTGCTTGAGTAATCCAAATATCTTGTCACTGTTTACCTTTACCCTGGTTCTGTTTAGACTTCACCAATCTTGGAGGGCACAATGAAAAAAGGAGATGGCAGTCAATGACAGTGTGTATGTGAGAAGGAATGAGGAGGCTAACATACAGAAAAGAAAAATGACAAATGCTGGAAGGCATATGAAAAAATAGGGATACTAATGCATTGTTGGTGAAGTTGTGAACTGGTCCAACCATTCTAAAGAGCAATTTGGAACTATGCCCAAAAGGCTATAAAACTGTGTGTATCCTTTGACCCAGCAATATCACTACTAGGTCTGTATCCCAAAGAGATCAAAGAAAAGGGAAAAGGACCTATTTGTAGAAAAATATTTATAGTAGCTCTTTTTGTGGTAGCAAAGAATTGGAAATTGAGTGAATGCCCATTAATTGGAAAATGGCTGAACAAGTTGTGGTATATGATTGTGATGGAGTACTATAAGAAATGATGAACAGGATGGTTTCAGAAAAACCTGGAAAGACATATATTAACTGATGCAAAGTGAAGTGAGCAAAACAGGAGAACACTGTACACAGTAACAGCAATATTGTATAATGATCAACCATTATGACTTAGTTACTCTGATCAATACAATGATTCAAGACAATTCCAAAGGACCTATGATGAAAAATACTATCTGTGATGAACTTTGAGTTCAGATTGAAGCATTTTTTTTACTTTATTTTTCTTGCTTTTGAGTGTCTTCTTTTGTAACATGGCTAATATGGAAATGTTTTACATGATTTCACATGTATAATCAATATCACATTGCCTGCCTTCTCAAGGGTTACAGGAGGTATGGGAGAGAGGGAGAGAATTTTGGAACTCAAACTTTTTTTTAAAAAATGAATGTAAAAAAATTTTTACATGTAATTGGGAAATATTTAATGAAACAAAAAAACAACTAAAAAAGAGAAAGAATAGACAGAAGAAAGATCAAGCTGTGTGACCATTGGGAAGTCCCTTCCCTTCCTTTATGACCCTTCCAGCTCTAAAAAATGAACAATTTATGACTGTGCCTTTTGTAATTATGTTGACATTAATTCTATTGTTTCCTTAGGATCCTCTGAACATTCTCTTGGCATATGCAAATTACTTACAAAAGCAAAAACAAAAACAAATTGTCCAGCCCAACTGGTCTTTTTGCTGTTTTCCATATAAGACACTTAATATCTTACCTCTGTGCTTTTGCATTAGCTGTCTCTCCTGCCTGGAATTCACTTCTTCCTCACTTCTGCCTTTTGAAATCATTGTCAGACAGTCAATAAACATTTATAAAGCACCAGTTATGTGCACTGCACTAAACAAAGGGGTCACAAAGAAAAGTTTCCACCCTCAGACCCCCTCATCTGATGGATGACTGCCTCTCTCAGACCACTATTTCCTGAAAGCCTCAGAAATGCTTTACATCACTCCCTACCTCCAGGCATCTCCTCCTAGCCAGCTGCATGACTGCCAATCATATCCTTTCTTCACCACTTCCTGATTCCTGCTGCCTCCTACCCCAATTCATGAACCATGATCAACTCTGGCACTGTTCCTGGATGGGGTATATCAATCTACTCCCCTAGGGTCCTACTTTTCATCCCTATAACTTTCTAAATCAAAGTGCCCTTCTCTGGTAGCTCATCATCATCGCCAACAAAGCATTTATTAAGTGCCTACTATGTGCCAGACACTAAGCGAAGTGCAGAGTATACAAAGAAAGGCAAGAATGCTTAATAAATAAATTTTCTTTTTTTTCATTCATTGGAATCCCTTGTTTCCTTCTTGACTCAGCTCAAGGACCACTTTCTTCTGCATGAAATCTTTCCTGGTATGTATGAGAGAGAGAGTTAACAAGGTTGCATCTGTTCTGTATGTGTTTTGTATATACCTATAAATATGTTTGCTGTTTATCCCCTCCCCTGTTAAGTTCTTTGAGAGCAAGGACTGGTTGTGTCTGTATCTCCAAAGCTCAATTGTACCTGATACATAGTAGGTGCTCAAGAAATGCTTATTGCTTGATTTTACAAACATTTATTAAATGCCTACTGTGTGCAAAGCATTTTCCTGGGCACCAGTGGTAATTCGAAGGTTAGATAAGACAAAGTCTAACATACTAGGCACTACAGTCCAGTAGGAAAATAAGATGCCAAAACCAATAACTATAGTATACAGCATTACTTGATAAATGTAAAAGAGGGCTGCAAAATATGTTGCTATTATGAAGTTGGATTGAGGAAAAGGCCATTGCCAATTCAGAGAATGGGGGAAGATGTCCTGGAAACAGCAGCATAGAGGGGATAGAGGGAATAAGAGAATTGGGAACTGAAAATAAAAATTTTAAATTTAAAAAAAGGTACATGTGAGTTGGGCTTTAAAGGATAGACAGAAATTCAATGGGCAAGAAGAGTGTGGGCATTCCAAGTGCAGGGAATTACATTAGTAAAAGCACTGAGATATGGCCCTAAAAATTCCTAGTTGAGACCACTAATTTCTAAGTACCTATAATTTTAATTCCCCTTTCATAGATATATCAGTTTGTAAAAACCAAATACCAAGTAACTAAATGAAGAAGAAGAGTGAGGCATTTTCCATACAGTGCAAGAAAAAAATTCACCAGATACTTTCCCCCGGACTATCTGGATGATTTCCCTCAATTCTATACTTATCAAACTGACCACTATAATGGTCATAGCTTAGCTCTGCCATCCTGCACTTTAGGCCCCTGGTTTTTCCAAGCCGAGGCTTTTTTTCCTGTGCAGAGGGATTTTGAATGAGCGAGATGGTTTTACAAACCCATTGGGAACTGGGATGAGTCCACAAAACTCTACCAGTAGATGGAAAGGTTTGGGTCATGGGTTGGCATCTCAGACTTTTGTATCGAGTTTTCACAACTTCATTTCTTCATAAGCTGGGGATAGAAGGAAATGCTTACACATATGATTGATGGGTGCTTGGTAGTACTGGGAGTAGTATGGGAAGAAATGAGAACCAATAAGGGAGATAGAAGAGAACACTTGATAGTTTTGCCCTGGGCCTGCTTCTTTCCCCAAGTCCACCTATCCTGACATTAAAAATAATACTGTGGGGCAGACTGCCGACCTCTGGTGTAGATTGTTAGCATTCCAAATGCTCTAAACAGTTGTCCTGTTTTCTCTGATCACAGTGGCCATATGAAGTTCCAGTTTCTTTATGAAGCCAGACTCAACTTGTCCTATTCTCATTCATCTCTCCCTTCTTTTTCATTAACTCCTAGTATGGAATGAAACTATTCATCATTGATTTTTTCCTGAGTAACAGTCTTCTGTATAATCAGCATGACAAGCACCATTTGAAATCATATGCAAAAATAAAAATTTATTATATTCTAAGAGACACAAGATGCCTGGTTGTTTATGTAGAAGTCATTCATGAATCAACTGTCTATGCACAGTCAGATCACTGAGAGCAAAGACCAAAATCAATATCAAATGGAAAGAAAGAATAAAATGAGATGATATGACACCTCATTGAAGCAATTCCAACTATTTAAATAAGCTTTGGGTGCTGAAAATGGGAAAAGGATAGAAGAATAGAAATCAGAACAAACAGTTATTATTTCTTAAGAAAATTTAATCAACATAAATCAATTGTCACAAAAAGAAGAAAAAGATATCCTAGAAACTGACTCAGTCAGCAAACATGTGATCTGTCAAGAGGAAAGATTATGGCAACCAAGGGCAACACTGGTTTAGAGCATAAATGTATTTGTAAATGTATTTGTAAAACCTTGCAGATGAGGATGTTGGAAGCTTTTAAGTAATACTGTCTCATAAAACTGAGAGAAGCAATGGAGGGAAAAATAAGCTTATGGAAACAATAGTGAGATACCCAATTTAGCAAAAATCATTCCAAAGGCACTTAAGGATAAAACCAGAAGAAGGACAGTCAACAGGCAAAAATGGAAAAGATCTGTAAAGATTTTTATAATAGATTCTTTTTTTCTGAGTTATGTAAACAACAAGACAAGGACTAGACATTTTCTCTGATCCTCATGACTTCTCAAACCTCTCCAAAATAGATATTATGCAAAAGGGATAAAATAATTTTAGCTGTTTCCAGTGTCTAGGATACCAAAAATTTAAATAAGGTAAAAATTCTGATGAACTAACAACAGAGAAGACCAGAAGAATCCCTAAACTCTAACACACTTACTCAGCACTCCTCCCCCATTGCTCACCACACTCAAGCAGCAGGGCTACACAAGCAGACCTAAGGGCTTGCAACAGAACTCAAATCCCCCCCCCACCACCCCTGCCCTGCCCCAATGCCTTCAAAATCTCAAAGGCAAAAATTTGCTCAGGCTATGACAACAGCTTGGCAATGCTCTGTGATACAACAGAGCTCAGCCAGAGAACTGAGGAAAAGAGGGAACTGGGTATGTATGTTTTTGTGTGACACTCTGCTGAGCCAGAAGAAATGAGCCCAGCATCCAGCTGGGACCAATTCTGTTATTTCCCCACTGCCTCTCTTCCCACCCCCTAAGTTACGTAGGGCAGAGACCTAGGTTGATGAACCATGAATTATCCAGTGTAGGTGGAAGGTGAGATGTCCCTGAGGTCCAGACTCCAGGCACTAGACCCCACACATTTATAAGGGAAGGAGTCAGAAAGTGAGTGATAGATTATTAAAAAGGGAAGAAATGACTGAAAATACCAAAGATCTCAAGAGGAAGAAAACTCAGTTAAAGACTTTGAACAGATGCTTATAAACCAACAAGGAAGGCCTCCAGATTAGGTAAAAGAGTCCAGACATCTTTGAATAAATATTGTAAAACAAAGGAAAATTAATCAACACCTGATGAGGCAGAAGATCCCATGGATTCTGAAGAGGGCATGGAACCACAGCAGGATGTTCCTGAATGGTCTGAAAGAGAAATAAGAATTGTGAAAACAGCACTGATGGCCTTCACAGCAGAAATAATGTGCAGAATAGAAGAACTTTAATCCATGATGACAAGTCTCACCAAAGAAACAAAAGAGAATAACTGATTGGGAATCCAAATATATGGAAGTAAAGGACAATATAGAATAGGAGAAGTAAAAGCAATAAAATTAAAAGAAAATATGATCTCTATATAAGCAAAGCAAATTGATCGTTAAAGATAGGCTGTGTGAAAATAACTTAAGGATTACAGGTCTCCCAGAAGAACATGACAAATCAAATTCTTTTTTCTATCAACAATAATGGAAGTACTACATTTGGACTCTAATTTGGATTACTACATAAGAAAATAAAATTCTTGATGATGGTATAAGAAAGGAACAGGCAGGCTTTCACAAATGATAATCTATAGGAGACTTCTTTACAGTCACATAATTGACAGAAAGTCACACATAAAACAAGACCCCACTGCTTATTGTTTATCAACTATAAGAAATAATTTCATTCAGAAGAACCACATACTACCTTCAAGACTCTCAGCCAAAGAAGTTTTTCTCATGCATGTTTTAAAATCATGCAAAATTTCTTGAAAGCTCTAACAACAGTAGTAATTTTGTTTGATGACCTTTTTATTATTAATATACCAAAAAGCATAAAACAGGAAGGCATATGCTTGCCAAAACTGTTTGCCACTGACATGGGAGCTGTCCATTGCAAAGTCTAAATGGGAATGGGATTCCCTACAGATGGTAATTTCCTTCAGATGCTCCTTTTTGGCAATTGTGCTGTTCACATCAAGCCTCTAAATGAGACTCATAATCAGTCAAGAGTTCAGCCTAACTACTAACACAGGAAAAACCAAGTGATCAAAGAATGCTTATCACCAAAATTGTGATATACAGTAAGAAAGACATCCCATAGAGTTGGCAAATTATGTTGCATATTGTGGATAAACATTACACATAGGCAATGGACACGTCTCAGATTTGAATGGGAAGAGAGCGAGCTACATTGCATTTGGGAAACTGCACTGTATTTTTTATGATCCCAAGCTTCCCTATGAAACAAAGTCTCATTTTTATATCAATATTATTCTGGTGGTGCTATGTGATTATGAGTCATGGAATACTATAATCTCTGAGGAATTATAGTTGCTGGTCACTCAAAGGGCAAACTGGGAAATGCACAAGAGAAGTAACATAAAGGATGTTATCAGAGACATATGGTTGGAAAAGAATATGGGTTAGTCATGAGGTCAGAGTGAGACAGATGGAGACCTGGGTGCTCTACTGGTATCTGCACAATATCAAGAGGACAAGAGGGAGGACCCTGGCATGTTGGGTGGATCTCAGGGAATGCTGGTAAATGTTTAACAACCAGGCTCTCTGGGGGTAAAATATATGCACACATATTTTTAAGTTTAATCTGTATTATTAACACTTTTTAAAGTCTAGACAATTAACAAAACAATAGATCAAGCCCTGATTTGTAGCAATTGCCAATTTCTGCATGTAAATTCTCACACTGAAAATTTAATAATTAGTTCTCCCAAGTCCATGGGAGCTGGCTCCAGCACACTCCTGTATAGACTCTTTGCACGGAACATATGGATTATAAGATCATAAATTAAGAACTGGAATGGACCATGGAGGTCCTTAAGTTCAATGCTCTCATTTTACTGATGAAGGAGTTGAGGCCCAGAGAGGTTAAGTTACTTACCTAAGGTCACATATCTATCTATCTGAGTCTGGATTTTAATCCAATTCTTCCTGACCCCAAGACCAGAGCTCTACCCATTCTACCAAACATGCACAAGATGCACACAGGATGAGAAGACATGGATGGTTTAAGAGTAGTACAACTGGAGAGAATACCCATATTGATGAAAGACCAACTAAAGTTCTGAGATGTTTGTCTCACCCCTCTAAGTAGACTTTGAGGTGCTTTGGGGACAAATACTCAAGAAGTATTTATTCATTGAAATTACTGAGCCTTCACCCACCAGCTTTGCTTGGCCTGAAATGAACAGCAGCTCTATTATTGAAGGGCCAGAGCAGGACTGGGTATCCCACAGTCCTCTTGCTGACCTGGTTTTATCAAGTCTGTTGTTTTCTCTTTGGTTTTGATGCCTTCTCAAAATATGAGTGAAGAGATTTTCATGAACTAATAAACAGAGTCCTATTTAAAAAACAAAAGCCAACCCATCATAATTAGAAGTAAATGAAAAAGCACTTACTCCTTGGAGGATATGATATCAGTTTTTTTAGTCCACTTAGTTTTGTGGGCCTATAATCACTTCTGTGCTACTCTTGCAACTTTACTTTCTGATTCATTTTTGCTTAGTTATAAAGATTCCATTTCACCCCTAAGATGTTGGTCCATTAGAGGCTTTTAACTATCCGAGATAGTGTAGTTAGTATATGGATGTAGCCTATTGTTCTATTTCCACTGCAGATAATTGATTGATTTTGACATACTAAGTGCATAGAAGCCCATTGGAAAGGCTTAAATCACGAGCTGTCACGAAACCTACTTTGGCCAATGAAGACACAAAATGCTGCATCTCAGAAGCGTGACTCTCAAATCAAAATAAGACTGACCTTTCACTGATATTGCCTATCCTTGTTACTTAGAAACCTCATACCTGAGATAGAAGACCCAGTGCAGCATTTCACTAACCCCCAAACCAAGCTGCATACTAATCACGTTCCCATCTCTCGAACCATAAGTATTGGAACTATTCATCAATTCCTTGCTTCAGATCAAGCTGAACAGAAGGCTGATAGTAAGAATGAGGTGGTTGCCATAGCAGTGAGCCCAGGCTAGGCCTGACACTTCGGTGCTGCTAGCCTGACTGAAATTTCCAGTTGTCCCTACCAACTACTAACTTGTTTTCTTCTTCTTTAATCAATAAGATTTAATCTACCATCCGAGAAATACTTTTATCTTCCCCGAAGAAAGAGGAAATTAAATTCCAGATACAATACTTATAGAATCATAAAATGTCAGAGCTAGAAGGGACTCAGAGATCATCTAGTCCAATATATCCAAAACAAAATTCATTATCCTGCCCCCTAAACACATCCCTCCTCCGAACTTCCCAATACCATGTAGGTATCACTGAAACATGGTGTGATGGTATTCATAATTAGAACATGGTTATGGAAGGGTCTCCCTTATTAAGAAGGAACAAGATATGCATAAAAGGGAAAACTGGTAGAGTAGCATTATATAATAACCATGCCTTCCTATTCCATCCTCTCCCTATACCTCACTCCTCTTAAACCTAGTCCTTGTCCTCACCACAGCCTTCAGTCCCCCTGTTCCCCAGTGATATCCTGAGCCATCACCCCTCATTTGGCTTCATTTTCCTCCCTTCCCAATGTTGAGCCTGTAGTTAACCAGTTCAACTATACACCACCATCCTTTCTGCTTGAATCCCTTGTTACTTTGTCTTACCAACACTAATACCTGCCAAGGCCCAATCTCATATTATCCTCACCATTCACTTTCTCCAGACCTACTCACTTGCTTCTGAATGGTGCTGGAAGAAGTAATATAAAACTATGATACTGGGCCCATTGCAAAAATATATTCCCTAATCTCAAAAGCATGCTCAACGTAGCAAGGCAGTCCTTTTACTCTTTCTTCGTTGACTCCCTATTGCACTACCCACAAAGACTGTTTCAAACCTCCTCTTCTTCCATTAGCCTCCTAAACCATTCCTCCCCTCTACCTTTCAACATATTATCTCTCTTTATACTTAACAGAGGTCATGTGTCGTGAGCATATATTCCCCCATACACGCTACATATCAAAATCCTTTGCCATCATCTTCCAATCTCTCTTCTTTTCATCTCATCTCCAATGAATAGGGGGCCCTTCTCCTCATCAAGGCCAACCTTTCTATGAATCAAGCAGTCTTTCTTTGAATCTGCTATAGAAAAGGAAAGAAAAGCCAGGCTTAGTCTTGGGGAGAACAGATTTATTTGGGGAGAACAGATTTATTTCAAAGCATTGAAAGACAGGATGGGGAGAATTCAATAAACTTTAGTTCTCATGAGGAATAGAAAGCTCCCTAAAAGAAAGTTCTGAAGACAGAAAGAGAAACAAATAAGATGTGGAGAAAAAGGGTACTTGTCTAAAGAGACTACTGTGGATACACAGGGAACTCACCAGTTAACTTCGATTTTGAAAAAAAACATGTAGATAGTAGAGGATGAAATGAAAGGCATGACATGGTCTTTTAAGAATTCTGCTAAATCCCAGAATGAACTGAAGTTAGTGATAAAAATCTAACAACAAAAGGGTTTTTTTTTAAGTTATACTGGGTAAACAAGGCAAAGAATAGATAATAATAATAATGCTCAGGGCTGATGGGACCACAGAATGAAGGTAGACCTGCTCAACTCCTGCTTTTTGCTTCAGTTTTCCCTGCCTAGAAAACTATCTTTGGGCAGGAAAGGAAAAAACAAAAACAGATAATATGGCGTTTACATTTAAGATAAACAGGGAGAGACTAAAGGAATCATTCACTATCCTTGATGAGTCCCAAGTCACTGGAGCCCTGATGAAGTAACTTCCAGGGTCCTAAAGGAAACATTGGTTCAGATTGTGGAGCCAAGGTCAGTGATCACTTAAAGATCTTGGAGAATGGAAGACCAAAACAAGGCAAACATTCCAATTTTCAGAAAGGAAAGAGAATAGAATCTTCAAAATAACAAGCCAATGAGCTTGACTTTGATGCATTTCTGAATTATCTAGGGGATGGGTGGTGAAAATCTGGAAAAGGAAGAGGGGATGACAAAAAGCTAGTATAGCTTCACAGAGAAAAGTTTCTGCCAGACAAAGCTTGTTTCCTTCTTTGTCACAATAACTAAGCTCATAAATCAACCTAATCTTCTAACTATAGTTTACCTAGATTTTAACAAAATATACGACAAAGTCTCTCATGCTGTTCTTGTGGACAAGATGGAGAGATAAGAACTAGATGATAGGAAAGTTAGTGGATTAAAAATGGAACTTGTTGAAAGGCCAGACACAATGAATCTTCATTAATGGTTTGATGTTGGTTTTAAAGGCCTAAAGTGGGTCACCCAAAGATCTGTGCTTAGCCTTGTGCTCGTTAATATTTTTATCAATGATTTGCATAAAGATACAGATCAATCAATTAATGAGCAGTGATTAAATACTAATTACATACCAGGCACTGTACTAAGTACTAGGGATACAAAGAAAATCAAATACAAGGTCCCTACTCTCAAGGAGCTCTTCTTCCAATAAAAAAGCCATCATGTGCATATATAGGCATGTACAAGATATAGGCATGTACAAGATAATCTTAGAGGACTGTAGAATGTACTACAGAATGTGTGGAGAGAAGTAATATGTAAGAAAACTAGAAAGATAAGAAGAAGCCATATTGTGAAGATGTCAAATGAGTTTAGATATTTGATTCTAGAAATAATAGGGAGCCATTGGTGTTTATTGAGGAAGGAAGCAACATAGTCAGAGCTGGGCTTCAGGAAAATCTCTTTGGCATTTGTACAGAGTAGATTGGAATGGAAGGGGACTTGAGTTGCCGGGACCAGTTAGAAAGCTATTTCAATAGGCTATGTGAGTATTGAAGAAGGCCTGAAGTAAGGTTGTAGCTGTGAGTAATGAGGAAGGAATATAAATAAAAAGTGTTTTTAAGGTTGAAAGATGAGATTTGGCAGCTGAATGGATATGTGGGGTTGAGTGGCAGTTCGGAGTCAAGGATAACACCAAGACTGTTGTATATAAATTGCTTGCTTACCAAGGTCCAGATCACATAAAGACAGTGGGAACTGCTAACACATTGGATGACAGAGGCAGGATCCCAAAAGATTTTGCCAGTTTAGAACACTGGGCCAAATCTAATCTGAGAATACTGGGTTTCCTTTAAGGCATAGCAAGTCAGCTTAATGACTGTTGAATTGACTTTTTCTAGAGGAAGTAATCTTGGCCCACTTAGGCCAATCCCAAGTCCCTTACCCAAGGTCACACAGCTAGTAAGTGGGACTAGAATTCAAGTCCTTTGACTCCAAATCCAGTGCTGCCTTCTTCTACCACACTGAAATCCTTAGGAGTATTTTAATACAGGTTATAACATAAAGAACTTCAAGGGCCTGCCCCTCTGCCTTTAGCATATGAGAATTTTGCTATGTCAGTTTTGTGGGTCACTGTGGCCAAAGAATTCGTCACCCAGCAGCCAACCTGCTGGTGATGAGACTCTCTGTACTTAAGCTGGTCCTTGGACGGCAAACCCAAAGCCCTTCCAGCATGGACAGTTTGCCAAATCTTGCTGGCAAGGCCATGGAGATGCCTTCACTTGAGCATTAGAGCAGGATTTATGTAGACCTGAAGCTTGGCAATTTTGTGGTTATGAAGAGGTTATTAATATAACCATTAAAATAGAGCATCTCTAGAGTGCTTTAAAGTTTACAAAGAGCCAGCCATGGGATGGGGTGGGGGGTACAGAAGAGGTTGCATAAGTATGATTATACCCATTTAACAGAAGAACATATTGAAGTTAAGTGATCTGCCCAAGGTCACCCAGCTAGTAAGCGGCAGCACCAGCATTTGATGTAACCTGTCATCCTTTAAGTGAGTTAACAGGATTGGGAGACTTTTAAGAAACACAATATTTGTTTTAAGGGGAAGTTGTTGACAATGCAGTAAGTTTCCAAGTATGTGAAGGTGGTAATGAGTTGGCAAATCCTAGTGTGCAGTGGGGGTGGGAGTCAGGTGAAGGGCAGACCAGACTGACTCCTTTCCTGCAGCCCATGCATTTGCTAAGTATGATTGCTTAGAAACTCATTAACTGAGCTCATAAAGCAGGTAGATGAATTCCAATGAACTCTTCTCCTTAAGAGGAAATTCTGCTTTCCGGAGTGATATGCTACAAAGGAAATGTATAAAGACCATGGGGTAGCTACACTGAAAAAAATTTCATTTGAGAAATTGTGATCACTCTTCCCTACAGGGAAGCAGGCAACCTGGGGATCCAAGGCTTAACCTTCAACCCAGGGTTCAATAATGGGGGAGGCATCACTGTATGGAGCCAGGCATATATACTTGGCTTGGTTTCTTCAATCCTCTTCAAGCCTAGGAGCCTGAACTGGAAGTCTTTCCCTGCCCCTCCCTGCTCCTCCAAGTTCCTGACTTTGTATCCCATTTACTGGCTGGATCCCAGAGTCTCATTATCTCTGTCTTTCTTGCCTCCGGGGAGCCCACCCCCAACCTATTTCCTTAACTTGAGGATACTAACACCATTTAGCATTTCTATAGCATTTCTAAGGTTTACAAAGCCCTTTTTAAAGATTGCCTCCTTTGATCCTCACCACAACCCAAGGCGGTAGGTGCTATTATTATCCTCATTTTACATATTAGGAAACTGAGGCAGACAGAGATTAAGTGACTTGTTTTAGAGTCATACAGGTAGTAAGTGTCTGAGGCAGGATTTGAACTTGGGTCTCTCTGGCTCCAAGTCCAGTAGTCTCTCCACTATGCCACCTAGTTGATGATCTGATTTGGCACTGATCCTGAACTCTAATCCTTGTTCTAACCATCCAAGGTCTCCTCCTGACGACCAGAGTTCATTAAAATCGGTCACAGTTCCTTCTGACTAGCCCTGTACTGCAGTCCTCCTCGGATGCTCATGAAGGTAATGGGGGCAACTCTGGGTTCCCTAGAGCTGTAGTAGAGGAACCCAAGCTCTGCCAGGTCCTGCCAAGCCGGAAAGGCCCTGAAGATGGCCACATCAATGAATTATGTGTCTATTACCACAGAACCAGTCTAGCTAAATTCAGAGGCCACTATCAGAGTCTGAGATGCCAGGTGAGGATTTTTTTTCCAGCCAGAGCAACTCAGGAAGATGGGTTACTATATCATTGGAGGGAATATGGTTATCACAAACCCTTTAAGTACAGAAATGAATTTTTGGTTTTTTTCCTATTTAAAATGTTTTCTTGCTATTTCTCGTTTTTTCACACTACATCCATTTCCCATTATTACCTTACCCCCCCCCACCCCTATCCCCTTAGAATCCTCCCTTATAAAACAAAAACAGTTAAGCAAAACCAATCAACACACTGAATGCATCCGTAGATGTGCCATCTACGCTTGCAGTTCCAAGAAGAAGGAAATCTGCTGAAATATACTTTGAATAGTACCAGGGCTGCCAATAGTTGCATCAAGACTCTTCTTATATGCTATTGGATTTGTAGTTCTCTGCACCATGGACCTCACCCATTCTAATCACAGACAATGCCCATTTGAAATTGTTCTTGGTCCCCATTGTCTTTCAAAGTTAACCCTTTGCTTTATGATGATACCCTCTTCGATATTCCTCCAAAATTTTATCAGCAAGTCAACAACAGTTTTGCAAGAGAGGGGCATAAGAATTGCAAGCAATTTGAGCTAAAACAAAGACTTAACTTTGTCTCACCATTAAAGCCTGAGAAATACCTTAAAACACACAAGGTTCCCCAGCATCCAACTTGGCTCCTTCACAACTACCAAAACAGAGCCGATAATACAGTAGATGAAGACTCTGAAAAATGACTTCCCATCTTTGCCAAAATTTCTAAATTCCAAACAGTTGTGAGCAATTTGATCAAGATGACAAGGGTCCAGGACACATGGCAGACCTGAGCTATAAATTCTTTTTCTTGCTGAAAATTCTGGACATTTTAATCAGGTCTCGAATTATGTTTATACTACCAAAAAAATGGAAAATTCATTATTAATGAGAAAGGATGTTTCATGTTGTGAAGCTTCCTTTCTGGAATAAATTTCACTGAAAAATTCATCAAGAAAAAGGGATCATAGATCTTTACCCCTAGGCCTCAGTTCCGACTGCCACCAAGTTATTCAAGAGCCTGAACATTCTTTTACATTTAAAATTCAGCATGTTGGCTGATTATGACACTACCCTGCATTGGTCATGCAAATGAATGTCCAGATAAGGCTCCTGAAAGAAATGAGGGTGAGCCCCAAAGAAATGAGGTTAAGAGCAAGTGAGAATTGGAACTGAAATAGAAAATGAGCTCTCAGCACAATTATTGTGGTATAGAGGAAAGAACTTTGCACTAGGAGCCAAGAGACCTGGGTTCTAGTTTTGGTTCTGCTGTTCCTTTGACATGGCAAGCCACTTGGCCTTTCTAGGCCTCAGTTTCTTCTGTAATAAATGATAATAATTTATATTCCCATAGGGCTTTTCTCAAAACAATTCTTCAAGGTAGATAGTAGAGGTATCATTATTCCAATTTTAGAGATGTGGAAACTAAGTTTCAGAAAGGTTCAGTGACTTGCCTTTTGTCATGTGTCTAATGTCAGAGTTAAAGCTTGAATGGACATGACCAATAGGGAAATTTGTTTTGCTTGACTTGTAAATGGGTTTTAACTTTCTTGCTTTCTCAAGGGGGACAGGGAAAGAGAGATAAGCAAATTCAGAACTGATAATATAAAATAATTGCTTAAAAAAGACTGGAATGAAAGTCTCTTGACTTGTACTTTATCACTCTCTCTGTAACATATAAAAAGGGAGTGTTTAGATGCTCTCTGAGTACCCTGCCAATTCTAACATTCTATGATCTACTTTTTCTGACTACTATCACCCTCTGACCCAATATCCTAGGATAAAACCATGACAGACAGTGGGGACCTACGAAAAGTCTGCCATTTGATAAAGGATTTTATGGCCAGTGGATTGATTTTGCAGTTTCCCCAAATGTTTTCCTCCATTCTTTCTTGGATTAGGGGAAAGTCTATTTGAAAAGAAGATGTCTAGCCAAATGAGGCCTGAACATTCCTGTATCACTGTTTTCATTTGGTTTGAGTTGGTATTTTCCTGTAGTGAGAATACACATTCTAGTGATGAGCCCCACGTATTAATTTGGAGAAATGGAAACAGTGATGTTCTAATTCCCCATGGGGATGACTGAGCATTGAAACTATTGACCATGCATCAACCACAAGCATGTGGTTTTGTTCAACCCTGAAAACATTTACTCATACTCTGCAGGGGGGAGCTGACTTTCACCAGGAAAATGGCCGATGCTGGTTATTGAAACAGAGAAAGCAACAAATCTGAAACATTTTTAAAGTCTGGAATGAGGAGCTCTGTAAAAGTTGATGTAGTCACGACAAATGGTCCTTTTGTTCACTTACTGAAGGTACTTGGTAAGAAGGAATGCTTGCATTTTCAAGGATTGGAAGGTCTTGAGAGTTCTCAGCTAACCCCCAAATATTATGCTGTGTTTATATATCACTAAATTCTGCTGAAATCCTCCTCAAATACCACCTTGTGAAGCAGAAGGGGTCCCAGGATTCTTGAAGGCTCTGCCAGCAGATCTATGGATCTGAGATTTAGAATTCTAATGGACATTAGAAGTCTCCTGGCCACTCCCCCTATTTTAATACAAGTTCGGGTGACTCTTACCAAACCAGAAAGGATTTAAGTATGAGATGGTGCCAGATCTATGTGTTGGTTGTCTAAGGATCAGCCTAGCTAAGGGCTGGGGAGACTCATCGCCACATCCCTGGTTGGCCATGGGGTGATGGGGCTTTTTGGTCAGAGTAACTCTCAAAAATAATCTATGAAATGAGAGGGGGTAGCTGCCTGATCTTCATCAGTAGCATGAAAGAAGCCACACCCACATTACAAATTTGAGAAGTACTGAGATATATGCCTTACATCATACACGGCATAAACTTAAGGGGGCTAGAACAAACTAGTTATAATGAAAGCACTTACCGTCTTGAAGGAGCCACCCTCTTAGGCAGAAATGCTTTCTGTTGACCTGGTCCTACTGATGTTAGCTTCGAGGGGGAAAACAACAGTGGTAACAAGGAAGTTCTTTCCTATAGAGTTTCTTAAGACTAGTAAAATCCAAAAGGAAGATTGCAAGCAGTTGGTTTGTTCTAGCAAAGGGTGATGTGGATCTTGTTTCCTTGTCAGTCCCAACAGCTGTAGTCAATAAAACCACTTAAAGTATGTATGATTCGGGAGGTAACTTGGCTGCCTCCGTAACAGCAATAGGATTGGCGCAGCAAGTCCTTGGCTCCACAAGTTGGCTATTATGATCTTATATAGAACATTGCATATATAATTCTCGTGGGATGACAGATGTCAGTGAAGTCTGTGAGTTTTAATTGGGCCATGCTCTCAAGCGAAAAAAATTTTAAGCTTCAAATCCCATTTCATTCAGGTGCTCTTTGCTCCAAAGTTACAGAATTTCCAAATCTTACAGATTCAACTAGAAAAGAAATACCATGTTTATTCATCAGCAAATAGCAATAAACTCTCAATAATCAACCTTTAATCACTAGTTTATTCAAACATGCAGCTCTCAAAAATGACTTGCAGATAGCATCTCACTGACCTTTACAAATTTTTGATGGAGAAAACTATTATCTTTTCTTCTACATGAGAACATTAAAGTACAAGAAGATGTAATGAGTTACCTAAGTTTGTTAACCTAGTTGCTCAATGAAAATTAAATGGATAATGGGAGAACCATGAAACTAGATTAAATCCAGTGTTGTTGGATGTTTTCCACCACCTCTTTCATCTCTGTATTTTCAAAAAAAAGAAAAAGAAAAGGCAAACCCAATTTGTCAATATCTAGTGGTATTCCACAACTACCTTTGGAAACTCCTCTGGGGGTGGCTAGGTGGTGCAGTGAATAGAGCACTGGCCCTGGAGTCAGGAGGACCTGAGTTCAAATCCAACCTCAGACACTTTAACACAAAAACTAGCCTGTGACCTTGGGCAAGTCACTTAACCCCAAACTCCTCTGGAAAATCAAGGGGAGAGAGGAGCTCAAGTCACCTCTGGGTTAATCCCTCCATACCATTTTTTGTCTAAAATACCAACAGTCACTAATCCCCACCCAACTAAATAGGTTTGGGATAAATGGATGACTTCCATCTCTCAGGCAAGCCCCAACTTCCATGACAGCAAAGGCAGTTGGGAGATTTGTGAGTAAAGGAATTCAGAATCATTCTTCAATATTATTGTAAAACAAAAAAAAAATGTGGAAGGAAAAAAGGAAGAGAAAAAATCAATCTATAGCAACTCATGTGCATAGTGCAATAAGGCTGACAAAATGCTTTCCTCACAATAAAACAAACAAAAAAACAAAACAACACACCTGTGAGGTAGATAGAGCCAGTATTATTATCCCCACTTTGTGAATGAGGAAACTAAGCCTATAAGAGAGATCAAGTGCCTTGCCCAAGAGCAGCTTGGTGCAATTGGACCACTGGAACAGGCATCAGAAGGACCGGCATTCAAATCGCAAGTCAGATACTTACTGTCTGTGTGACCCTAGGGAAGTCACTTAACCTCTGTTAGACTGAGTTTTTTTTTTTTTTTGCTTTTTGGAGGGCAATTGGGATTAAGTGACTTGCCCAAGGTCACATGGCTAGTTTTTGTCTGAGCCCAGACTTGAACTCAGGTCCTCCTGACTCCAAGGCTGGTGCTCTACTCACTGCGCCACCTAGACACCCCAAGACTGAGTTTTCTTATCTGTAAAACGGGGATAATAAGAGTGCCTACCTCTCAAGTTATTTTGAGGATCAAATCAGATAATATATGTAAAGTGCTTTATAAACCTTTATAACCTATATCATTTTAGCTATAATAATATTTAATAATTGTTAAATGCTATAATTATCTGTATGATAATTATATAGATAATCATTATTTATATGATAATCATACAAATAATAAATGGTAAAACATAAGTTCTTTTTTAAATACATAAGTTAATCAAAACCTTCTATCACCTGACCCTTAACCAATTTATATATGATGGTATGTGAATTACTTTGGACAAGCGATCATTTTGATATGGTTTCATTTTGTGACAGCAGTGATAATACATGGGTGCTTCTACTAGTACTAAGCTGACTTAAAATGTCTAGCCTTCATTTGATGAAACCAGAGGTTTTCCCACTATTAGTTAAGCCTCTGTCAGTTGACAGCTAGATTTCCTATCATATATGTTTCAGTCCTTTAAGAATAAATAATACTCAGACACTTGATACAGACTAGCTTTGTGACCTTGGACAAGTCACTTAATCCCAACTGCCTTGCCCCCCCCAAAAAAGAATAAATAATATTATAATAAAACATAAAAAGTTGATAGCATGTAAAAAACAAACTTCAATGAATGTCAGAGATTTTGCGGTGGCTATTGGTGTAAGAGAAGTCAAAGTTTTGTTGTTTTATTTTTTTGGGGGGGGGGGCTGGAGCCAAGATGGCAGAGTAAAAGCAGGAACTTGCATGAGCTCCTGCACCAACCACCTCTAATACCTGTAAAATGTGACTTTAAACAAATTTTAGAGCTTCAGAACCCACAAAATGACAGAGAGAAACAAATCTCCTACTGAAGGCTGCCTGGCAGGCTGACAGGAAGGGTCTATCCACCAGGCTGAGGGCTGAGCAGTCCGACAGGCCCAGACCCAGGGCAGCCCTGACCAGCAGCACAGACCTGCTGAAGCAGACTATGGTGGTTTCCAGACTTCTCAACCCATAAATTCCAAAGAGAAAGTAAAAGGTCAGTAGGGAACTCTATTGGAACTGGGTAGAAAAGAACGTGATCTGGTCCCTACCTCCAGGGTGAGAGTTGGCAGAGGTATGGTGGCTGCAGCTGCTGCCACTGCTGCCGTGTGGCTGCTGCAGAGCTCCTGGCCTGCAGATCATAGGGGGCCAAGCAATCATTCAGAGGGTAATCACTCTCACTTTGACACCCTGACGCTCTCACTTTGGATCTAGGGTGCAGTCTTGGGTGGTGATCCCGGGGTAAAGAATGCTAGCTGCCAGAGCTTGTGGTGACTGTAGAGAGGGCACCCCGCCTCATAGCTGGGGCAACTGTGAAAAACCCAGTAATTTGGGACAACACTCTCTCTACTCTGGATGCAAAGAGCTCATGGCAAAGAGCTCAAAAGTCAAGTAATTGGCTGGCAAGATGAGCAAGCAGAGGAAGCACAATCAGACCATAGAATCCTTTTTTGGGAACAAAAAGGATCAAAACATGGAACCAAAAGAAGACAACAAAGTCAAAACTCCTGCATCAAAAACTTCCAAGAAAAATATGAACTGGTTACAGGCCATGAAGGAACTCAAGAAGGATTTTGAAAATCAAGTAAGAGAAGTGGAGGAGAAATGGGAATAATGCAAGAAAATAATGAAAAGAAAGTCAACAGCCTGCTAAAGGAGAGCCCAAAAAATACTGAAGAAAATAACACCTTAAAAAATAGACTAACTCAAATGGCAAAAGAGGCCCAAAAAGCCAATGCGAAGAAGAATACATTAAAAAGCCAAATTGCCCAGATGGAAAAGGAATTTCAAAAACTCACTGAAGAGAATAATTCCTTCAAAATTAGAATGGAGCAAATGGAAGTTAGTGACTTCATGAGAAATCAAGATGCTATTAAGCAGATCCAAAAAAATGAAAGAATAGAAGGCAATGTGAAATATCTCATGGGAAAAACCACTGACCTGGAAAACAGATCCAGGAGAGACAATTTAAAAATTATTGGACTACCTGAAAGCCATGATCAAAGAAAGAACCTAGAAATCATCCTTAAAGAAATTCTCAAGGAAAACTGCCCTGATGTTTTAGACCCAGAGGGGGAAATAGAGGTTGAAAGAATCCACCAATCACCTCCTGGAAAAGATCCCCAAAAGAAAACTCCTAGGAATATTGTAGCCAGGTTCCAGAATTCCCAGATCAAGGAGAAAATATTATAAGCAGCCAGGAAGAAACAATTTGAATATTGTGGAAACACAATTAGGATAATACAGGATCTGGCAGCTTCTAAGCTGAGGGATTGAAGGGCATGGAATATGATATTCCAGAGGGCAAAAGAGCTGGGATTGAAGCCAAGGGTCACCTACCCAGCAAAACTAAGTATCTTGTTTCAGGGGAAAATATGGTCATTCAGTGGAATAGAGGACTTTCAAGCATTCTTGAGGAAAAAACCAGAGTTGAATAGAAAATTTGACATTCAGACGCAAGAAGCAAGAGATGCCTGAGAAGGCAATCATTGTTAGTTTACGCTAACAATGAATGCCATATTTTTAAAATAGCTCAAAAAAAGGCCACATGTTTGAGCTGTGGATAGAGGAAAAATTTAAGACCAAACAACAGATAGGAAGGATCATAGAAATGAAAATGGACAGTTTTACGGTGCCTAATTTAGAAATTTTAGACAAAGCTAATGCAGTTAAAATTAGAAAGGAAACAGGTAATTGGGGGGGGCGGTTTAGAGCAGGCATCTCTGATAAAGTTCTTATATACAAGATGATAAGGAACTGAATCAATTTTGTAAGACTGACAGTCATTGTTCAACAGATAAATGGTCAAAGAATATGAATAGGCAGTTTCCAAAGGATGAAACCAAGTCATGTAAAGTCACATAAAAATGCTCCAAATCATCAATAATTAGAAAAGTGCAAAATAAAATTCATCTCACATCTACCACACTGACAAAGCTGACAAAAGAAGATAATGACAAATGATGGAAGGGTTGCTGAAAAACAGGCACATTGATGTACTCTTAGCAGAGCTGAGATTTGGTCCAGCTACATTAGAAAGTAATATGGAACCATGCCCCTAAATCAATAAACTGACCATACCCTTTAACCCATCAATAATACTACTAGTTCTGTACCCCCAAAAAGATAAAATAGAAATAGGTCCCAAATGTACAAAATATTTATATCAGTTCTTTTCTTAGTAGCCAAAAAAACAAACAAAAAAAGGACAAAGTCTAGAAGCAAAGGTGATGTCCACCTATCAGGGAATGACTAATATAACAGATTATTATTGTGTCATAAAAAATGACAAAATGAACAGTTTCAGAGGAAACTGGGAAGACCTCTATGAGCTAAAATGCAGAGTGAAGTAAGCAGAACTAGAATAATTTGTAAATTGACAAAAATATTATAAAGAAAACCAACTCTGAAAAGTTTTAGAATTCTGATCAATGCAATGATGGACCATGTTTCCTGAGGATCAAAGAAAGATGAAGCCCACTACCCACTTCCTACAAGAATAGTTGAGGAGTTAGTATAAATAATGAAATCATACATTTTTAGACATGGCCAATGTGGGAATTTGATGAGGATTTTATTTTGTTTTTCAATTGGAATATGGAATGGGAGGGAAAGAAAATAAATGGTTGTTTAAAAATAGAGTTGGATTTGGGATATGGATATAAGAGCTACAATAATAGTAATAACTAGAGTGATAAAAACTTTCAAAAATAGATTGTCACAGTCCCAAATACTCAGAATCTTCAAACTACATGGAACAAAAAAAAAAAACCCTTTCAGCATATAGGCATATGAATACATACGTGAATGTGTGTATATATGTTTTCAGGTATACATAGATAGAGGACACAGGTCGAATTTAATAGGAAGGGATGATACTTAAAAGGTGAAATTAAGAGGTGAGAGAGGAATATAACGAGAGGAGATGGGGAGAGACAATGGGGTAACCTCTCTCATAGAGAAGAGGCAAGGGAAAATGGGTACAAGGGAGGGGAAGAACAGGAAGGCAAAAAGGCAAAACCTTATTCTCATTGAATTTGGATCAGGGAGAGAATGACATACATACTAAATAGGGTTTCTCACCCTACAGGAGAGTAGGGGAGAAGGGGATGAGAGGGGGGACAATGGAAGGGAGGGCAGGCTGGGGGGGGGAAGTTGGAAGAACCCACTTTTGAAAAGTGACAGGACCAAATTGGGGAGTGGACCAGGTGGGAGGTAGGATAGGAGGGAGGGCGGAAAATATAGTCAGTCTTTTACAATATATCTACTATGGTAATGTTTAGCATAGCTACACATGTACAGTATATACTGAGTTGCTTATCTTCCTTTTAAAATCAAATTTTTAAAAAATATATAAATACTATGATTAATATTATTTTGCATATAATTGGGAGATAAGATGTGCAGGCAATGAGGCACGAGGAAAAGTCGAAGGGGGTATGGGAAAAGAGATGGGAGAGAGCAGATTGGATGAGGGGATATCCAGTGGGACTGCTATTCTGGGGTGGTGGATAGGGGAAAAATAGGGAAAAATTGTAACTCAAAATCTGAAGGAAATGAATGATGTAAACCAGAAGTTAATAAAGATTTGGAAAAAACCTTTTCAAAGTAGAGATACCTGGCTGAGGATTTAAATACCCCATGGGAGCAGGATGATGTTTACCTATCATCCCCATCATCCCATCTGCCACTGAAGCCACACTACGTTAAGATGCTTTTGGTGAACCTACTGAGGATGAGCTAAAACCACAAAAGAAGCTATTTTATCCACTTGTACAACAGTCAGTAGAATACTGAATATAAAGGAATGATAGCCCAGGTAGTGACTTGTCCCAGGACCATTTCTACCTGAACCCAAATTAAAAAGATGTGAATAAAAAAACAATCACAATAATTCACATTTACAAAGCATTTTTTAGTTTACAAGCTTTTTCTCACCAACAAACCAATGAGTTACATAGTACAAAAATTATTATTCCCATTTTACATGTAAGAAAACTGAGGCCCAGAGAGGTGATGTGACTTATACAACCATATATCTAACAAATGGTAAAAGCCTGCATCGTCTAATGACAAATCCAGGACTCTTTCCAAAATACAACACTTCTTCTCCATGGTTTTCTGTATTAAAATGCTAATATGTAAGATCAATATCTTGTTTTGTTCTTTCAGATAATTGGATCTCCTTCTCAGAAAAAGTTATAAATATGATGGAATTGCCTCAAAATAATGACACCAAAATCATAGTAATCTCTCATAGAGTTACGTGTGTATAGAACTTTAATGTTGCAAAGTATGCCACATTTCTTGTTTCACCAGACCTTAACAATGTGCCCGTGGTAAAAGGCTGGGGATGAAAAGAGACAGACAGGCAGATCATGAGAAATAGGGAAAGAGAGGGAGAAACAAAAGGAAGAGACCATTAAGAATTTGCTGGAGGAAGAGACAGAGGGAAGCAGGAGAAACAAACAAAGAGAAGAGCTCGCTGTTGGGGACAGGGGAAGCAGAAGAGGAAATAGACCACGGTGGATAGAGGGAAAAATTGACATGAAAATTGACACTGGGCAGAAGAGTTAAAGACTAAAGAAAGAAGGAACTTTGCCATTTTGAACACCTTTAAAAACTTCTAATAGGAAATAATGTCCTTTTCCTGCAATCACTTCTTTTATATGGTCTGGCATTGAGTTCACAAGATTTGGACACATATTCTTTAATTCTTCTTCATTAAACCACACATCACATTGTATAACAAGAGTAAAATTGATGAACAATCCATTTTTCAAAGTCTTCATTGAGTATAGTAGATAGGTTTTCGGTTTTCGGCTTTTTAATATTAATTTTCTTCTAAATTTAACAAACACCAAATAGAATGGGAATTTGTATATATATATATATATATGTGTGTGTATGTATATATATAATATATATGAAAAGAAAAAAGGGATTGTACATAAAAGTACAGGTTTCTATTATATACAACTTGCTTTTCTTTTTAAGTATATAATAAAATCAACTTGTAGCTTTCAAAGCCATCCCGTTTGTCTGACCTTGTTTCAGGCCTTCTTTTGTTTTTTTTTCCCTTCGTTAAAAAAGATGTCATAATGACTCTCTCTCTCTCTCTTTCTCTCTCTCTCTGTCTCTGTCTCTCTCTCTGTCTCTCTCTCCTCCCCCTCCTCCTCCTTCTTTCTTCCTTCCTTTCTCTTTTTGCTAATCTATCCCTGTCCTCCCTTGCCCTAACATACACTCCCATTAAAAAATAAATACCAAAACAAAGCCTTGTAACAAATATTCATTGTCAGAGAAAACAAATTCACACACTGCCTGTATTCAAAAATGCATGCCTTTGTATATAGCCTCTATCAAATTCTCAATAACGGAGCAGGGGAGGGAGGGAGAGAATTTGGAACTTTAAAAAAATGAATGCTAAAAAAATTGTTCTTACAAGTAATTGGAGGAAAATAAAATATTAAATAAACATCTATTTTTAAAATTTTATGTCTTATTCTGCATTTTGAGTACCCTGCCTCTCTGTCAAGAGGTGGAAAGTATGCTTCACCATTAGTCCTCTTCAACAATGATTGATCACTGCATTAATCAATGCAATTACAAGTCTTTCAAAGATGTTTTTCTTTACAACATTGTTATTGTAGAAATTGTTCTCCTGATTCTGCTCATTTCCTTATGAATCAGTTGAAACGGGTCTTCCCAAGTTACTCTGAAACCATCCACTTCATCCTATTTTATGGTTCAATAATTCTCCACTACACTTATATACCAAAATGTGTTTAGTTATTCCCCAATAGTTGAGCATCCTTTTAGTTTCCAGTACTTTTCTACTTGAAAAAAGTGCTATAAGTGCTTTTGTATATATAGGTCTTTTTCTTCTTTCTTTGATGAAAACTCTTTAGATATATAAGCCTGTAAAAGCCTATACATAGTAGTATAACTGGGTCAAGGAACATGTAGTTTAGTGATTTTGTATGCATAGTTCCAAATTGCTTTCCAGAATAGTTGGACCAATTCACAGATCTATCAACAATGCCTGTTTCCCTGAAGCCCTTGTAACAATTATAATTATACTTTTTTGTCATCTTTGCCAATCTGATGGGTGCTTGAATCTCAGAGTTGCTTTAACTTGTATTTCTCTAATTATTAGAAATATCTTAGATTGATAGCTTAGATTTCTTCCTCTGAAGATTACCCGTTCATAGTGTATAAAGCACTGGGCCTGGAGTCAGAAAAACCTGAGTTCAAATATTGCCTAAATATGTGTAACTCTGGGCAAGTTAATAAATTAATAAATAAACATTTATTAAATATCCACTTTGTTCCAGGCACTTGACCTCTCCCAACCTGTTTTTTCATTTATAAAATGAGGATAATAATAGCACCTACCTCCCAGGATCATTGTGAGGTCATATTTGTAAAGTGCTTTGTAAACCTTAAAATGCTATAGAAATGCTAGTTATTATTATTCACATCCTTTGACTATTTTTCTATAGGGGAATGACTCCTGTTCTCATAAATTTGAATAAATTCCTTATGATTACAGATGTGAGATCTTTATTAGAGAAATTTGCTGCAAAATTTTTCCCTCAGTTAGTTGTTTCTCTTCTACTGTTAACTGTGGTTTATTTCTAAAAAACTTTTTAAATTTAATATAATCAAAAGTGTCAATTTTATTTTCTATGATTCTATCTATCCTTTGATCTTGATCAGAAAGATGATTTCTTCCTTGACCCTCTAATTTGTTTATCGTGTGACTTTTTATATCTAAATCACATATCCTTTTGGAGGTAATCTTTACATAAAGTACTGGTGTTGGTCAAAATTCAATTTCTACAAGACTGCCTTCCAAGTTTTCCCAGCAGTTTATATCCAAGAATATGTCCTTGGCCCCTTGGTTGGGATCTTTGGATTAACTGAATGCTAGTCTACTAACATCTTTTGCTTCTATATTCTATGTCCCTAACCTATTTCATTGACTGACCTATTTTTTAAACCAGTCCCAAGTTGTTTTGATGATTAGTGCTTTGTAACACAGTTTGGGATATGATACTGCTTTATATATTTTCTACATTATCTCACTTAATCACATGCTATCTTCAGTTCTGGTTTGCCAATCTTGTCACTTCAGTAAAATTGTAAGCATCTGAAGGATGGGGACAAAACCTTCTACTGCTTTTGTAACTGTCACATATAGCTGAGGATAGTGCTAGACACAAAATAGCCAGTCAATAAATATTTATTTGCTGGAATTAATTCTCAGCAGCACTTAGTATCATAGACTTAGAGCTAGAAAAGGACTCTAGTGGTTCTCATTCAGTCCAACTTCATTTGATAGAGAAGAAAACTGAGGCTCAGAGGAAGTGAAGTGGTTGGCCCAAGATTACTGAGCAACCATCGGATTTCAATTCAGTTCCTCTGACTTCAAATCCCACTCTTTCTATGCCACCACAAATCATTCACCACAAATTCTCTTTCTCCCAAGTTATTTTGGAGCTATTTCCACAGCCTTGTTACACAAGTCTGAATATCCCAGAATCTCAGAATTTCATCTGGTTCAATGTGCCCCATGCTGAAAGACTGTCTATAACATCCTTGTAGGTACTCATTGGAACACATTAAGCTATATTTGAATAGTTTATCTGTAAAATGAAAGACTTAAACCAGATGACCTCTAAGCTTTCTTCTAACTTAAAAACCTATGATCTTAAAAACCTTCTGATTCTATGAGTTTCATGTTGGGGAACTCACTACCTCATGGGGCAGACTGTTTCATTGCTGGATGTCTGTAATTGCTTGAAAGTACTTCTTTACTCCAAACTGAAGTCTGCCTTCCTGTAACCTTCCCCAACTGTACAAGAGTTTTCAATGAAAACTGGTCCCTAATTTCCTACCCAACCAAGTTCCCTGCAGAGGTAAGTAAGGGTTGTTGTTTTTTTTACATAAATCACATTTAGCTTACGAGTTGAGGGAGGAATAGAAATGAAGCTCAAATGGATCTCATGAGTCATAGTTTTTCAGTGGGATAAAAAGCAGCCCTGCCTCAAAAATCAATTCAATTAATTCTATTATATGCCATGTAAATGGGCTTTTAAAGATGAATAAAGACAGTTACATGTAATTGTCTAAAAATACATGAAAATGTAAATTATTGTTTGCTTTTCTGTGTACAGGCCTGGTTGGAAGAAGACATTTAAAATGGAAAATAAAGCATGAATGCAATATGTTAAGAGGGAAAAACAAAGCAAGAATGTTAGTTGAGCATGAATTAGAAATTAGTCAAAGCAAAATATATAAATGGACATTCTATTATAATTAAAAGCTTTGTCCACAGAGGCAAGGGTAGTAATTTTGAAAGAATATTGGACTGGATTTTGGACAATGTGGACTCAACATGAGATAAGTGACTGTGAAAAAGGAAAATTTTTCAAATAAGGAATTGCAAACTCTAAAAAAGCCATGTGAAAAAATACTCCAAGACCATCAATAATAAGAAAAGTACAAATTAGAATGACTCTGATGTTTCCTTTCATACCTTGTAAAATTGCAAAGATGACAAAAAACAGCAACAACCAGTGTTGGAGGGGCTGAGAGAAAACAATTGACTACTATATTTCTGATGGATCTGTGAACCACCTGGTCTGAATTTCTGTTGGAAATTATGCAAGAAAAGGCACTAAACTGTCAATATCTTCTGACCCAGTGGTCTCACTACTATATTCATACCCCAAGGAAGACAAACACAGAATCAAAGTTATGATAGATACCAAAATATTCATAGCAGTGCTCTTTGTGGTAAGAAAGCATTGGCAATAATGTGGGTATATACCCATCGAGTGGAGGAAATGATGGCATATGGATGTAATAGAATATTACTTGGTGTAATAAGAAATGATGGATATGAGGAGTCAGAGAAATGTGAGGAGATTTGTAAAAATAGATTGATGCAGAGTGAAATAACTTCAACTCAGAGAAAAATGCACTCACTCAAGGGAGTTGAACTCCAAGTAATGGAAAAACCAATGACAGTCTCAGAGAAGAAATAACGAAAAATACCCTTCCCTCATGAGACAAAGGTGGGGAACTACTAGGCCAGAATATGGTATATACTGTCAGAGCCTATATCTATCCATATCTGTTGTTTTGGTCAAATTGTTTTTCTTTGTAAGGGAGAGTTCTCCCCAGAGGATGTGAGTGGGAGGTGATGGTGATAGGAAGAAAAAGACACCAGTAAACTATATATATTTTGAGAAAGCTTAGCTCCATTTCTCATCCCAATGATTAATAGCTATGGGACCTTATCCTTCGTGGGCTGCGGCTTCATCAGCTGTAAAAGGAGAATAATATCATCTGCCTTGACTCCCTTGAAGACTGTTAGGAAACTCACATGAGATGATGTATATAATCTGTAAAATTCTAGACACAGTTAAGGGACCATTATTATATGGTAGTAAGAATAATTAACATTTATAAAGTGCCTACTATGTGCAAGGCACTATGCTAAGTGCTTTACAGAAAGAGACTATAGATAAATGGATAAATCATCTGTATACAGATGTTAATTGAATTCATGGAGTTGATGAGATCACCAAGTGAGATATTATAGAGAAGAGAGGAGGGCCCAGGACAAAGCCTTGAAGGCCACCCACTGTTAGCAGGCATGACATGGATGAAGAATCAGCAAAGGGAATGAAAAGGAACAGTCAGACAGGTAGGAAGAGGACCAGGAAAGCATAGTGTCATAAAACCTGAACAGAGAAGAGAATATTTGGGAGGAGAGGGTGGTCAGTACTGTCAAAAACTGCATAGAAGTCAAGAAGGATGAGGATTGAGAAAAGGTCATTAGATAACCATTGGGAGATCATAGATAACTTGTGGAAAGGGCCAGGGAAGGGTCAATTAAGTCAGTGATACTAACTCTAGAACATTTATTAAGTACCTGCTATGTGCCACGTGCTGTGCAAAGCACTGGGGATATAAAAAAAAAGGCAAAACCAGTCCCTATTCTCTAGGAACTTTGTGTACAAATAAGATATAGACAGGATAAATTGGCGATAGTCAATGGAGGGAAGGGACTCATAGTTAAGGGGAACGCTCAAGGAGTTTAGTCAAGAGGTGAGGAAAGATATAGGATGCCAACTAGCCGGGGTGGTAGTAATAGAATTTTCCATATCACTGACCTTGTATGTGGCCTTTGAGAAAAACAGAATTTCAACTTTTTTCTGTTATACGTTCAACAGAAACTGTCAGAGCAGGTAGGTAGTGTGCAGGTTTATCCACAAACCATGTTACAACAAAGAAACAAAGACAGATGAACCAGGAGGATGATAAAGCAGTAGCTCTTACCAATAGCCCTGATCACTCTGTCCCATGATAAGGTTACCCATACATAAAACCTGGGGGAAGTGAGATTTCCTGGCTGCTATTTGCTGCTGTTTGGATCTTGGAATCCATGAAAGTGAAGAGAATATGAGGGGAGTTCTCATTACAGTACAGCAGTGGGGTTGTAAGGGTCTGGTATTTGTTAATGATTTTCTCTATATGTCTGTGTTTCCTTGTGTCACACATGTACGTGGAAAAGCTTTGTGTGCCAGACCATGCTGTGAACTGTCCAAGTTATCAAGCCCAGAGAACCCCAATGCTGTGTCACAAAGTAAGACAGTTGTGTCCTTGACAACAACATCTGAACTCTGCTATTGTTTTGGATGTATCAATGTCAGATGTAGAAAGACTCTTACAGTCAGAAATCTTGGTCTCCTGACACAAAACATGAAAGATGCCGTGGAGTCATACAGGATGATCGCAAAAACCCTTTTTCAAAGAACTGCTTAATTAGGGGAAATCACCTTGCACATCCAATTCCTGAAGTAATACTATTAACTGATCTATACAGTGCTTTATGGTTTGCAGAGCACTACACATCTATGATCTCATTTAAGCCTCACAAAAACTCTGTGAGGCAAGTACTACAGACATTATGACCATCATTGCCATTTGACAGATGAGGAAACTAAGGCTCATAGAGGTTAAATAATAGCTTAGGAATGTTGGGAGTAGGATTCAAACTCAGCTCATCTAGACTCCAAGGTTAGCAGTCCATTGCATCATGCTGCCTCTCAGTAAGGATTTCCAGAAAGGGAGAAAACTCCAAACAAAGTAAAAATATCCTTCAAAAAGCACAATTGGGAGGCACAGTAATATAGTGGAAAGATTGTTAAATTTGGAGTAGACCTAGGTTCAGATCTGGCCCTGTCATTAATTACATGTGACCGTGAACAGTTCACCTAGCATTTCTGGGCCTCAGTTTCCTGAAAGGCTATCCACCTCCAGAGAGAGAACTGATGAACTCTGAGTGCAGATTGAAGCAGACTTTTTTTTACTTTATTTGTTTATATTTTCTTTTTCAACATGGCTAATATGGAAATATGTTTTGTATGACTTCACATGTAGAATGAATCTTATTGCTCACCTTCTCAAGAGGTGGGAGAGGGGCAGGAGATAGAGAATTTGGAACTCCAGAGTTTTAACAATGAATGTTTAAAAATTATTTAAAATATGATTGGGAAATATTTAACAAAGTAAATTTAAAAATAGATATTTTTAAATGTCTAGATGATCTCTGAGGTTCCTTCCAGGTCTGACATTTGATGATTTGATTATATTAAGAACTGGACTAGGTTGCACAGTGAGTAGAGTGCCAGCCCTGGAGTCAGGAGGACCTGAGTTCGGATCCGGCCTCAGACACTTAACACACACACAAACAAAAACCTAGCCATGTGACCTTGGGCAAGTTACTTAACCCCAATTGCCCTTCAAAAGGCAAAAAAAAAAAAAAAGAACTGGACATAAGAGGCACTTAAGGAGAATGTCCTGGACTCACCAAGTGAAGTAAATAAAAGACACTCAGTTAAGATTTCTAAGGCAAAAAAATGCTAATTTTTTCTCAAAGGATAATCTGTTTCAGTGGTGACTCATTGCCCTTCGCCTGACATGATTTTGATGATGTGAAAGAAAGGAAAAGGACACCATTTAGATCAATATTATCTTCCAGTAAAAGTAGAGGTGAATAGGGGCGGCTAGGTGGCGCAGTGAGTAAGAGTGCCGGCCTCGGAGTTGGGACGACCCGAGATCGAATCCGGCCTCAGAAAATGAGCACCCACGCATAAATAATGACTAGCCGTGTAACCTTGAGCAAGTTACTTAACCCCAATTGCTTTAAAAAAAAAAAGTAGAGGTGAATCACCCAGTGAAAATCCCACTAAGTATGGCTACCATCTTTGTCTTATGTTCTCTCCCACTCTATGCTTCACCACTACCTTCAGATCTGGAGCTTGGCATTCAACAGAACCAACATCTGGATATCAGCATACGGTCACCCTTCTACCATGGCAAACAGATGCTGAAATTCTCACATTAGAATTTTTCAATTTCTTTTCAGAATCTGTTATCCTTGCCTCAAGACTTACCCATAGTTTCAGAAGAAGCACCATGCAAGAACAGAATGGGGAAGAAGTATCTACACAACAGTTCCTGTGAAAAGATCAGAGTCCTTTGGTGGGCTGCAAGCTCTGTAGGAGTTAACAGTGACATGGCAGCCATAAAAGATAATATAATTTGAAGCTACATTAAGTCAAGTATACTGTCCACGCCTAAGGAGCTAATAGCCCCGTTGTATTCTGCCCTGGATAAACCATACAAGAAATAACTGGATCTAGTTTTAGATGTCACATTTTTAGAAGAATAATGGCAAACTGGAGGGCATGCAGAGGAGGGTTGTTTCAGTCGTTGAATCAAGAATGACCAGTAATAGTGATGTGACTGAAGACTATACCATCTAAGAACCGGTTGAAAGAACTAGGGGATATATAGACCAGGGGCACATGAGATCTATCTTCAAGTAACTGAAAGAATGTCAGATGAAAGAGGGATCAGACTTGTTCCCTTTGGGCCCAGAGGGCAGAACTAGGAATAGTAGATAGAAATTGTAAAAAGGCAGATTTAGACTTGGTGTAGGAAAAAACTTCCTAACAAGTAGAACTTCCTTATGTGAACTGGATTGACTTGAGACAAGCGGGGGGGACTTGTGGCTTGAGGCCACATGTAGCCCTCTAGGTCCTTAAGCATGGCCTTTTAACTGAATCCAAACTTCACAGAACAAATCCCCTTAATAAAAGGATTTGTTCTAGAAAATTTGGACTCAATCAAAAGGCTGCACCTGAGGACCTAGAAGGCCACATGTGACCTCAAGGCCACAGGTTCCCCACCCCAGACTTGGTAGATACTGAGATTGAACTATCCTCACTACCTTCTTGTGCCTGCTCTTTTCAAAATGTGGTGTGCTGGGACGGGGGTAGCAGAGTGGGGAGAAATCCAGGTAACTAATTAGATCTGCTGGTTGGTCAATCTCTGGATAAGAAAGATTTCACTACTGCAATATATATTTCAAAGCAATCAAACTGCATTTCTTTCTTTTTCTTTTTTTGAAGGCAATCAGGTTTAAATGACTTGCCCGGGGTCACACAGCTAGGAAGTGTCTGAGGCCACATTTGAACTCAGTTCTTCCTGACTCCAGAACTGGTGCTATGTCCACTGCTGTGCCACCTAGCTGCCCCACTGCATTTCTTTTTGAAGTTCAGACTTTCCACTAATTCTGACTAACCTTCCCTGCATGGTTTCAACTAGGAAAATTTTTCTATCTATGGAAAGTTCAGATATGGTAAACCTTTGTCCTCTTCTTATTGGTCCATTGCTTATCCTGAAGTGTCAGCTAAACAAAAATCCCAATATCCCCTGGGGTACACAACTGCTTGGTCCCTGAGAACAAACCAGAACGAGGGCTTATAAATTGCAGACAAGAAGATTTAAACTCAACGTAAAGAAGAGCTTCTGTTAACAATTACAGTTTTCCAAAACTGGAAGGGTAGTTCCTCCTCCTCACGGGACCTCTTCAAGCTAAGTCTCAATGACCAATTGCTGGTGATCTTTTAAAAAAATAGTTCTTATTGATATATTTTATTTTTACCTAGCCTGGATTTATCCCTGTATTCTTTTCCCTCTCCCATCCCAAAAAGCTATCCCTTATAACAAAGATTTAAGGTTTTTTAAAAGAGGAAGAAAAAAGTTTTTCAGCAAAATCGATCAATACATTAGAAAAAACCTCACATTATTTGCAATGTTCCAAACCTGTGGACTGCCCCCCCCCCCCCGCCACCCCATACACATACACACCTCTACAAAGGAGTAGGGGGGAATATCTTCTCATCTCTCTTCTTTGGGACCATTCTTATTGCTTGTAATTTTGCAACATTGTTTTTTATTGTTTTTAATTGTAATTCCTTTCATTTTACGTTGTTATAGTTGTTATGTATATTGTTTTCCTGAATCTGCTTACTTCACTCTGCATCAGTTCATCTAAGTTGTTCCATGATTCTCTGTATGCATCATGTTTATTGTTTCTTACAACACAGTCACATTCCATTACATTCATGTGCCATAATCTGTTGAACCATTCCCCAATTGATGGGCATCTGCTTTGTTTTCAATTCTTTGCTACTACAAAAAGTGTTACACTATATAACATGATGTATCTGAAGAACGTTTTTTTCTTTTTTTGGTCAATTACCTCTTTGGGATATACACCCAATAGCAAAATCTCTGAGTCAAAGAGTATGGACATTTTAGCCACTGTTTGCATGATTCCAAGTTGCTGCCAAGAATGACTACACTAATTCACAGTTCCACCAACAATATAAAGATGTGCTCATCTCTCTACAACCTTTGAACATTGATTATTGCCATCTTTGCCAATTTTCTAAGTATGAAGTAGAACCTCAAGGTCATTTTGATTAATATTTCTGTTTTTATTAGTAATTTAGAGTATTCTTTCTTATAATAGTTAATTGCTTACAATTCTTTTTAATTATTTGTTTATATATCCTTTGACCATTTCTCTAGTAGAGGATGATTTTTGTTCTTAAATACTTCTACTTATTGTCTCTCTATGTTGGATATTAAACCTTTCCCAGAGATAGTTGATACAAAGATTTTTCCCCCAGTCAACTGCTTCCCTTACTTCTTATTAATTTTGTTTGTGAAAAAAGTATCTATTTTATCTTTTGTATTTGCTTCTATCCTTTGTATGGTTAAGAGTTCATCTGCTACCCTTAGCTGTGGAAGGTATAGGATTTGCTTCTCTTCTAGTCAGGTCACATATCCATTATGGATTTATTGTGGAATATGGTGTAAGATGTTGGTCTAAACCTCATTTCTGCCAGATTTCTTTCTAATTTTCCCAGCAGTCATTATCAAATAAGAAACTTGTTCATATGTGACTTATGTTTTTAGATTTAATGAACAATGTTTTATTAAGTCCAATTATTCCTTAGTCTTCAAGCTATGTTTCATTGACCACTTGCTAATGATCTTACATGAAGAGGGATTCTTGTTCAGCTACAAATTAGAATCCAAGGTCTCTTCCAACATTGAGACTCTGTGACTGAGATTATAATAATAGTTAACTTTTCTATAATACTTTACAAATTGCATTCCTTACAGCAATCCTATGAGGTAGACAGTATCTTGATCATGGAGGTGATAAGGGAGTCATGGGAGTTCAGTGAGTATGGAATTGGCATAGTCAGACTCCATTTTATAGATGGAAAATTGAGGCTCAACAATGTGAAATGACTTGCCCAAGGACACACAATAAGTATTGGGGATGAGACTCAACTCTAGTCTTGACACCAAGCCCAGCTTTCATAGGACCAGATAGTTCATAGATTTTGCACCAGAGGGGCCCTTAATAATTATCGAATCTAAACTCTTCAGTTGACCCTTGCCATACATAATACCATACTACCCAGAAAATGTGTGAGCTAGTAACCCTGACACTAAGTTTCCTACCAATCAGCAATAGTCATTAGAGAATAATTTTAGTTGAAATATTTTTCTTTACTCTATATTAGTCTTGGAAATAAGCAAAAGAAAAATACCTACTAACTTATATTTGGGGGGGACTACCTCACATCCCCTCAAAAAGAACACAGGATATATTTATGAGAGTGAAATAGTATAGCATTCTTGGAGCCTTGACACCTAGGTTCTGTTTCTGGCTTTGTTGTTAAACTGGCTGTGTGGCCTTGGGCAAGTCCATCTCTTCTCTGGACCTTGGTGTCCTGCTCTGGAAAAATGAAGGGGCTGGACTAGATGATCTCCACGGGTCCTTCAAGCTCTAATGAGCTACAAATTTCTATAGAAGCATTCTTTACCAAGAGAGCCCCCTTGTGTTGTGTTGAGATACTTCCACGGTATGAAGTCAAATGATCCAAATGAGGAGTATGTACAACCAACACCTGAGCCATTCAGACACTTGGACACAACCTTTGTCCTCAAGTAACAAGAAATGCCTTGGATGGTGCCAGAATAGGGGTGCAAAAAGTCACTTTAACTATGAAATGTGTTATTTTATTTGCCAGAAGATAATACATCATCTGGGAAATTATCTCACATTCAGGTTAGATCATTGTGAGTGGAAGCTGATGTACTAGACAAAGAAAGCAGCTCAGAATCAGGAGATGAGCATTCGAGTCCTAACTCTGCCTCTCCATGTGAACTTGGGTAAGTTACTTAACCTCTTTAAGCCTCAATGTCCTGTGTGCAAAACTGGGATAATAATCCTAGTACTACCTAATTTACAGAGTTGTTGGAAAATCATTTTGTAAAACTTCACAGAATTATAAAGTTGGAAGGAACCTCAGTGGCCATCCAGTCCAACCTATATCCAAAAGAGAATCCCTACAAGTGGTCATCAAGCCTTTGCATCAAAAGCTCCAGTGACAGAAAGAACTCACTACCCTCTCCATTCACTTTTCAACAGCTCTAATTGTTAGGAAATTTGTCTTGACATCAGGCCTAAATTTGTCTCTTTGCAACTTCTATCCTCCTGGTTCTAGTTTTGTCTCAGTGTCCTAAATTGTAAAATGAAGGATTTGGACCAGGTGACCTCTGAGGTCCCTTCCAGCTCCAGATCTATGATCTTATGAATCCTCTTCCACATGACAAACTTTCAAGTACTTAAAGATAGCTATAATATTTCCCCAGGCATTTAAACTGTGTCCAGTTTCTTCAACTAATCCTCATATGGCATGGACTCAAGGCCAAGGCTCTTCACCTTAGAGTCAGCTGGTGACACAGTAGAAAGAGTACTGGCCTGGGAATCAGGAAGACCTGAGTTCAAATCCATTCTCAGGCACTTACTAGCTGTTTGACCTTGGGCAAGTCACTTAACCCTGTTGGCCTCAGTTTCCTCATCTGCAAAATGGAGATAATAGCACCTACCTCATAGGATTGTTCTGACGACCAAATGAGAGAATAATTTAAAGGGCTTAAAGGCATAATGCCTGGCATGTAGCTGCTATATAAATGTTTATTCCCTTCCCCATCTTGATTGCTCTCCTTTGTATAATCTCTAGTTTATCAATGTTCTTTTGAAAACATAGTACCTAGAATTGAAAACAATACTTCAAGTTTCTCTCTAGCAAGTTCTGATATGTGGCTTTGCCACTCTAGTTAGTCATCAAGAACATATTACTAATATGATGAGAGTTGGGAGAGGACATACCCTGAACTTGACCCAAGTCATGGCAAATAAAGCAATGCAGAACAGAAAAAGTGGGACTGATTCTTTAAAGAACTGAATCTTATAGTCATGGACAATTAATAAACAATCCTATCATTTACCAGGCACTAGGGATACAAAGATTAAAAAAATAGTCCTTGACCTCAGGGAGCTTACATTCTAACAAGGGAATAACATGTACATAAATAAGTATATGCAGTATTTCCTTCTTTGGACATGGCTAATGTGGGAATTTTTTTTGCTTGCCTAGGCATATTTATAGTAGATTTTGTTTTTCTTGTTTCTCAATAGATGCAGTGATGGAGGGGGAAGTGTGAGAATTCAGAACTGAAAATAAAATTTAATTAAAAATAAGTATATGCAAAATGAATTCAAGGTGATATTATATTGGGAAAGAGGAATTAAGATCTGATTGGGGAGTGGGGGGGGAGATGTTTGATATAGAAGATGGAGCCTGAGCAAGAGTCTTGCAGAAAATTGAGGGATCTAAGAAGCACAAGTGGAGGAGTATATTCCAAGCACAGGAGACAGCCAGAGCAATGGCAATAAATGCGGAAGATGCCACATTGTGTGTGAGGAATAGCATGAAAGTCAGACTAGGTTGAACAGCAGATTGTGAGAAGAGAAGGAATGCATAATAAGGCTGGAAAGGTAGGTTGAAGCCAAGTTGTGAAGGACTTTAAGTATCAAAAAGGGGAGTTTAGAGGCAATAGAAAAGCCACTGGAATTTATTGAGGGAGAGAGTGACATGGTTAGATCTCCACTTTAAGAAAACACTTTGGATTCTTTGTGGAAGATGGTCTGGTGGGGAGCAAGGCTTAAGACAAGAAGTCCAATTAAGAGGCTATTTCAATAGTATACGTGAGAGGTGATAAGGGCTTGAACTAGGGTAATAGCTGTGAAAGTAGATACAAGAGGACAGATGGAAGGAAGAGAAGTTGTGGAGGAAGAAATTACAAGACTATGCAATCATCTAAAACATAACACTTCCTAAAGAAACAGGACATAAAATAAACTCATAAAAATTAACGGTATTTCTATATAGCAATGAGGTAATCCTAGAGGATATAATAGAAATGAAAATTTCGTTTATAATAACTATAAAATACATAGAATATTTTGGAGTCAATCAACCAGGGCACCCTCAGAATCTATAGATATGTTTACCAAACACCTCTTTATTTATTTAAGAATTATTAAGTAACTGGAAAGATATTCAGTGCTCATGGCTGGGCCATGCCAATATAAATGGCAATATTACCCAAATTAATTTGCAGATTTCATGCTAAACCAAGCAAACTACCAAAGGAATATATTACAGACCTAGACAAAATAACAAAAAAAATTAATTTGGAGGAACATAAGATCTATAATCTTAAGGGAAATAATAGGAAAAAATAAGAATGAAGGGAAAGCAGCATTTCTAGACTTCAAATTATATTCTAAAGCTGAAATCATCAAAATTATTCAGTACTGATTAAGAAATAGAAAAGTAGATCAGTGGGACAGACTACATAAGGAAGAAATAAACCACTGGACTCGGTAACCCAGTCTTTCAGAAACTGTAGAAAATAAATTATCTGAGGAAGAGTTCCCTGCTTGACCACAATTGCTAGGAAAACTAGAAAGCAATTTGGCAGAAATTAAATTCAGACCAGCATCTTATGTCATATGCCACAATAACTTCAAAATGGATGTGTCCTGAATATTAAAGAATATACTTTTTTAAAAAATAAAAAAAATCATATCAGGTAGTTTTCACAGATCTAAAGATGAATTGTGAACCAAATATGACACAGAAGTGATCACGGAAGATAATATAGATAATTTTAATTATATGAAATTGAAAAAAAATTTTCACAAGCAAAATTAACATAACTATGATAAAAAGGGAAATGGCTAATTAGAGAAAAATCTTTGCACTGAATAACTATGATAAGGGTCTCTACTATCTAAGATTTATAAGGAACTATACAAATATAGAAGATGAAAAACTATTCCTCAAGAGATAAGAGGTCAAAGGATATGAACAATTTTTTAAAAATTAAAGCATTAAAATTATTAAAGCACAATAATATTCCACGTTATTCATACACCACTTTTCTTGCATGCATTCCCTTATTAATGGGTACCCTTTTACATTCTAATTTTTTCTTTTAATTCCCCTTTAAAAAAAACAGATTTTTGTTATTTTTTGTTTTTAATATAGTATAGATATCCTTATGCTATTTCTCTCCCTGCTTTTCTTTAAAAAAAATGCAACCATGAAAGAATGCTCCCAATTACTAATAATAAGAAAAATGCAAGTCAAAATAGCTCTGAGGTTTTCATCTCACACCCAGCAGATCAGCAGACAAAGAAGATGGTAATAGTCAATGTTGTAGTGATTGTAGAAAGACAGGCACACTAATATGCTGTTGGTGAAACTGTGAATTGGTCCAAGCACTATGGAAAGTAATTATTAATTATGCTAAAAATTTGGAATTATGTGAAGAAACTAAAATGTTTATACCCTTTGGTACTGAGATTTTATTGCTAGGCATGATATAGCTTAAGGAGGTCACTAACAAAGAGAAAATCCCCATATACACCAAAATATTTATAGTAACACTTTTGTGGTAGCAAAGAACTAAAAGCAAAGTAGATACCCATCGTTTGGGGAATGTCAAAACAAGTTGTGGTACATGAATGTAATGGAGTATTACTGTCATAAGAAACAACAAACACAATGGATACAGAGAAACATGGAAAGATAAAGTGATGCAAAGTGAAGTAAGCAGAGACAGGAAAAAATATACACAATGACTACAAGGTACATAAAAAGAACATCACAAAACAGACAAAAATGAAAATTGTGAAATTACAAAGAATAAGAGATAAGAGAAATGCTCTCCTTTGTATTAGCCAGGGTCCAAGAATTCGGAAGAGTGTTATGATATCAGATCTTTTGTGTTAATAAATTAATGAATTGTTTTTCTCTTCTTCCTTTTTCCTCTCATTTAAAATTTAAAATTCTTGGTTATAAGGGTTGACTCGCTGGGAGAAGCAGGGAGAGAAGTAGCATAAGGATATCTATACTATATTAAAAACAAAAAATAACAAAAATCTGTTGTTTTTTTTAAAAAAGGGAATTAAAAGAAAAAAATTAGAATGTAAAAGGGAGCCCATTAATAAGGGAATGCCTGCAAGAAAAGTGGTGTATGAATAACATGGAATATTATTGTGCTTTAATAAATGACAAAGGAGATGATTTCAGAAAATCAGAATAACGTAGAGGGAAGTGAGAAGAACAAGAAAATAATTTATACAAGGACACTGTAAAGAAAAAAAGCCCAGAAAGGCTTAAGAGCACCGATCAATGCAATGATCTAGTAGGTCCCCAGAGGACCTATGATGAAACACGTTAGCCACTTCCTGACAGAGAGCTTATGGACACAAGGTGCAGAAAGAGACGTACATTTTTGAACATGGCCACTGTGTGGGTTTGTTTTGCTAATTCGTTACAAGAGTTTTCTTTTTCTTTCTCTGGGTTTTTTAATTGAGGGGTAGGGCTGTGAGGAGAGGGGGAGGTAAGCAATAGTGATGCCCAAAAAAGAGGGCCATTGAAACATTTTTAGAAATGCACAGAAGAGAACAGAAGGAAGTTCAGAAGGAAACCAGACAAGTAGGGCAGTTTTGTAAGTAATGTGTGGAATTTATTACACACTTTTTTAAAAGCAAGTGGTATGAAGTGGAGATTCATGATTTCATATATATAATGATCTTTTTGTGTCCTGCTGTGTTTATGGAAATATGGTTTCTTTTTCGTGTTTAAGTTAAGAATTTTTAAAACAGAAATTAATTTTTAAAGGATTTATGTTAAGAAAGTGACTAAAATTTCCATACCCGTGAGCTAGACATCTCACCGTGAGGTATATACTCCAAGGAGGGCAATGATTCAGAGAAGGTCCCATCTCCAAAATATTTATAAGAGCAATTTTTGTAGTAACCAAAAACTGGAAACAAAATTAATGCCATTGACTGGGAAAGGAAAGGGAAGGGGAAAGGGATAGACATTATGTAACGCCTATCACAAGTCAGGCACTGTGCTAAGCCCTTTACAAATATTATCTCAATTGATCCTCACAGCAATCCTGGGGGGCAAGTGTTGTTGTTCCCATTTTACAGTTGAGGAAACTGAGGCAAATAGTGGTTAATTGACTTGTCCAAGGTCACACAGATAGACTCAGTGGCTATCCACTGAACCATCAAGTAGCCTCAAAAGGGCTAAACAAGTTGTGCTGCATCAATGGAATGGAATATCACTATGTTATAAGAAATATGAGTACATTTTTGAACATGGCCACTGAGTACAACAGAGCATGGGAAGACTTAAGCAAACAGATGCAAGGTGAAATAAATAGAACCAAGAAAGCAATATACACAACTACAACAACACAAATGGAGATAACAACAATGAAACTAAAATGGAATACTGTGAAATTATAATGACCGAGACTGACTCCAAAGAAGAGAAATGAAAATGGACCTCCCTCCCTCCTTTGCAGAGATGGGGGGGCAATGGGTGTGGAATACTACATATATTGTTAGACTTGGTTGAGATGTTGGTTAATTTTGTCATACTATTTTTTTCTTTTTAGTTTTTGTTATAAAGTATGGTTGTGATCATACTAAGGGCTATATTGGGACATGTAGATGATGTAAAAACAAAAGATATTAATAAAAATCTTAAAATAAAGACAAATAAGATGACTAAATCACAGACTGGCAAAGGGCTTGAAAGGCAGTGTGCTATAGAGGATAATGTTGAACTAGGAGTCCAGAAGACCTGGTTTGATATCCTGCTTCAGACACTTACTAGCTATATAATACTGGGAAAATCTCTTAGTCTCCCTCAATCTCTGTCCTCATCAATAAAAAGAGAAATACAGCTACCTAACAACTACCTGCCTTCCATGGTTGCTATGAGGACCAAATGAGCTAAGGCATGGAAAGTGCTTGATAAACCTTAAAGTGCTATCAAAATGAAAGCTATTGTCGGCATCTGATAGATTTTCCTCCAAGGAGGATTTGTCTGTTCTTAAGCAATTTTCAAGGTAAATACTGCATACTCCCTTTAAATGTATGATTTCTGGAGCCTTCTCATCTCTCCTCTCTTTTATACCCTCTAATTCAGAATTATAGACAAAGGACAACAAAACCATCCAGAAGTAGAATGGAGTCAGCTACCAGAAATCTTTGCTGGGCCAGATGGAATCAGTTCATAAGATTCAGAGCTGGAAAGAAGCTTAGAGATCTCACAATTCCAACCCACTCATTTTACAATAGAGGAAACTGATGCTCAAAGAGGTAAAACAATTTGTATTCTCCTGATAAACCCATTCTTTTTTTTCTTCTGTTTATTTTTGGCATTCACTTTCAGAAATTTTGAATTCCAAATTCTCTCCCTCCCCACAGCTCCTCTCCCACCCATTAAGAAGGCAGGCAATATGATATTAATTATATGTGTGAAGTCATGCAAAATATATTTCCGTATTAGCCATGTTGCAAAAAAAATAAAGTGAAAAAAGTGTGTTTCAATCTGTACTCAGAGTAGATGAGCTCATTCTTCCAAGGCCAGCTCTGTGGTCACCTCCTATAGCCTTCTATAATCCCCCGACAACCTAACTTTAGCTTTGGTCTGCATTTCTCATGTAACATTGTATGTATTCTAACTGTCTGTGTTTGTGGCATATCTCCTTCCTATGCTATAAGCTCCCTAAAGGTAGGGACCGTGTCTTATTTAAACTTCAGCTAGGTGAAGCAGTAGATAGAGTGCCAGGCCTGGAGTCAGGAGGACCAAATTCAAATCTGGCCTCAGACACTTACTAGTTGTGTGACCCCAGCCAAGTCACTTAACCCTATTTGCCTCAGTTTCCTCACCTGTAAAATGAGCTGGAGAAGGAAATATCAAACCACTACAGTATCTTTGCCCTGAAAACCCCAACGAATGATCAACCACAACAAACAAACTGGACAGGAGATAGCATGCAATAGTGGAGAGAGTGCTGGTCTCTGAGTTAGGATGAACTGGGTTCATTCCCTAAGGGGTGATATCAGAATTATGACAGGGTGATGAGCACACCTAGATCCAAGCAATGACATAAAACAAGCCCCTTTTATATGTTAGGGGCATATCCCCAGTGAGAATTGCTTCCTTTTCTGCCATAGCCAGACATAACCCAACTAATCCTATTATGGAAATCTCTACATTTGTATACACTGTTTGAGAGGAATATAGCCTTTGATGCCTACTCTCCATATCTACACTCCAATAGACTTTTTTCTCTCTTCCAATTAGGTCTAAGCCTTCCTAGAAGCTGCCTAAACCAGAGACTGAAATTGGAATTATGATTAGTTCTGTGATGTTCCCTAGACATCTGATGGCATGCTTTAAAGTTAAGAGACTGGTTTAAGAGGTTGAGGAGCTAAAAATCCAAGTTGTGAAAAAACAACATCTTGGGGTTGTTATTTTTACCCTCAGTTCATCCACATCTCCCACCTGACACATACTGTCCAGATGACTTTGGGCAAGTCACTTCATCTTTTGGTGCCCTGGGTGACCCTAAGATTCTAGGCTACAGAGAAAGTTTTCATTTGCATTGGGAGAGGGAGTTTCTTCAGTTCCCTAAACTGGCAAAATCACAGGTAGGCAAAAAAAAAAACAACCCTTCCCCAGTGCATAATGTATTTACACATAGCTGTTGCTTAATAAATCTCTGTTAAACTGTCTGAGGTCCCAGGGGTAGTGGGAAAGTCAGGATTTTAACTTAGGTCTTCTGATGCCAAATCCGGCCTTCTTTCCAGTACCATGCACTAGTTACATTTTTCTTATTTGTTAACTTTTCCCTGTTGCCTAGGCTCCTAAATAAATGTGAGACTAGGCCCCTGTCACAACATGCTGAGGTCTTTACTTTTAGTTGGCGGGGGGCGGGGGGGGGGTGTGATTACAGGCCAACCTAAGAGGGTATGGAAGGCTAACAGGGAGCAGCAGACTATGAGTTCAATGTGAGTGGCCAGTTCAACATCGCAGACAAAAATACTTTGTCAACAAAGGTACGGAACACAGAATAGGTGAGGTCATGGCTAGTTTTGCAGTTATTGTCCAAGGCAGAAAACATTTGGAATCCTGCATTCTAGTACAGGTACCCCATTTTAAGAAGGGTGTGGATAAGCTAGTTCGTCTGGCAGGTGACCAGGACAGTAAAGGAATTAGAGGCGATACCATATGAACGCTGATTGAAGGAACTAGTTAAATTTAGCCTAAAGAAGAGAAGACTGATGGCCATATTTAAAGGACTGATGGGGAAGATGATGGCCGTATTATATGTTTATTAAATAAAGGGCTATTATGTGAAAGAGAAATTACATTCTTCTGTTTGGCCCCAGAAGACAAAACAAAGAGTCTATAAGGTTCCATTTGGTCCATTTGAGGGTCCATTTGAGTCTTGTTGTAATACAAAAGCTTTCTAACAACAAGAGATTATGTGGGTTGCCTCTCACTGGAAGCCTTCAAGGGGAGGCTGGAGGACCACTTGTTAGGAACGTTATTGGAGAAGGTAGGGGGCAAGGATGTTTCTGTTCTCATCTACCTTGGAGATGCTGTGATTTTAGGCTTTGTTTTCTGAACCTTTTAACAACAAGAGGAGAGCATCTAGGAAAGACACTAATTCCCCTTTCTACAAAATATCCTTTGTTAATGCTTAGCTAAACCTTATTTTAAATTACCTGCAGCTCTGATGTATATAGCGAGATAGATACACACACACATATATAGTCATCATCAAAGGTGCAACACCCTGCCACCTGACTTACAAGCCTCATTCTGTTCCTAACTTGCCTTGTCGTTGTTGTTCAGTGGTGTTTGATTTTTCATGACCCTGTTTGGGGCTTTTTTTGTGAAGATACTGGACTGGTTTGCCATTTCCTTCTCCAGATCATTTTACAGAAGAGGAACTGAGTCAAACAAAGTTAAGGGATTTATGTAAGGTCACATAGCTTGTGTCTGAGGCTGAATTGGAATTCATGCCTTCCTGACTCCAGGCCCAGCACTCTACCCACTCACTTCTTCTCTCTAGCCTCACTTGCTTCCTCTGTACAATGAGGGAGTTGGCCTTGATGGGTGCCAAGTTCCAGCTTAAAAGTTCTATGATCTGTTTACAAATCACTGCTGTATAATTGCTTAAAAGCTTTCTTTGTCGAAGCTTCCATTAGGCTGGGATTCAATAAACTCCCGATACTTGTTCAGAAAGATCACTGCAAAGTAACAAACAAGGAAGCATATATTTTCATGGTAAACTCATTTAGCAACCCTGTAGGGCTGGTGTGAGGAAAGTGCTTGGTAAACAGCAATGGATTATATAAATGACAACCATTTTGATCCTTGTACAATGCCAAATATTAATGAATTCTGGCAGGTTTGGAAAATGTGATTGATTGTGGGAGGTGCTGTTATAAAACTAGTCCCTTTTTGGCAAAGGGCCGTGGTCTGAACTCAGAGCATGCCATCATCCTCTGAAGGAAAAGGGTGAGATGGGGTGAGAGCAGGAAGAAGCTGGGGCATTTGAATAAACCCACTAGAAGTCCTGGGGTTTTGACAATTGGAACTGGGAGGCAAGTGTCTGGGGCACGAGCAGCAGGCTGATATAAAAGAAAAAAAGCTAGATGTAGAGTCAGAAGGCCTGGGTTCCAATCCAGTCCCCCTGATTTACTGCATGACTTAGGTGAGTCATCTCCAATTTCTGAGCCTCAGTAACCTCATGTGTAAACTGCACTCCCTACCTCATAGTATTGTTATATCATATATATTGTTATATATAATGCTATATTAATGCTATAGAACATAAGCTAGTTTTCATTCGCCTCAAATGCAGAGGATATGGGGTTTGTGGGGCCTAAAAAGCAGCAATGTACTCAGCTAAGTGTGATGGAAGAAAGGGTTCCAAGGCTATGAGCACCTGACAATCTTTGAACTACCTTGTCACCCACCAGCTTGGTTACATACTTACAGTGACAAGTGAGAACATAGCTAGTCACTGACTGGCAAGACTGTACATTCACTCCATGGCTTGTCTCCAGTTACAAGGTATTTCTTATGATCCACAAGAGCTAGGAAGAGCTCTTTATCCTTAGAAATATACCCATTCAAGTATATTTCAGCCTAATTTTGGAAGCATGAGTTAGAAAGGATTTTACTCAGAAGATGAAGGTCACTGAAGGTTAAAAAGTGAATAGAAGATACATAAATCAAGATATTTTGAAAAATATGTCAAATAACAATAAAAGTCCTAGTGAATACAGTTACAATAGAGGGAGAAAGCAATATAGCCTAGGAGAAAAAGTCGGGAAGCCTGGACTCCAGGTAAGCCCCTTATACTAACTAGCTGCATGACCTTGGACAAGTCACTTCAACCATCCAAGCCTCTGCTTCCTCATCTGAGAAATGGGAAATATTGACTTAGGTGATGTCCCCAAGGTCTCTTCTGGTTCTAATCATCTACAAACTTTATTTCTCATAGTAGTTGTCTGTAGAGGGCCAACTTTATGCTAATTATATAAAAGTATGGATTACACCTCTATAATCAGATTAGTTCACCTGATAGACTCTATGCAGCAAATCCAGCCTGTTAGCCATTCATATGGCCTGGGAAGGAGGAAAATACAGTAGATGAGCCTGTTAATAAAAAGGAACACCAATTACTTCCAAAATTTAAAAAACTGTAGTTCAACACTTCACCCAGGTCTGCTCCTCCTACTGCTCAAAGTGCCCCAAACTCCACCTTATCTACTTCCACTCTCAACTAAAATTTCCTTTCCACACCCCAAGTACTGATCACCTCAGCTAGGAGTAAAGAGGAAATCAATCTGATTGAAAGGGATTTTAGAAGGCATCTATTCCAACTCCCTCATTTTATAGATGAGGAAACTGAGGCCCAGAGAGGTTGAGCAAATTTTCCAAAGTCACAAAGTAAAAAGTGATGGAGCTGGGGCACATAAGCATGGAGAAAGGTTAAATGAAGCCTCTATTTGCACCACAGGCTTGCTCCACTACAAGAAACCTGACTCAATGATAAAAAAAGAGTAGATCTGTAATTAATTGTTCAATCTTATAAGAATCTCTGTTGGAAAGGGCTGAAGCTTTTCTGGTCCAATCTATTCCTGGGCAGGAATCCCCCTCTCTGACATGTCAAACTAGTGATCACCCAGCCTCTCCCTGAAAACTGCCAGTGACGTAGAAGAGATTGCCTGGCCAAGGTTGCCCATTTATCTGCATTGTGAAAGGACTGAGAGGGGAGAGAAAGGAGGGGCTCACAAATTTAGAGACATTAAGGTCCTTACAGTCCTTGCCCACTCACATTTCTACTCCCTGTGCCCAAGGCTGGCAGTGTCTTTCCATCATTGATAGCAAATGACAAGGTCATGATTCTCTTGTGTTTTTTAAGTTGTGGGGAAAGTGGAAAAAAGGAAAAACCCATTCAGATATATTTCAGCCTAATTTTGGAAGCACAAGTTAGAAAGGGTTTTACTCAGAAGATGAAGGTCACTGAAGATTTTAGGATAAAAAGTGAATTGAAGATACATAAATCAACTCATCACCCAACAAACATTCACTGAGAGGTAAATGCATATAGGGTGGTGAGGCGAGTAAATCTGGGGTGCTTTCAAGCCCCCAAATTCTTTTTCAGTTCTTAGACTTCCATAGCACCAAGTATAGAGATGGGGAGAGGCACTCTGGGGGACTGCCTGGACTGCCTTCCTTGCTCAACGAATTTACTGTCTTCACATTAGCAAAGCAGTGTTTGTATAAGGACTATCTGGGATATGGAAATAGCCTCCTTATATTGAACTGGATTTTCAATGGAGCATTCATTAAAAGCTGGTTTCTACCTGCATCAGCTAAAGTTAGTGGCTCTAAAAAGGAAAGGAAAACAACATAATTTAATTTCAATCACAAATTGTCAAATAAACAAATGGGCTCCTATTTAAGAGCCTTTAAATCAAGCTTTAAAAAGATAGGGGGCTGATGGAAATTCAGATACTGTATATCACCTTAAAGTGCTCTACAATAACACCTCATTTCTCCAGAGCTGTCAGCTAAGGAGGGCTTCCAAAGAACTGAATTTGCCAGATGGGTACACTTAACTTACCGCCTCAACTTTGCCAGTCAGTTGGTATTTCCTCTGTGCAAGACCCTTTTCTAGGTGCTGGAGATACAGAGATAGATATGACACAGTTCTTGCCCATGGTGGGGGGGCGAGAAGACACAAAACACACACACATACACACAGCACACTCAAATGTGCATGCACACACAGAGAAATGAGCCATAATGTAAGAGTGTGTGTGATGGGGCAAAGGAGACATCCAGATAACAGGCTCTAGGGAAATTTAAGGAGGCGGTCAATGAGAAGTCTTTACAGGGAAGATGGCAACTGAACTGAGCTTTGAAAGAAGCTAACTAAGGATTCTGGAAAGTTGGGGAGGTGAGAAAGGAATATGGTAAGGAGAATGAGAGAGGCTGCTGGTGATATGCTGAGGTTAGAGAATTTATTCCAACTCACAGGGATCATAGGGGCTACCAAAGAG